>CM040910.1:37954804-38432304 GCA_023029165.1 Gobiocypris rarus
TGTCAGATCTCCTCTGCTGCTCGGAGATAAATCAGGTGCAATGGATTTATTGAGGCACAACCATGCTAAACGCTACTGTTCTTCATTGACTAAAATGGGATTGGTGTGAAAATCCCCCTCACTCATCATTCTGCACAAGGAATTTAAAACCCAAGAAGGAGAGGGGGGCAAAGTAAAGTTCCTCTCTTTTGCAATAATTACCATAATGGCATGAAAATTATGTCTGTTGTTTATCAGCTTAAAATTGTTAACCCATAATTCATAGGACACCACTATCGCGATTCCCAACTCTCCCATAAGTGGCAAAATGCTGTGTCAGTGCAGTGTCACTAATTGCTCAAATTTTGTGGCTGCCAATCATTTCTAACATTAAACACTTTCCATCTCTCCTTAGAAAGCGAAGTTGATCATGAAACTTTCCCGTTCACAACCCCTTGTACTTTGGAGGGAAGAATTTGAAAATATGAAATACAATTTTGGGAACAGCAATCAGCTTTGACTTGGGTTACACAAATTGCATTTTAAAAACAAAAATCAGGTTTGCTGTGATTTTTTGTAGGGCTACACAATTTGGAAAACAATTGTGTTATACATCTTTATGACTATATAATAATAATTATTATTAATTAATACATATTAATTATACATTTTAACTGTAAAAGTAAATTAATGTAGGCTAATTTTACAATTGTGCTAAGATTTTTTTTTACAGTACTAACATTTATAGCTGTTTCAAGTCCTTAATTTTCAAACATCAAAACACAAAGCTTTTATTTTGGTGGAAAAGCATGACTGACTTTAAAGAAATATATTTGGGTCTTGTTCTTTTGTGCATAACCTTTTTGAGTGAGAACTATGCAAGATATTGATAAGTAAATGCTTTGAAACTACTGCAGCTTTTTTTGCCATGCTGCGTCTCTAAATAATGAATTCAACACAGTTCCATGGCACAATCGCCATAATAGGAAACCAATCCATGCTACCATGTGAGATTTAATTTAGACCATTTTATTCATATACCAGGTCTGGCATCCATGGCCTTGTTTCAGTCACCTGGATTTACTTCTGCCACCCTGTGATTAGCACAAATATCTTGTTATATTAACAAGCATATGGGCTCACAGAGTGAAGCCACAGCTAGGCAGCTGGGATATTGTTTCTCTGGATGGAGCTGCTCTGGTCTTTCCATGTGCCACACAAATGCTCGCTGTTGTATTCATGGAATTCACAAAGCTCAGAGCTTGGATCCAAATAACAGCTGTTACTGATACATATGAGAGACCTGTGAACCTCGCTTTGTTTTGTCCAGCTTAATCACTTAAGGCAAACTGGAAAAAAAGCTACAAAGAGAGGCAAATAGGAGCAAGAAGAGAACATACGTCACAGGCTAACGCTCTTTAAACACGTCCCAGAGGACTGATATAGTGAGGTCATCAATTTTCCACTTTGTTTTAATGCATCTGAGTTTTTTTTCCATGACTTTAAATGGACTGTTAAGAAACCCATTTGAGGCATGCTAAGTGCTACAGTAGTGTATGTGTGAATCATAGCATTGCACAAATTCTGCGCACACTCTCTCACATTTTCTAGCGCAAAATAATGGTGTTAACATTTTCAGAATCCTGTGGAATGGTTTAAGTATGAAAACGTGTTGAACACGAGTTTAGAGAGTATTACACTTTCTGAAAGCATTATCAACTAACTAGCCCAAATATTTTGAACATCCAAAAATTATTCTGCGGGTATTTACAGAGATTTCTGCAAGCAGAATCTTTGCTGGCCTATAGTCATATAGAGTACAGGATGACAGTAGAATCCACAACACCGCATGTGTGTCTGTCTAATTTGGTAACATAATGAGTAAGATTTATCACACCCATATGTATTACAGAAGCAACAGGAGGAAATTAGCATTTATCAACTTCTCTAAAGGTAATAAACCATCAGAAATAGCTCAAGTTAAAAAGGCATAACTTAAAGGGATAGTTCGCACAAAAATGACATTTCTTTCTATCATCATTTACTCACCCTCATGGCATTCCAAAAATGTATGACTTTCAAGTGAAATCATTGAAATCTGGCTGACTGAATGCAGTCAATATGAATTGTACACTAAATAGTTTGCAGTATCCTTTTTTGCATCCTTTTTAGTGCATTTATTTCAGTAATTGCATGAATAACTGAATTACTTCGTAATTGCATGAAAGAGAGCTTGAAAAATGTTACGTTTTACCAAAACATTCAAGAAAGTAATACAGGTTTGTAATGACATGAGGGTGAGTAAATGATGACAGAATGTTCATTTTTGGGTGGACTATCCCTTTAAATGATCATTGATGCATTCCTCAAGTGCTCCAAATCTTAGTGTCAGTGAAAGTCTGTCAGGGTCCTGGGGCTGTCAGCTGCGGCTTGCCGTAAAATTACAGTTATGACTTATGAGTTATTCCATGTCTCTCATTTGCTACAACACTGAAATGCACTGGAAGGTTTTTTGTTTTGTTTAGTTTTTTTCTTTCAGACACATTGCACGTCTTTTGTCAAAGTTTCACGTTTACTGATTTTCCAAATGCTCAAACTACCTAACTTAGTACATAGTTTAAATGTGTTAAATCAAGCTTTGTGGCATGAAATACTTCAGTGTTAGTACTTTAACTTGATAACTTGCTGTTGGCTGTGGTCACCCTCAAAATGCACAAGCACTTCTGCTGCAAGAAATACAAAAATAACATGACTCATAATGATAGTTAAAGTATAAAAGAATAAGTGAGGTGTGTCCTAACTTTTGACTGGCAAGGTATAAGAAAGGGTTGTGGGGTTGTAAGGGAGCTGGCCGAGTGTTTTTGGCCTAAACATTCCCATTGGGATTGACTGGGCTGAGGTTACAGAATATTTTACAACCATCTAGACACGTGAGAAGTTAAAAATGGTTTCGGATTCTCCAGAGACCCCACAACTGAGTGTGGGAGTCTAAAAACTATGGGAGAGCAAATTGAAAGAGTCTCTGAAAAAATTGAGTTTCACATGTGGGGGAGATTTGGGGACGGGGCAACAAAAGGTCTATAGTGTTCTTATTGAGTTACTTAACATTTTAAAAGTTTTTAAAAAGTTTTTAAACACACACAAAAAGCCTACAGCCCACACATACTTTCTCAAGCCCATTTTGGGAGAGAGCGAGAAAAATAAAGAATAAACCTCCCGTGTTGCTGCTGTTATCATCCAGTTAATAGCTCGACACAAGACCTGCTGCTCTTTGGCTCACTGACACGAACCTGTACATCACTCCTATTATCTTACACACTCCAACAGCTTACATTCACACCTCTTCATGTCAAACCACCAGTATCCATTAGAAAATATGAACCAAGGCCCAGTCGTTCAAAAAGTTTGATCTGGATCAGAATTTTCATGGAAATCCCATGTTGTGCTATTGTTGTTGAAAATTCTCAGTCGCAATGTCCTTTCAGTTCTGCATTTGAAGAAAATCTCTCTGAGTTGAAGTTACAGGTCTCAGGAAATGTTAACTTTATTGTAGACACAACAAAATGAGATACCAGCTGAACATCTGACCATCTCTGGTAAAACTTCCTATCTTTACTGTCTTCTTATTGTTCTGCATGCAATGAGCATCCTTCTATTTATTTTTCTTGCTAGATTTCTCACAGTTTTTGCAACAATTATATGCAAACAATAGCATTTTTCAGGAGCAGCTGAGTAATAATGTGCCAATTTACAAACGCAACGTCACTGGGTTGACGTCAACTGTGACTGGATTGAAATCAGCTGGGACATTGCAAATGGTGGAAAAATCCCTAACTTCACAGTTCTTTAAACGAAAACTCTTATTTGACAGTTTCTCAGCGCTTATCACCTGTGCCCAGGGCTGGACTGGGGCTAAAATTCGGCCCTGGCAAACCCAGCCCATCCGGCCCATGAGTTCCCCGTTAATGTTTTTGCTGGGGTTAGGCCCTTAAATTGGAGTAAATAAATAAAACTAGGACAGGGAAAAATAATGATATATATTATAGAATTTACTGCAAATGCAGATAACAAACTTAATATTGCACTTTTGTCACACAGAAATGCACTTGACAGTAAAGCATTGATTTAGAGCTAGGATGCAGTAATTTTACTGCTTTTAAATGCTGTCAACATTTACTCACTCTCATGTCATCCCAAACCTGTATGTATCGAATATTGTTTGAACAAAAAACCAGACTCAAATTACACAGAAATAAATTCATTTAGGTTTGGAATGACATTGGGATGAGTAAACAATCACATCTTTGGGTTGAACTAACCCTTTAAAAACAATAAAGAATGTCAAGAGTTAACACCTAATTTATGCAAGACTCTGATATATCTATCTTTCATGAGGTTCTCAATGAAATAACAATTATTTACATTTAATTAGTTCTATTACAAAGTTGATAAAACATTTAAAGAGAAAAAAGCTTTTTCCTTAATTCATGGGCTCCAAGCTTTAAAGCTGTTTTGTTGAATTATAATGGCATTTTAACTGAGTTTAACTGTAAGATCATGGTAGTCACAGGTAAAACATGCTCCATGGGTATGCTTTTAAAATATATAAACCATATATAATGAACGATCGAATTTGTAATAAAAAAATATTGTAAACATGTAGAAAATACGAAAACAGCCTCTATAAAAGTGATTTATATTTCTAAATATTTAATGTAAGTAATAATAGCAACGTTTTTTATAAATATGTTTCTTCCAAAACACCAATATTTCTTCTCTTTTAGGAGCTGCCAGGTGAATTGTGGTTGTGCTAAAGTGACAAGTTTGTATTTGTGTGTATTGCCGTTTTCCACTTAACCTCATCATGTATTCACATGGTCGTGTCAGATCAGCTGATTCACCACAGAACCTGTAATATTCCCATATAGCACACGATTGCATAAAACACATTCAGAGTCAAAGGGCCGGCCATCACTTCATAGAGCAGCAGGAACGTTAGGTTTGTCAATGGCAGCGCTGTCCGGATATTCGCCTTTTGCGGTTCCATGCGCTCAAATATTTTTTTATAAAAAAATTAAAAAGCGCCTAATATGGAGGGGTCTCTCTCGCTTTGGCCTGTCAATTCAGGAAACAAACCAATGGGCCGCTGTCCCTGCATGATGGGCCAGTCAGTGGCAAAAAAAACAAAACAAAAAAAAACCTTGTATCGGCCCCAAAGTGCGTCGACCCACCGGGAAAATGCCCGGTATGCCAGATTACCAGTCCAGCCCTGCCTGTGCCCCATACAAGTACAATTTTCTTGTTATTTCCATACTTTGATGGACCCTTTGATTCTACTTGAATGACTTTCTTCAACACATCCCCGCTTATAGACCCACACCTATACCCCCCCACCCCCACCCCATGAGTATGTCCCCATAATTCCAGTCTTCTTTCTTTTAATCTATCTATGGCCAATATCCAGCAATCCATCCTTTTCCAACTGACCTCTTATGTGGACACACTCCAGTTGGAGAATGAGATCAAACATCTCCCCTCTTTTTTGACTAGAGAAGAGAAAAAGACCTCACACATCTGTTAGGGGATGTCATTACATTAAATAATTAACACGTGTCATTACATTAAATAATTCAATGAATCAGTGCTTTATACTCATTTCAGTGAATCATTACGTTTTGAATTTTCAATTTCCTTTAAACAATCAGACCCCTACGGAGGTACTGTGGTGATGGAAAAAAAATTAGGAAATAGAAAAAAAAAAGAAAAAAAAAAAGGTTTTTGTATTCCCCCCCCCAACAGTTTATTGGGGGAACACAAAACAACTGTAAGAGTACGCAAAAGTATTTTTCCTCCCATTTCCCCCCATTTTCTCTGAGTAACTTAGTTAATTAGTTATCTAATAGTTATCTAATAGTTTAGTATTCCAATTTTTATAATTAAATATATAAATGTAATATATATCAATCAGCACCACCAAATGATGAAGTACTGCATTCAGCAAGGTGGGAAAAGACCTTGTATAATGTAACATTTGAAAGATTACAATGGCATATCTAAATTCAACATCAGAGCAGCTGCAGACATGTCTAAAAAGCATCCATCACTTCTATTAGTGCTGACTCCAGACTTATATAAACAAGGCCAATTATACAGGGCTGGATAGATGACTAGTACCCACATCTAGTCATGTGGTTCCCTACTCTAGTGGCATTACAATAAATGATATTGCTATCAACAAAACATAATTGTCAACCTTAATGATGATAAATGTTAATCTAGCAAACAGCAGGTGTTACGTGATACCTCCAACTAAATTTCCTTTTTAGCTAAGCGATGGGATCATGGGATGCAAAATCAGTTTCTTTAAATATTAATCCAGTTGGATGATAAAAGAGGAGGCAGGAAAAAGTACAATCAAGGCAACGGATAGCAGAAGAGCACATTAAATTTTCATCACAGCAGTTTGAGATGAGAAAGAGCTTGGCTTTTTTCTTCTCTCCCTCTGAGAGTGCCACTATGTTCCACACAAATAAAAATATAAAATTGTTAAAACATTAGTACATACATTTGATTACTTATTTTAACAAAAAAAAGTGTCTACAGCCACAGTTTTGGCCGGGACATTTTGGCAATATTGTTTGCTTTATTATTTACAATGTCAAGAAAAATCAACAGAATTTCACAGTAACAAATACTGTGACAATTAATTTTTCTCAGTATTATGGGATGGCATTTTGGCACCTGTATATTTCACAAACTTATAACCACATTTCATGAAGTATTATAATGTTAATAGCAAACTTCTTGAATAAAAAATGTCTGCATTTTACCTTTAAATCCATACTTGTACTGTACAGTGCCCATGCAGGCACATGTACGCAAAAAGACCAAACCCCATTAGGGTAACAAAACACTAAATTACTGCAGTAAATATGAACTGAATGACAAAACTTGACATAAGCAGGCAAATACACAACATTATGTCAATATCCTCCTTGGCGAGTACAAACCCGATTACAAAAAAGTTGGGACACTGTACAAATTGTGAATAAAAAAAGGAATGCAATAATTTACAAATCTCATAAACATATTTTATTCACAATAGAATATAGATAACAACAAATGTTTAAAGTGAGACATTTTGAAATGTAATGCTAAATATCAGCTCTTTTTGGATTTCATGAGAGCTATACATTCCAAAAAAGTTGGGACAGGTAGCAGTAAGAGGCAAGAAAAGTTAAATGTACATATAAGGAACAGCTGGAGGACCAATCTGCAACTTATTAGGTCAATTGGCATAATAATTGGGTATAAAAAAGAGCCTCTCAGAGTGGCAGTGTCTCTCAGAAGTCAAGATGGGTAGAGGATCACCAATTCTCCCAATGCTGCGGCAAAAAATAGTGGAGCAATATCCGAAAGGAGTTTCTCAGAGAAAAATTGCAAAGAGTTTGAAGTTATCATCATCTACAGTGCATAATATCACCCGAAGATTCAGAGAATCTGGAACAATCTCTGTGCATAAGGGTCAAGGCCAGAAAACCATACTGGATGCCCGTGATCTTCGGGCCCTTAGACGGCACTGCATCACATACAGGAATGCTACGGTAATGGAAATCACAACATGGGCTCAGGAATACTTCCAGAAAACAATCCACCGTGCCATTCGCCGTTGCCGGCTAAAACTCTACAGGACAAAAAAGAAGCCATATCAAAACATGATCCAGAAGCGCAGGCGTTTTCTCTGGGCCAAGGCTCATTTAAAATGGACTGTGGCAAGGTGGAAAACTGTTCTGTGGTCAGACGAATCCAAATTTGAAGTTCTTTTTGGAAAACTGGGATGCCATGTCATCCGGACAAAGGAGGAAAAGGACAACTTAAAGTTGTTATTAGCGCTCAGTTCAGAAGCCTGCATCTCTGATGGTATGGGGTTGCATGAGTGCATGTGGCATGGGCAGCTTACACATCTGGAAAGGCACCATCAATGCTGAAAGATATATCCAAGTTCTAGAACAACAAAGTTTTTCCGTTTTCTCAGCTGGTTTGTAACATTACAAAGTAACCAAATTACATTGTTCACATAATGAACTTTACAGTCCAGTAAAAAATTAGTTTTCAATGCTTATCCTGGGGACCCACCACTCTGCACATTTTGTGTATGCTCCACTATTTCTACCCAATTCAGATAAATCCCCTCTTTACCGAAAAGTTAAAGTCCCTGTAAAGTCAAAATTAAACATGTGTTCTGAGTTTCTCACACCGCAGATAAAGTGTTATTAACCTCCTAGCCAAATTTGAATCATAAAAAATCTGCTAAGTACATAAAATATCTTATAGAAATCTTGAAAAAATAAGCAGCATTCTCTGCTCTCAAACGCTGGGGGCGTGTCCGTTGTCGACGACGAAACCACGCCCACTCACGGGAAAGCTGCCGTAAACACACAAGACAACAACAACACTCAAGTACAGCTCACGAGTCACGACGGCACCAGATGTCGGCGGGACGGGAGGATGAAGGCCGGGGCGAGAGATAGTCGGTTCGGCCCCATTCTGCAACGGATTATCAGCGAATCCCAGTTGTTGCCGATGAAAGTTTGTAAAACTATCCGGTGTAAAGACACTGCAGAGGCAGGTGTTGGTGGTGATCGTCAGCACTCCATCAAGGTAGCTGTACAGAAAATGAATCCACCTCTTCTTGAGATTGTCTTTTTTTGTTTTGTAGGCTGTTTTGTAAGTTGTAGGCTGTAGTAACTAATGGTACTGGCTGTAACTCGCAATCTAGCGGGTGAACTGATGCGAAATTGCGAATGTGCTCTAGTTATGGGGGAGGGGCCTTATGCTCAGTGGCTCCAGTGCGTCATCAAGCCACCGTTTTAACCCTGCCCCAAAATCCAGAACACAGCAATGGTGAAAAACTTCTTAACGGTCTAACTTCTGAATTCAGTACTATATAGTTCACTATATAGTCTTTGTAATGTGTTTCAACAATACATTTCTAACATTTCTAATGTATTTAGAAACAAATCTCAGAATTGCCTTTACAGGGACTTAAAGATAAGAGAGACAAAATATGGATGCAGTAAAGTTATAATTCTGGACAAATACTTCTTTCTCATCTCACAACTTCCAAGGCCAAAATGGCATTTTCTAGTAAAATATGTCAAGAAACATGTCATATCTCACTCCAACAGCAAGCAACTGCTAGAGTGAGAAGAAAATGAAATATCTGTGACATCAAACTTGAAATCTGTTCCTTAGTCACTACGACTCAGTTATTTACAAAACAATGGCATCTGTTATGTGCGTGAGCTTTTTTTTGCAAAGACTAATTTTATAGCATCTCTTAAGAATGAAAGAAACATTATTCATGTGTGCACACACGCACAGACATAATGTTCATACATGCATGCATGCATACTGTACATACATATTCAAACATGTATCATTCTTCAGCACTATAGTATGAAGACTACAATCCCTCTGTCTGGAATCATCTAAAATTGAGCAACAATATTACATTATTATTATTAGTACTACTACTACTATTATAAATGATGTCCTCACACTTCTGCAAAGCATTATTTGTTTTCCAGACTTGCTATAAATGGAAAGCATAACAAATGTCAAAAACAATTTGATGCTTACTTATTTTAAACAAACCCTGTCATATATTTGAATACTTTACTTGTTGCAAATTTAATGTGAATATTTATGCAAATTTCTAAGCCCGAAATAGAGCGCATATACAAATCTGGTTTGATCTTTCCTGACAACATACAGTTGCCTGACACACTGTGGGAACAACAACAAAGATAAACAAATAACAATAACATAACATTTCATTAATTATTTGAATATTGGCAAAAGAGGTAATTTCCCTGCAACTATACAGGGATACAGAGTTTCTCTTCCGAGAGAGAGAGAGAGAGAGAGAGAGAGAGAGAGAGAGAGAGAGAGAGAGAGAGAGAGAGAGAGAGAGAGAGAGAGAGAGAGAGAGAGAGAGAGAGAGAGATAGAGAGAGTTAACTGCTGTTATTTATGCTCTTTGAGGAATGTCAGAAAGAAAAGAAAAAATAAATCACTACAGTTCATCATATACTCGTCAATTATTTTACAAGTAAGAGTAGCTTAAATTTCTCATTTAAAGCCTGATGTTCTGGAATATCACACTTTTCTTGAGGTAGCCGATAGGATAACACTTACTGACTAGCTGTATGTTCCTCTTGACTCTGTCATCTCTTGAATCTATGCCTGGCAGTGTTCTACAGAGCTAAATTCCTTCAACAACATGATTTCACCAATGGGTTGTGGAACATATTTTAGCTACAAGAGTTTGAGAGTGTTCTCCACACCCTAGCTGTATGTAAAACATTGTGAGAAACGGCTTATTTCTGCTTGCCATGCAAAAATGAAAATGAAAACACGGCCAACTGGCTTCCCTCCATGTATCCTTTTGCAATAGTGACAGCGCTATGGAAAGGACTTGGACAACTTTTGAAGACTGTTCAGGAACCTGACAGTGAAAATGAGCAATGATACAAACATTGGAACTGGCTTAGGGAGCTTCAATTTATTTCTAGAGAGAAGGCGGCATCTGCTTCTGATCACACTAAGTGACTTTTACAAGATACAAAATCGTTCAGGTTCTTTTGTCCACAAGAAAAATGCAGAAGATCAAGTAATGAACAAATATGGAACAGTACTTCTTAACTCTACTTACAAACTCGGGTTTCTAAGTTTGTCATTGCTAATAATTAGAGAAATAACAATAACTTTAAAAATTCAAAAGTACAAGCCCTCCAGCTCTGCTGTAAAAAGATTTTTTTGCTGAAATGTATCTATTGAATTAGCCAGATGGTTGTATTTTCATTCTTTAAAAAAAATCTCTGATATTATTCCATCTGATGCAATTATTTTTTTTTCTAACACTTTTTCAAAAGAAGTGTCCAAATACTTTTCTAATGATACTTGCCCCAATGTTTATAAAAAAGCAGCACTTACACAGCAGGTTGACACTAAAATTACATGAAAAACATGTTGACAATTACATTTAGTACATTCAGCCTGCCATGTACAATTATAAAATTTGTGTGTATACATGATTTGACACTATGTGGGTATACAGATACACAGTTTGTAGGCGTCAACAAGCCCATTTCAGAGAAAATTAGAAAAAGATGGGTGACAAATAAAGGAGAAACAGAGGGTGGTTCTGCAATAAAAATAACATGCTGAGTTTGGTTTGAATCAGGATGCATTCCAGAGTCTCTACAGAAATAATTGTCTCCACGCGTGACACATCTCGCATTCATCTTGTGTGAGAGCATTACTGGAGTGAGGAGAAAGTGGTTGCTAAATATTGACAAAACATCCACAATGAAAATGACCCACTGTATGCCATTATATATACATCAAAATTTATTTTATTGATTGTGAATTCATTTCATCAATGGAGGAGTTTCAAGAACTGAAAATGTGCATTATGATAGTTAAATTAAATTTTCAAGAAATTAAATCAACATGGAAAATATTTAGAAAATCGTAAAGTTACTAAACTAAACGCGTCAACGGAGATGGTTTACAAGACACTACTGCCTTTTAACTATCCAATGTATGAAACTACATTAAATTCCAAGCAGCTGCACATGATAATTTGGAAATTGGAAGCTTCATTAAAGCAGCTGAAATCTGACATGCTTTCTCCTCTTATTTTGGGATAAGGATGTAATTTCATAAGCACTCACACCCAATGGAATTTCTTAAATAATAACAGTTTCCAAACAGGTTTTCTAAATGCTACTACCGGTCAATCTATTAACACGCTACAGTTGAAATGTCAGTGCATTTTTTTTTTTTAAAGAAGTCTCGTTTACCAAGGCTGTATGTATTTGACAAAAAAAAATTGTATTGTTAAATATTATTAAAATAATGGCTTTCTATTTTCTATTTATTCTTGTAATAGCAAAGCATCCAGTACACTCCAGTCTTCCTTGACACATGATCATTCAGAAATCATACTAATCTGACACTCAAGTAACACTTATTATAGTGATTATTGAAAACAGTTTCACCATTTAATATAATAATTATATTTGAATACACACACATACATAAATATTTGCATGTATATACTGTATGTATATCATTTATATTATATATATTTAAATATGTTATATATAAACATAAATATACATTAAAATGTGTATTTATATATACACATAATTACACAGTACACATATGTAAACACAAACTTATTTTATATGCAATTAATCGATTTGACAGTACTATATATATATATATATATATATATATACACAACAAATATAAAATATGTTACACAATATATGATAAATAAACAGCTTTTAGTTTATAGTGAATAACTTCAAGCCTCAAGATGTAGCTCCTAATAAGACATCTAATATAAACCACAGACCACAGCAAATGTTTAAGAGAGGTGTGGGCAGCCACCCACACACAGAGCTTGATTACCTTTAGATCTACCTTGACAACAGAAAAAACAATGCAAGGGGGGAGGAGAAGAGAGAAAAGGCCCACAGCACCAGGGGCAGTTGCACCTTAATTATCTCAATTTGAACCTCTAATGGTAAGATCGCACATTCACTGGAGGTGGTTAAGAGATGAAAAGCAGGGGTCTTCTCCCAGGGAAGCCCTGAGTGCTTCTGGATGGTGTTTGTGAGACCAGGCCTTGGTTGCTAAGATACAAGCACAACCGAGGGTCTGCACTTATAAGAGACATGTCAGATTTGGATCTTGAGAGGTAACACAAACACACTCCTACAGCTGCATACACATTTTTCTTTTTTAAACCCAGAGCTTAGGGACATGGTTGGCATAGCATGGCATGGCCCCTTCTGAAACTTGTAATGTCTTCAAGTAACCAAACAATATCTGCAATTAATTTGTTTGCCTGCTACCTCACAATACAATACACACTGAAAAAAATTTATTAGTGGATGTTTCCTCCTCGTCAAATAAAAACATTCGTCCATGTTTCTCCCAAGGTTTTTTTCTCCATTTTAGAGTTTTGATTCCTTGCCACTGTCGCCTTTGTCGCCTTTAGCTTTTGGCTTGCTTAGTTGGGGACACTTAATATTCAACAGTGTTATTGATCTGCCTGCATTGACACCATTGTATGAGAACTGAACTGAGCTGAATGATGACATCACTGTTTTCTCCAGGGTGACTGTATAGATAAATGAACTTAATTAAGAACTTAATTAAAAACAGACCCTATAATGGATTTTTGAAAATTACCTTTCATGTATTGTAGTGTTTAAGTGAATAAAAACATCCTGCAAAGTTTTAAATCTTAAAGTATTGTTGCAACACTTCAACACTTTTCCACGGAAGGCGTAATAAACTTTACTTCATAAAGTTATAAATATGGGTATTTTCCTCACACAAACGCATCGATTCACTTCAGAAGGCCTTTATTAACCCCCCGTAACCGTGTGGAGCACATTATTTGACGGACATATGCATTTTTTATGGACTTCAAAAACAGAGCAATAGTTACTGCTATTTTAAAGCTATTATAAACACAGGATTTTTTTTAATATAACTCCGATTTTATTCGTCTGAAAGAAGAATGTCATATACACCTAGGATGACTTAAGGGTGAGTAAATCATGAGCTTATTTTCATTTTTGAGTTAACTATCCCTTTACTTCTAGATGTGATGTACAGCTGAAACAAACTTTTCTGCATTATTTTCCTGTTATATAACACTGACAAATATGCCCATTCCTAGTTAAAAATGTTTACAGTGGATGATGTACTTGTTTATATTGGGCTTTCATTGCGGCATACAATTACATATTAATTTTATTGAACTGTTTATTCAATTGACACCTCTAATTTATTATTATAATTATTATTATGTATTATATTATAATGATTATAGTAGTAGTAGTAGTAGTAGTAGTAGTAGTATAAATAATAATAATTCTTAGTAGTTAATTGTTATTTTTGATTGTATTATTATATTGATATATTTATATTTATATATTAGTAATAGTAGTAATGATATTAAAAATATAATAATTGTATACTAATAATAATAGTTGTAGCAGTAGATGTAGTAGTAGTAGGAGGAGGAGTAGGAGTACTAGTAGTATTAGTAATAATAATAATAGAGAGGTTTCTTCAGTAGCAAATACATTTTTGCAGCAAAATTACACTGACATTAGTCTACAACTGAATGTATGCGATAAAATGTAAACTGACAACTCAATGTAAATGTGCAGCACAAGTTGAGCAAAAGTTGACAGTATATCAAAATATCATCTGTGTGTGCTCTCTGCACAGCACGTAGTCAGCCTGGCCTGTTGGAAGGTTAAAGTCAGTATGTAACAGAAGTTGCGAGTGAGTTTCTTCCCTATAGTGACGCAAGTGAAATGGTGAAAGTCAAATGGCTTGAAAAAAGAAAAATAGGGCGGGACTTAATTTTGCCATGTTTTGCCAATCATTATCACATTTTTGGGTCTTAAGTGACCCGGATCTCTAACATTGATCACTGGATAACTACCTGTTGCAATAATATAAAACTCTCCTGATATTAGCAATACCATAAGAATAAAAAAAAGCAATAAAGTTGAATTGTACTTATTCAATCATCAAACATTAAATTATTGTCGTGCAGAAAAAATATATACTTAGACTGTTAGACACCTCGGGTCGTTAGCGACCCTACACACAATTTTTACAATAAAAAATAAATTTCGTTTTATAGGGTTAAAGAATACAAGGGAAGATGAATTAAACAATAATAATAATAATAATAATAATAATAATAATAATAATAATAATGATGATGTACACGGATAAATCATTCATTATAACTGAATGAAAATAACTGCAATATTCCATAACAAAACTTGTCAATTTTGATTTGATGGTGCCTAATGCTTTCATAGGGGTTGACTCAGAAAGGCAAATTAATAGCAGTTCTTTCAAGAAGGACAGGGAGGACATCTGTTTTGAATTCCAGTGGGTCTGCATGTTATAGAGTGGGGCAATTAAATTAAAGCAGCCGCAAACCATGTTACCACTGGAGATGTGCCACGCAGGACTCTGTCCACCTCTTCTGTTTTCCCCCTAGGGGAAGCGTCTATGCTAGCTCCTCTAACTGAGTCCCACCTCCAGCTTTAATGAAGCACACAGGGGAAATGGAGCTGGAGATTGTGAACTGTCGATGATCTGTAAGACAATCCAGAAAAGCACCTTTGATTTGTTCTTATCCTTGAGCACATGCCATTTTTCTTTTAGCCTGGTCCTGCTATAGTGAAAGGATGAAGTGGCAGACAACTCGTAGAACTTAAATAGTAAAAATAATTGCAAAACATTATGACTGCAATAAATTTGCTCCTAAAAGTTGCAAATAATTATCAGTACTCATCAGGACTTTATTTTTGCCAGAACAAGCCAGCTCTAGCACCTCCAGAATTGGTTTTGGAAGTGAATTCCCAATGTTTTTAGAAGAAAAAAAAAATGCTATGATCTGCACATTTGTTTAAGGAGGGTCCTAAAAAGTACAATAAATGAGATGCATAATAAATGGGACTAATCATTTTGTTTTGAAGCCAGAACGCCCTTTAAATCTCAATCGAGGAACACAAAAAGTGACCTGATCACCGTCGTTCCTGCCCCAAAACCTCTGACCACATAAAAAGCCAGATAAAAGCTAGTCATCTATGAGAGCACTCCTAATACATCCTTCATCCCAGGATTTCTATATAAAACAACAACTATTGGAGAGTCCTGCTAGGTCCCGTGTAAACAGAGAGAGATCTGATATGCTAAAGACAACAGCATTGTGTGGAAAGAGCAACAAACACAGCAGCCCGTTCCCACACACACCATTCAAAGAGTCTGCATTTTCAATGAAAACATAATTATATCTAAAGACAAACGAGTTTAAAGCATATTTACTATAAAATGTTATATTAGCTGGAAGAGTCGAAAGATTGCAACGGAGCACAGCGGTTAAGTATACAAAGGGTTTACATAACCTATTTTGAGGGTTATGAGTCTACTGATGAGAAATATACAGTGTATAAATAAATAAATAAATAGCACACATACTGTACATGCAGTTAAAAGCTGCAGTTACTAGTCTCTTGAGTTCATTAGATCTTTGTATTTGATTGCACTGTTTGAGATCACTATTTGATTGCCTTTCTTAAACCAATGTGTTCCTTCTTTGCACTTCTTTAAGGTTAAAATATCCAAGCACACATTATTAGTACCAAACGACTGCTGTTGCATTAATCGACTAACACATATCTCCATCACTCATCTTGACCAAGTCACCCAAAAAGGG
Source organism: Gobiocypris rarus (assembly GCA_023029165.1). NCBI lineage: Eukaryota > Metazoa > Chordata > Actinopteri > Cypriniformes > Gobionidae > Gobiocypris > Gobiocypris rarus. The sequence goes on from CM040910.1 coordinate 37,971,122, forward strand.
AGAAAAACTAAATAAAATCTAAAAAAGCATACTTTAATGTGCTACATCCAGAGGCTTTGCAGAGAAAACAAGTGTGAGCCATCAACTTTTGTTGCTTTCAGAACCACAAGAACATTGAAGTGCTTTTCAAAAAGATCTATGCTTGTAGCGTTGACTGGTAAACATTATTTTAAGACTTATTATTTGTCTTTTCCCCTCATGTATAAATAGACTCTTAAACTTTAGATGAAAGGTGTGGGGCTTAATTAACAAGAAATTGGCAATTCTTAAAAGGTTAATGAAATTCCCAGAAGAAGAAAAAACATGACCAACAGCACATTATGAGCATTTTTGTCATTTTTAAAATAAAAGTGTTCACATAAAATGTATGTTGCACAACACTGCACGTGTAGAAAGCTGTATACATTCTACTTTAACACATCTAACACGGCACTTCTATAAACTCTATAAAAGTTCCGAGAATGGAAAAATAAAAACACGGAGTGGATTTGGAACGGAGTGATAACAGAACACTTAAAATAGGCGAGGGGGAAAGTGTCACACACCCTGGTCCATACTGGCTGTCAGACAGTCCCTGTGTTGATTATCATGCTTGATGCTTTGGCTTCTTTTGAAATCTTTGCTGACAGAGAAAAATGTAACGACCTAAATAAATTCTCTGATTATTAACTTCTAGGCTACACAATGCGTGCCTGAAAACAGTACACATGGTATAGTGTACAGAACTTGTACCAATAATTGGTCAAATCACAATCATGGCTGACAGCTTTAAGTGACTGACTGACTGAATATACTATGTATGCAAGTAGCCTAAGTGCATAAATAAATACAATTAATGAATAAAACAACTTAAGCTGTTACTTCAAATCCAAGCAATAAAGTAATGAAAGTCTGCACTGTACTCACCTGTTTCCACAAAAAGACGTCCCTTTCGTTTAACTTCCATGAGACCAGCACATGTATGGCAGACAGTATAATTCCAGTGATGACCGCTGCTCTCATCCGCACCGGCAGAAGTGTGTAAATGACATAGATGAAAAACACGGTCCACCAGATGCCTTCAGACGCGCTCCGCGGCTCCACCAGCAGCACACCGATCACATGTACGGCCAGCACCAGCAAAATGAGCACATAGCAAACTATCCACATGTGATCCTGATGGAAGCCGTTCCTGTTGCACACGACAATCAGCGTGAGGATGAGTACGATCGCCGTGGAGAAAACCACCAAGTAAGTGAGCCGATACAGTCCTCCAGCGCAGTGGAAGCCCAGCATCACCGCGCACACGAGCACAAGAACGGCCATGAGCATCGTCAAACTGCTCTGGTTGAGTCGGAAAAAGTACCGCTGGTAAAGCCTCTCCAACTTCTCCGACTGGAACTTCTTGGATTTGAAAATCTGCATCACGCTGTTGCAGCACGCGCTCATGGAAAAGTTCACTTCAGGCATGAGCTCCTCCTCTGGCTTGGACTTGGTTCTCTTGTCCTCCAAACCCAACTCCACGGACTTGGGTCTCACGTCTCCATCTCGGTACCTCGGGGACGATCGGTTATTGTTGCGACTCTCCTCTGCGTGTTCTTGCCAAGCAGACTTGGATCTGAAACTAACCCGGCTGACGGTGGTCGTGGCTCGGCCCGGATGTCGCTCGAAGTCATCGTCCTCTCTCCACCGACTGTTGGACCGTATGAGCTTTTTGCAGGAGGATCTGGCCGAGTATGGACATCCGTTCGCCACAGACTCAGACTCGCCCCAAGCGGATCTGTGCTCCGTCCCTCCCCTCAATACAGGAGCGCCAGCTCCGGGTGGGCTCACGCTGTTAGATCTGGACATGATCTCGATTAGGCTACTACATGCAGTTTACTACAGACTACAGTGTGCGAACCATTGGGGTTTGAATCCCTGATTATGATTTTACTTCAAAGAAGAGGTCGGGAGTCTTCCGAGTTTCAGCAATGTTTTAGTAGCCACAAAAGTTAGTCAGAGTCCACTAAGTGTATAGCCCACGCTCGCAGAAATCGCCTATGCTTGAGGAGGTGACCATAGCAACAGCTGCTTAATAGCTGTTTGCATAATATCCAACGATGCATAACCACTAGATCTAGGCTACACGCCACGGATCTATAGTGTTTTGTTGTGCGTCCAAACCCAAACAGATCAATGACTCGTCAATCATGTATGATCCCAAATAAATGGTTTTTACACTACAGAGGGGCTGTTTTGGTTATTTTTTTAGGGAACATATTATATGAAAGCCATTTTGCCAACGTTGCAGTCACCTGGTGATTTAAAACAAGAAAACGAAATCAAAGTTATCTACACGTGGATCTCGTTCAAAAGTGAGCTAGTAAAAGTGGCCCTGAAGAGTTTTTCATTGCAGCATTTCGCATACTGCTTTTATAAAGTAGGACCAATGTGAAGTGGGAAAAAAATATTGAAGGCAAACTCTCTGGGAAAGAGAAACGCATTTTGCTAACTTAATCAATCCTCTCTTCTTTTTTTTACATCATTACAAATTAATAGAGGACTTTACATAATTAAATAAGCTAAAAGGTAGTCAATTGGGACACATCCTCAATTGGCCAGAGCATTAGAAGATGTAAACGGCAGAGGGAGTTATTGTGAGCCACATTTCAATTCCTACATTTAAAAACACCACCTCTGGGTACAAATTATGAGGCTCCAACTCCCCCAGCGGAAATAAAAACGAAATATTGTGGACATAATGAAATGTATACAGTATATGTATGTAGAGTTCAACGTTTCAGCGCTAATAAAAGTTAAATAAGTTAGTCAGAAAGCTTATTTTCACCTGTCGCCAAATATAACAAACAGAAGTCGCGTTCGCCAGATGAGGTAACCATAACAACAGTACGCTGCTCGCGAGCCTTCAGTTTCGCACGATAGGTCCATAAAGCATGACAAGAACTATTATGTATCACTTTAATATAGATTTACATATCACACATATGTCACAACTTAAGTGTTTAGCTTAAAAAGTCTTTCAGATAACTGGTATTTAGATATCTGTGCTAGCGGCGACAAATTACAATTTGCGTTGGCACGAGATGAACCTCGAAAGATTGTGGCCCCAGCTAATTTTACGTTTAATAATTCAGCAGATTTCTTTCTTTCTTACTAAAAAAAGTTCGTTTAAAACAGTCGAACCCCCTTGAAGTCACTGTATAATTCGCACACTTCTTAAAACTGCGTGATTTAGTCCAAATCGATGAGAACTGACCCTAACGTTACGTCCATCGCGCTAGATCTCCACGTTTTCATGACAGGGGCAAATAGTGTCCGCGAAAGTGTGGTGTGGTAAGAGACGACCGTGCGGAGTACGACTCCATGGTGCTTACGCATTGATGCATTAGATCCACACAAGCTGTACACCTGTGAATATATGGTCGCAGCCCACTGGATGATTACATGATCACGATTGCTGTGAAAACCTGAGCTTTCCAACGCTCCTGCATGGTAAGTTGCGTCACCCCAAGATGACCTCACAAGTGTCCTTTAGCAAAGCAGTCCTCATCCGTGCTGTGCAGATAGGCATCTCCAAAGCTCCTGATGCAGTGGCAGCAACATCATCAGCGCTGGCGTATAGATGAGAGATGAATTGTCACGCCAGGGGAGCGTCGAATCAGCCTTGCTCGAAAAGAGCTGCGTATTGACTGTGCCAGAGGAGCTGCACGTCCTTTCCCTGCAGATTCTCAAGACCGAAGCACACAGAATTGATTAAGCGTTATCATCCGTTTTGGTGCTTCTTGTCTTTGTATTGCCATTCAACCAAGTATGATCTTTAGGCCCCGCCTTACGTGCGATTCTATTGGATAGCTGGTCGCACAAGTTGCCAATCAATTTTTCTATTGGTCAACCCATGTGTCAGTGCGATGGTGATTTAGATAAGTGGGCGGGTCTAACTACACAGCTGTATGTAAGGGAGAAATCTTGTTTGTTTGTTGTTGTGTTCAGAATATATAACACATCAGAAACTACATATACAATACCGGTCAAAAGTTTGGAAACATCACTATTTTTAATGTTTTTAAAAGAAGTATCTTATGCTCATAAAGCCTGCATTTATTTGATTAAAAAATACAGAAATATTGTGAAATATTATTACAATTAAAAAAATAATGGTTTTCTATTTTAATTTACTTCAAATTATAATTTATATCTGTGATGCTAAACTGAATTTTCATCAGCCATTACTCCAATCTTCAGTCACATGATCCTTCAGAAATCATTATAATTTGCTGATTTATTATCAATGTTGGAAACAGTTGTGCGGCTTAATATTTTCTCAGAACCTGTGATACTTTTTTCAGGATTCATTATGAGTAAAAAGTTTAAAAGAACAGTGTTTATTCAAAATATAATCACACTATATATATAAATCCAAACTTTACTGTCACTTTTTTAGATTAATTTAACACATCCTTGTTAAATAAAGTATTAAAACATTTCTTAAAAAATAAAAAAATATATATTTATTACAAAAGAGTTCTATTTTAAATAAATGTTGTTCCTTTTAACTTTTTATTCATTAAAGAATCCAGAAAAAAAGTATCACAGGTTTTAAAAAATATTAAGCAGCACAACTGTTTCCAACTTTGATAATAAATCAGCATATTATAATGATTTCTGAAGGATCATGTGACACTGGACACTGAATGGATGATGAAAATTTAGCTTTGGACCACAGAAATAAATTATACTTTAAAGTTATATATTACATATTGTGTGTGTGTATATATATATATATATATATATATATATATATATATATTTGTTCCAACACAATCTCATGACAATGCGTATAAATAGTACAAGTGTGCAATCAGTAGAATGTATACGCCAAAATGAGTTTTGGCGTATATGGTACGCCGTTTTGGCGTGCATATGATACGCACTTTTTGGCGTGTATATGACACGCTTTGGGTAGGGTGAGGGTGGGAGTGTGGGGGTTCGTACATATAATACGCATAAAGTGCGATCATATGCACGCCAAAAACGACCACAGAAATACCATATGCACGCCATAATGAGTTTTGGCGTAAACATTCTACGAGATTGCACACTCGTACTATTGATACTCATTTTCGTGAGATCGGGCTCATTTGTTCCCATTGATTAGTTGTTACAATTACTCATTGATTAATTATTATGTTTACCTGTTGTTGTTGTTGTTGTTTTTTAATCTAATTTCCTCTGTTAGTAGCTTGACATAGGCTACTCATGTGTTTCAGTTTTTTTTTTTTTTTGGTTCTTGTTTATATTTAAGTGTGGTTAGCTTTTCTCTTGTGCTTTATATTCATAAATGAAGATTATATATTCTGAAACATCCTCTTCTTTATCACTGTGCTTATCTGCAACCAAAAAAGCTTTGTAACGTGTGAAGAGAATTTAACTTTTCTGTGAGTCTGAGAAAACAAAAGATCTTATTGTTTGCAGTCAACAGAGTCATGCCTCCTTGGTTTTTTTTTGTTTGTTTGTTTTTTCATAGGTCCCATGACTCCCATCCTTTAAACAGACGAGATGCTGAGATATAAATCCTAAGGAAATTAGCTTTTAAGCTGTTTTTCAGGCTTTAAAACTGAAATATAATCGAGTGTTGATTCTAAAACATTAAAAACTGACATAAAGATAGGATTGTAGGATAACCTTAATCTCAGATTTCAAACTGTACTATGTATTATAGATAAGAAAGCTGATATTATGTAATTATTTGGTAACACTTTACAACAAGGTCACATTAGTTAATGCTTTAATTGACAATGACCAACACATTTCTTACAGTATTTATGTTTGTTAGCTCCGGTTCATTTAATAAACTTAACAGATGCAACTTCTGATTTTATTCATATATTATTAAATGTTGAAATTATCACAAACTAATATTAATAAATACTTATAAGTATTTTCCATTGATAGTTCATAACTAATGTTTCAAATAAGCCACCTTATTGTAAAGTGTTACCAATTATTTTTTATAATAACAGGAAGCATATAATTGTGTTAATTCAGTTTTACAAACCTTTCTAAATAACAAAATAAGCTCCTCAGTGTCAAAAATGAATGTTGGCTTAGTGCTTAAGTTCCAGTGAAATTCACAATGTGAAAACAAAACAATTGGTTTATAATAACTTTTTAAACACCGGATATTTATTCATCCTCATTCTAAAAGTGAATTATTGTAATTATGCAGATGTAATTGTTAATTAGCTGAAATAAGTTTAATGTATTTGCTAGTGTTTTTATAACCGCAAGGAGCAAATGTTACATGTTAATTATTTTTTAAAACTTGAGCACAATACATGTATCTGCAAATATAAATATATCAGACCTTATGCTAGAGCTGGGAATAGAGCTCTACTGCCATCATGTGAAGTAAGGGTGCATATGGTAACCAAGAGTGAACAACTGTAATCCTCTTTACTAAAATAATGTGTTATTCAGTCTATTAGAAGAAATATAATAGGTGTTTAATTGTAAATATGCTCACATAAGGTGAAATATAAAAAAAGACAATCCTTCTGATTACACTACAGTTTAAATACTAAAATATGAGGGGGGAAATGCAATCTAATTTTATAGAGGCACATATACTTTATATATATACTGACACAAACTAGCTTTGCTTCCCATGTTATGATTTATTGTAAATATATATATATATATCATCGTATTACTATCCATACAAAGTTTGCTGGTCCCATGCAGATCTTTAATATCAAAAGCTTTACAATGTTGCCGTTTTATTCGAGTTAAGGGTCATGCTTCTATTAACCAAGGTATAGCCACACCACTTTTACATGCAGTGTTAATCAAAGTTGCACTCCAGCTTTTCACAAGCATCCATTCATCCCATGCTAATCATTTCATTAATTGGTCTGATAAGGAGAACAGGCTTACCACTTTGGAATAGTGTGGACCAAACTTTAATATGAGAAATATTTGTTTGCATTGGGGGGCTAAACTTGGCTGTTTGCAATTAGGCAGACGGGCAATGAAGCGTTAAGTTAGTCTTGACTCACGGATTTCTATCCACATTATTAGATTTGACTCATTGGAGAAGCATGACTTGAGGCACTCAAATCCAATTGGCCCCCGTTAGCCGAGGCCTGTGCTCGCTTCTGCTCGGCATGCGCTTCCGTAGCCCTCAACTCTCCCAGCCAAACCCTTCCACATCACCAGCCGTAAGAGCTTGTGAAGTGTCAGCTGCAATCTCCTTATATGACAGAAATGCACATCTAGTACATTAGTAGTGTTGACTGTGAGGTCCGAACCCAGCAACTCAGCCAATTTCTTTGGGCGATACACCTCTTTTCGGAGCAAATGGCCACAAACCAACAATATAGATCCAATACTGAATAAAACAACCGATTAACATTGATCCTTTAAGAAACACAGCACAAAACAAAAAAAGAAAATGCTAACAATAATCATGATGGGAACATAAGCAGTGTGAAAGTCAAGTACAGTTAGAGTTATGAATCATACTCAAATATAAAGAAAAATAAAGGGTTGAGTGAGAAACAAGGAGATATTTAAGCCAACTAGATTCAGTTGTCTGAAATACAGTGTACAGAACACACAACACAGGATAATTATGGGACATTTTTTCTGGTTAAAAGCACCAGATGCTGCTAACAGTATTTTTGCCCTTTTTAATTATATTTGCTACAATATTTGGTCAGTAATTCTACATTTAGAATCCAAAATAAAATAAAATGTACACAGTAGCTGATGTATTAGTATGGTAACGCCATTCCCCTCCCTCTAAACTGAGGAAAAGCCATTTGTGTAGTTACAGGATCCCTAAAATCACCATCTGAACAGTTCTTCATTAGTATTAACAATCATTCTGCATATCTGGCCTTCTCTTCTTTTTTAAAAAATCTGTAAAGTGTGGCTTTTAAAGGTTATCCGCTTGTTTCCGTTTTGCGATCAGTCTGCTGTGTGCGGTGCACTGTGATCCGAGTTATTCCACTTTGCTGTACTCCTCCACGTGACCCAAAACTTTCTTCCTCTGGCGCATCATGTGGAAGTAGAGCTGAGGGAACACTGAGGAGCAGACAAAGACCGTCATTAACAGGAACAGAGATGTTAATTCACTGGACAAGAATGAGCTACAAGAAATTGCGCTACACAAGATCAACTGAGGAATCAGATTTTTTACAGATGGGAGATATCAAAACAAAAGCATTTTGAGAAAATATGTACAATCTCTTAGTTGAAGAGCTCAAACGTACAGGGGATGTAGGAGATCATGATGAGGATGAGGAAGGCGTGGTAGTCGAAAGAGAAGTTGTACTTGTTAGGCAAGGTGATGGAGTAGAGCCCTGTTTTTTGTACATATGGCAGCGCGGCGTAGATCGTCAAAAGTTCCCCCGCCACTCCCATGGGGTACAGTACAATAAAAAACGTGTACCTGTGAAGATCATATTATGTAAAACATTTCTACAAATAACAAATCAGTGGACTGACTCTGAGAAGCTTTACCTTGCCCATTTGATGAGGTAAGGCAGATGGTTAAGCAGGCTGAAGGTGTAGAAAGAGTAACGGATGATCTCTGTGACAGTCCAGGCCACCACAAAAAGGAGAACACTGTCTTCGCTTTGGACCTAAAACAAGAGCGAGCTTTAAGTCACAAGGGAAGAGACAGATCTCAGCAAGCTACAAAATGTAGTCGAGAACCATGCAGTTATGTCTGCTACCATTTCATCGCAATTCACTGAGGCTACTCGACACACAAAGATAGACTACTGAGAACATCAGAAACTTAGCACTTCAAAACGCATTCAGGCCTGTCAAAGGCTCCAACATACAGGCTCGAAAGGAGGTTATTTTAGCAACAGAAGCATACACAGGCACACTTTGCATATTAGTATTATTCTTTAGTTTTGGTTCAAGCAGGTTTCTCACAGGAATAACTTACAGACCTATACACTTCAGCTCAGACGTCTTTCTCTGGGATAGAGAATCAAAACTTGATTCTTAGTTACAAAGAATTTTAAAGTTGAATACAAGAAATGACACTGTTCTTCACACTAACATCCTACTAAGTTTGGCTCTCGATGAGCATTGAAATATTAAAACAGCTGTTGAAATCCATTTGGTCCACTAGATGGCAGTATACTAGAGCCAATGAGAAAAATGGCAGAGGATTACTTGATGCTGAATCTTCATAACCAAGTTTAAACATGGGAATCCTAATTAGATTTAACATTATCATATCATAATTAATTATAATACCATTAGACAATAGGTCACCTGAACTAGTAACACATCTGTGTTATTGTTAACTAAGACATTCCATTAATTAAATTAAAGCTGAAATAAAATAAAATATAAATATTCAATCCATTTATTTCATAAAAATAAAATAAATAAGTTTAAGTGATAATAAATAAATAATAAAGCTAATAGAAAGCACAAAATGTACAATTTAAATCACTGATAAATACTATAATAGTATGTGAATTATTCTAAAATAACTCATTAACTTACTTCTCTAACACTGTGTGTCACTGCCCAGGTAAGGAACACCCGTGACATCACCTGAAACCCAGTCAGAACCACCGAGGAGGGAACAATTCCTTCACAAAATTTAGAATATTAAGAGATTAATCTTTTGTGTCTAATCAAATGTATCATGCAGAGAGGAGTTGAAATAAAGCAAGAATAAAAAAACATTTCAATACATTAAACTACACATTGAGAGAGACGTAATAGGTTGGAAAATGAATCATTTTAATAAGGACGGTTATGATATGACAGAGTACTGCAGGACTGACTGTTTGCACTGGGAAAGGTCACATTAAGCATAAAGTCCCAGATAATGAGGTGTGGACTGTGAACCCTACGCTCCACGGGTGCAGTGAGAATCTTTATCACATTATCACTGTCAGACTGGCAGAGAAAGCAGCAGCCTTGCTGGTGATGGCACTGCTGGGTTAAAAAAAGCTTCCCTGATATAGACAATCTGATCTATATACTGCGCTGAGTGCATATTTATAGGAGAAATTAATAAGAGAGTGTTATTAGCAGCTGGTGCACTTACCCACAGCACAATGCAATATCTGTGAAGAGAGCACAGAACAAATATTATAAGGTGCACTCAGCCTAAAGCAAACATCACTTTTAGCATCAAGAATAATTAAAAACTCTGCAGGATGAGAGAGTATTTTTACTTTTGGAAAGTTAAGGGGTCTGTAAGATTTTTTTATGTTTTTGAAAGGCATCTTATGCTGACCAAGGCTACACTTACTTAAGGTGGCGGTGGGGGTCTAATGCTATTTCAAACATTCTGACTTATTTACACTGTTAAAGAGTTGGATTCTCATGCTAAACATGGCCAAAATAAATTAAAATAAAAAACGAGTTTGACGTATTACGGAGAATTTTTGTGCCAAATACACTCCTTCAGGATTCAAATAAGTTTTGGAAAGTATTTTTCCAGTATGGTCCTGCATGATGTCATAAAGGGCGGAATTGCTTGTATGGGCACTTCTCCTGGATGAGCACATCAACCAGAGCGAGAGCAAGAGCGCACCCATCAGCAAGCTTCGTTCGGTTACGGAAGCTGTCGAAGACGCTGTCATATTGTTTTTAGACCCCAAAATCAACAATGTCACTAAAGAAGTGTGTTTTTGGTTGCGAGGGAAAGATACCCATGTTCAGCTTCCCAAATAACAAAGCATTAAGGAGACAGTGGATGCAGTTTGTTTTCCCAGAGCAGCAAGTTCTGCAAGTGTGTTTGTTTGTTCCCGGTTATGAGTCAAAACCGCGGGCGGGGAGTGAAACTGCATCAAATGTCAGTGTTTTGTTGGCAATCGATGCATAATTGCATATAATGTAACAACACAAACGTATAGTGAATATATCCAGGGATAACATATCCATGGTGTGTTTTCGTGACTCTGCCCACTGCCCGCCTGCACGAGCTTGGCTGTTTTTGGAAAGAATCGGCACAGCGTATGTCTTTTACAAATATGATAAAACTAAAGAGGGAGATATGAAGGATGCAATACTACTCTATAGGTACTCAAGATTAACATGAGACTGGCAAAAACTGTGTGTTACGTACCCTTTAAAATGGTAAACCTGTGAGATTATTATTACCATTTAGCTGATTTCTATTTTAATATATTTTTCAATGTAATTTATTCCTGTGATGGCTGAATTTTCAGAAGCCATTACTCCAGTCTTCAGTCACATGATTTTATTTAATGTATCCTTCCTGAAAAAGTACTATTACTTTTATACAAAGCATCTAAATGACCTATTTATACATTTTGATACACATTACATTTGCAAAAATAAATAAATAGAGCTAAATTCATAATTATGAATGAATGAATTAATGTAAATGATTATAGTTCCCATACAACTCACCTCAAGGAGTGCACCGGTCTGAAAGAATTTTAGGGGCTTCTCTATTGAGTAATAAAGACCATGGTAACTTCCTCTGGCAAGGTATGCTCGAACAAGACCAACTGCAATCACCAGCCATCTAGATAGGAAAAGATTCAGAGTAACTCTGCTGTGCAACTTGCCCTTGCTTTGAGAAAGGAGGGCATTTCCGCAATGCACACAAACTCTGGACTGCATGCAAATCTCTTACAACACAGCACTTAACAGCCAGTAGTGGCATGTAACAGTCTCATTCAAATACATCCAGCACATTTACAGCTACTCATATGCATCAATGTGGAATTGTTAATACACTACAATTTCTCAGATGCTTTTTTTGTGACAGATATGGTATACGGCCCCACGTTTCATGAAGTAATATGAAACTTGGGCCCGTAAACCATATCTGTCACAATCATAAATGTGCAGCTCTTGATTTAAAATGATGAAGGCACAAATACTAGCAGAAGCACATCACATCATTACCTGAATATCACCAAAAATCAGACCGACTTAAGTGAGGCAAAGCTAAAAGCTAAAAATTTAACGGCATAACGCACAGGACTGGATTGTAACTGGTTTTCAGATTGAAAATAATAAATGCGCACAGTACATTACTGGATAAAGTTTATGTAGTTAATGTCCAATATAGATATCATGAAATGTCTCTAACCGATAAGAATGGACTGAATTGCGTCAAAGTATTCCTGATTGAATTCTGGACTGAAGACATGGCGAAAATGTAGCAAACCCTGTTTGGTTACTGCTGATGCAACCGCATCGGGAAGTTCGATTAATCTGAGTGAATCAGTGAACACTTCATGGTTCCTCCTATACAGTCGAGTGATTTGCAAACGATTCGATCACTAAAAAGAACAACACGGTTCACCATTTCCAGGCAAGAGAAGGCTATATATATATTATACATATATATAAACTAATCATGCTCAGCTGAAAGGCATTAAATCTTTCTGTGTGAATGAGTGCAAATTGCTATCAATAAAAAATAATGTAAGAAACACCAAGTGATTTAACGAATCGGATAAATGAAAACCCTGTTCTTCGATTTATTTGAGGCATCAAGTGTTTAGTAACGTTACTCACTTTCGACGTTTCACATTTGCAGTAAAATTTATTGTACTCAATAATAAATGTGTATCACATTTATATTATGTACATACAGATTATATTATACATATAAAATGTGTGTTTATGGTCCTAACATGTCATCACATTTCAAAATCCAGACGAGTGATTTAGAAATGAATTGGTTCTAGCAAATCGATTCGTTCACCGAAACGGATCGTTGTGCAACAGTTTCGGGGTTACGAAGGGTATGGTGGACTTACAACTGATGACTACTGAACTGTATTGCAACATGTAAATTAACAAAGACAGAAAACTCACTCGTACTTCCATACATGACCAGACCAACGACTGTAAAATGCGAACAGTGCATTCATGCAACCAGCCATGAAGAATCTATGGCGTGTTAAATATGCGTTAATAGGCTTAACGTAGCTAAACATGGACTATATTTTAAACAGAATTATTTCAAAATATTTCAATTTCAATGTAAACGCTCTTAAATCATGCCTTATAAACTCAAAGGGGAGGTAATCGCGATTCTGTCAAGCACTATGAGCGCGCTGTCTGAAATCAAACCATTCATTCTTACTGTCACACGCTTGAACAGAGAGCACGGAAGCGCATTTGATTTCCATCATACCCTGCTGTCATAACCACGTTGTAAATGACCAGATAAGCGATGGCCAGCGTCCCGGGTCCCTTTTTCCTCTTGTTACTGGAATCACTGTGCGCTGTTCTGCTGGTCCCCATGGCAGGTGCCGACATGACTGAACTATCATTAGAAAAACTGGATCATCCAAATGGTCCCGGTGAATAAAGGCGTGTGGCCTTGCTTATATGTTTATTAGGTGCTTATGAATGGAGCGCCCCCTGGCGAGGACGGAGTGTAAATTATGTTTTGTGTGTTACATAGTTACAGTTTGGATTCGCCTTCTTGACGGACATGTTCAACAACAACAAAACTTGATAGTTATAATAAGAAATATAATACTAATGATAATATTTGTGTTAAATTTTGTAGTACAGAGAGCTCACAAACATTTATTCCAGTCGCTAGATGGCAGTGCGGGCTCGAGTTCAGAACGCACTTGCCTTTAAAAGGACTCAATTATAATGCCTGTCAGAAAAATAGATTTATAAAACAAAAACGAAATGAAATAATTTAATTTATTAATTTTGTGGTATTAATAAGAATTCTGAATATAGTTTAAAAATCTTGAGTGATTTGACGGTTATGACACGAATGCGATTTCTGACAGGCGCTTGCGTTGGCTTACTAAGTTTACGGAAGAGCAACTGGTGGAAGTGAATGCAATTTAATGGATGAGAGAAGGAGAAATCGTCGATCTACGTAGATTATACGCTCGAGTTTCTTCTTTAATAGATAGGAAAAGATCGCAAAATGCCTTTATTTGGCCAAAATCCGTTCGATCAAGATGTGGGTGAGTTTGACTGTTGTGTTTGTCGACGTGTTGTGATCTTGACAAGTCAACAGGGCCGATACAGCGAACTGTTTACTGTCATATCCTCAAGACCTTTGTTTTACTGTTTTGTTAATTTATTCTATTACTCTGATCATTTCCATATTTTATATAAGGATATAATTATTAAATATTTCAAACGTAAATAATATAGTTGTCTGCATCCTTAAAATATTCTATATTCTACATTTGTTCTGTCTTATATTTCCTATATTTTCCTTGATATTTTATGATTCTATCTCTTAATAATACAATATAATAATTGTAATTAATAAGACAATGTAATATAAAAAAAATTACATAACAGGAATTAGTACATTATCTTGCTTATACAATGTATTATATGATTATAATAAAATCAAAATGCTCTGCTCTTTAAAAATTCCAGATTAAAAATAAATATATAAATACATTTCTAGTAAGCATGAATTACTGGAAGTATAATGGAAGTTCATTTGTCAAAAGTGTGGGAACCCAGAAGCATACATGTACATTGGTTTTATTTTTACAGCTTTGTCCTTTAAAAGCTCAGTGTGTATGAACTTCTGACACCGCATGCTCCTCTATGGAGGAGTTAAATCACTTGAGTATTGGTCATTTTATTTTAAGGTATACTGTGCTAGATTTTGCAATGTGATTTTTTTTTTTCCTTTAAGAGTTAGTCACCAAACACAGTTGTTTTGTTCTTGAAGGAGGGTACAAATAATCTATACTAGTGGATTATGACAGAATTGGTTTTGCCTGTTGTGACACGCTGGATATGTAAAAAACAGGCAAAACAGGCTTCCTTGTCTGTTTAACGGGATGTACATAATACTCCTACTTCAGTGGTGTGGGGTGGTGGTGTTTTAAAATGAAGAGGCAAAGTCCTCTTTTTTTCTATACTTCCCTGTTACACTTAATACTTGTCACAGACTCGAAAATGTACCTAATTTCCCCAAGCTGATTGCTCACTAAAAAACCACGTCCATCATGTTTTCAGGCCATTTCAAGGTTGATTCTGAGTTATTTATTACTTCTGAATTAGCCTTCCCATTAATGGCATCATTTTCTTCATTCAGGCTGGTTTGAGAATGTGCACGAAATTAAGAGGCGGCATCAAGAGGTGCACACATCAATCATATCCAATCATAACTGATCATATCCAATCATAACTGATCATATCCAATCATAACTGATCATATCCAATCATAACTGATCATATCCAATCATAGCGCGATGGAGGCATTGCCTCCTCTCATGTGACTTTCCCCCATTTATTCAGGGGAGGAAAGCTTTTTAATGTAACTTTACCTGCGGGTATAACTGTTACATTATTTAAAAAAAGGGACTTAATGTCACATTTTTAAATATTTGCGTTGTTTTATTTTTGTAATATCGATTATTTTTTTTTTCATCGAGTTGAGTAGCTAGTAAGTGGAAACACCCCTGTCCTACTTACTAGCTACTTAACAAACTGTAACACTTGTCCTTCCTAGCATGTAAAACTAATAATTTTCAAACTTTACAAATTGTATTTAGTATGGTGTTTGTGTATTTTCTTTGTTTTTTGCCTTTATGTAAATGAAAGGATGTTTAGACATTTAGAGGCAGAGACTTTGACTCAGTTTCAGATTTTCAGCATTGATATGACTCAGTAATGACACCTTTTATTGAGACTCTCATTTGGATGCTCATTTGCCTTTTTAGAGAAAGCAACTAGTGAAACTAACACAGTGGAAGACTGGGGCCTCATTATGGATATCTGTGACCGGGTTGGGACCACTCCGAATGGGTGAGCTGAAATATCAGCATACAAACCAGATTTCAATTTAACTATCCCCCGTTTTCACAGACAAGGGTTAAGCCTAGTCCCAGACTAAAATTCATGTTTGAGCTGTTTTAACTGAAAGGAACTTGCATATCTTCAGTGCCATTGTTTGTTGTTGTTTTTTTACACACATTTTACAAGCAACTTAAATGCCCTAATTGAAATCCTGGCTTAATCTAAACCCTGTCTTTGAAAACTGGCCTATATGTTTTTATTTTATGTTTATTTTAGTAACACGAATGTAGCTTGAATGTATTATTATTGTTCTTATATAGATTTCTTCCTAATATGGATATTATCTTTGTGGTTTTCACTCTTTTTCTTTTATAGTGCAAAGGACTGTCTCAGGTCAGTTATGAAGCGAGTGAACTACAAGGTCCCTCACGTCGCTATGCAAGCGTTAACGGTGAGCTCTTCATCTTCAGTTCCCACTGTAGAAAAACAGGGGTGCAGTCCAGAATACAGTCATATGGGTTGTCACACATTCTTGGTAAAGTTAATCTGTGAACGACTTGCGTATAGTCACTGCACACTAAGCTGGGAAAGAAGAAATGTAAGATGTAAAAGCTTTAAAAACTCCAGAGTGTTTTAGCATCTGGAAGTGACGGGCATCTCTGTGGGTTTCTACTCTGACTCACCAACATCTCAGCCTCTATTTTTAGGTCTTCTCTGATTCTTTTTTATCTGGATGTATCTTTACAAAAGTTTATTGCATGGGTATTACAAAGGAATGGAATGGGTTGATATGCTCTTTTTTTTTTTTTATAATAATAACAATTATATGTTTTTGTTATTGTAATCATTTTATTATTATGTGAAATTTCACTCCTATTAAAAGTATAAAAAGTTATAGAAATGTTATAAGTGTGCAGTAATAATACTTGATATTATTATTATTAATCTTTATTATGGTGTCACATTTCATTTACATATATTTAAAGTATTAAAAGTTATAGAAATGTTACAAGTGTGCAATATTAATCATATTATTAGTATTATTGCACACATGTAACATTTCTATAACTGTTAATACTTAATAATAATAATAATAATAATACTCTTGATAAAACTCTTGATTGTGGTATTATATTTCATTTACGTATATTTAAAGTTTAACTGGTGCAATAATATGCATAATATTTGACAAATTTAGTTTAAACACTTAAATTATATGCAGTTATAGAAATGTGTGCAATAATAACAATTAATATTCTTAATCTTCATTATGTCACATTTAATTTACAAATATTTATGGTATAAACAGTTGTAGAACTGTGATAAGTTTGCAATTATATTAATTATTATTATGAATTGCTATTGTGATGTCAAATTTCATTTAAACATATTTAAACTATTAACAGTTATAGAAATGTTAAATATGTGCAATCACTGTTTGTATTGAACATGTCAATGAATCGATCAAGCCTGTTCACAGATCTGTATTTTAAGCAAATAATAGCTGTTGAAATATTGCTGTAATTTCCCTGTTTAGTTGCTAGGTGCCTGCGTTTCAAACAGTGGAAAAATCTTTCACCTAGAAATCTGCTCGCGGGAGTTTGCCAGTGAAGTTCGTAGTGTGTTGAACAGGGTAAGGAACTTCAGCTTGCTATATAAAAATTAGTCTAATGCTGTACATTAAGGTAAATCCAGGTTTCAGAGTACAATAAATATTGATAATTGTTACCATCCTCATCTTCTTCTCCTCAGGTGCACCCAAAGGTTGGTGAGAAACTGAAGGCCCTGATGGTGGAGTGGGCTGAAGAATTTCAGAAAGACCCGCAACTGAGTCTCATCAGTGCCACCATCAAGTCCCTCAAAGAAGAAGGAGTGACCTTTCCCACCGCAAACTCCCAGGTAGGTTACACTTTGGCCCACTTTAGACATTCTTCTAACTATAAGTAACTCTGCAATTACATGTCAACTAACTCTCAGAATTAATAGTCTTTTAGTCTACCTGTTATGTTAGGGTTAGTAGAATAAGCAGCCGTGTAGTTCTAAAGTTACTTATGGTCAGTAGAATGTCTGCTAGGGAGCATCAAAATAAAGTGTTATTAAATATTAGAGTTAGTTCACCCAAAAATGAAAATGCTGTCATTAATTACTCACCCTCATGTTGTTCTAAACCCGTAAGACCTTCGTTCATCTTCGAAACACAAATTAAGATATGTGTGATAATTCACCCTTCGCTGCAAGTTTTATTGACAGGCGATCTGACCAATCACATCGCCGAATCTGCTGTTTTGTCCGACAAAGCACGCAGTCAGGAGTTAGTAGATTAACGTTGGTGGACTTGAAAAACGGTGTGTACTGATGTATTTCCGCGGTTGAAACAACAACTCTTTTAGTGTTGATTCATGTTTATTTGATGCTTATCAATAAACTAAAGTCTAGATTAAATAAACTAAACTAGATTTATTGTCTACAAGTCAGACTTTGTTAAATATCAAAAGTAACTTGCTCTGTCCTGTTAATTGGCGTGTTGTCAGTGTCCTCTTTGCTCCACGATGTGTTTTCTCTACGTGAGAGCATGTGTATGGTGTGTAAACGCCATGTCTTGTCGGACAAAGCAACTGTAACTAAAGGGGACGGGTCTTTGCGAATGGTCGTAATTAATGACAGAACTAACTAACCCTTAAAGCAGACAGTCGACTAATACTATAATAACTGGTAGTTGACATTTGGTTGCAAAGTTACTTATAGTTGGGCCCTCAAAATAAAGTGTTACCCCAAAGTATTCCTTCTATCAACTAATACCGTGATCCTGTTGGTTTTCACTGTGATCTCAGCTGTTCATAAACACAGATGCTGATGAACAGACAGCAGCCGCTGGTATTTGGCCTAGATATATGACCCTGTAACTTGGCTGAGTTACATTTCACAGCGACTTTTTACATCCCACATCAGCATAGTTCATCAGTTATTCAGTTTGTTTTTCTGTACCAGTAAGGTCACAGAAATCTGTGACAGATGTATCTGTGTCTCCTTGTTTTCATGCCATGGCATGTATGCAGTGTAGGTCATTACAATGTTGTTTTGAACTTTCTGTGGCTGATATTATCAAATATTTTTATCTTAAAATGCAGGAACATATATTTACGTGTTTGTTGTTATTAATTTTAATTATTAAATTATATAATAATTGTATATACCGATACACTACTATTCAAATTGGGATCAGTAGAACTAATGGAATCAGTGGAAATAACTAATACTTTTATTCAGTAAGAACAAAAGTGACAGCAAAGACATTTATAATGTTACAAAAGATTTATATTTCAAGTAAATTCAGTTCTTTCGAACTTTTAGTTCTTAAAAAAAAACATTAAAAGTATAATAACATAAATGCCCATAGTCAATAACCAATAGTCAAGAACCACCTCTATATGAGAGATGTAAAAAAGTTTTTAAAAAAGTATGTTCTGTGTAGTATGTATGTAATACGGATGTTACTAGGTTCGCCATGTTGTCATGTTCATGTAACCTACCAGCGTCACTTCACTGCCATTCTTAAATTCTCATGTCCTAATGAAATGGTAAAGTGTCCATCATATATACTCTTCAGAATCTCACCCAGAAGTAATAGGTCATCCAAGTACTTTTTTCCTACTCTTTTATTATTAGTGTTATTTCAGGCATACTTTTTTTGTCACATACCATTTGTTGCCTACTATATAGTAAGGAAGTATGCAATTTTCGCAAGCAGCCATGTGACTAAACATGACCACTGTTTCTCACATGACATATCTGTTAACATTTGAGCTATTTGTATAAATCAGCCAAGTGCATCTGGAATGCTAAAGCATGTGTGTAAACTGGAGACAAGAGAACAAGCGGCTAGAATGGAATTTCCTGCCTCATATTTGCCACTGACCTCATGGCACAATGAGTTGTCAATTCTTCTTTGTACTCTTCCTCCTCCATTTATTGTGACTACATGACTAGTGTATGTGAACTTGTCTGTGTCTGTTAATAAGTGCCGACTATGTAAAATAAGTCACAAGACTTTACTGTGTCACTCAAAGGCCATCATATAAATGTTATCTCAAAAACATACTTTTGTAAATGGGTTGTGACGAGTCATTGGTTAACCTTATCTGATTAGTATCAGTGTCTTTGCTACTATTTTTTTCTTTGGTATTTACTGTATTACATCTACAGATGGCGTTATAGTTCTGTGCTCATATACTGTACAGCTGTTGTGCAATATATACAATATAATTAAATTTATATTATTTTACAATATTATGCAAAAGTTTGCATTCAGTATTTTTTATTTAAAGAAATTAAATATTTTATTCAGCGATGATACATTAAATTGATCAAATGCGACAGTAAAGACATTTATAATGTTATGAAATATTTAAAATATATGTTGTTCTTTTTAACAATCTGTTCATGTGATCTGTAATTGCAGAGCTCCAGCACAAAACCTGTTAGCGCTCCTGCCACCAGCAGAATCGCTGATGATGATGATCTGGCCAAAGGTGAGGAAGTTTGCTCATAATCTCATATCGTTTTTGATATTAGGGTTAATTTAATCTGACAAATGATTTTCGGGCCTACCAAAGCGTCATATATTATTTGTAACTGTGTCTTCCTTACCCAGATAATGAGTGTTTATATTTTTCTCCGTGCAGCCATTGAGCTGTCCTTACAGGAGCAGAAACAGCAGGTAGAGACACGACCCCTCACCATGATAGCAGATCCACCCTACAACACAAATGGAGGGAAAGAGTCGCGTAAAGTGCGCGCACTCTATGATTTTGAAGCGGCTGAGGACAATGAACTCACTTTTAAGGCTGGAGAGCTTGTGCTCATTCTAGATGACAGGTAAACTGATTGTTCAAGGGCATGCATTTAACTTAATTGAAAAAAATATTTAATTGTTTGTGGTCTTTAAATTTCCCATAACTCTATTGATATTGGTTATAATAAATATTGGTTGTCAATTATTAAATTTTAATGTTGCTGCTATCCAACAGTGATCCAAACTGGTGGAAAGGAGAGAATCATCGAGGAGTAGGCCTCTTCCCTTCAAACTTTGTCACCACCAACCTGAATGCTGAACCAGACCCTGGTAATACACTTTATAACCTGGATGATTTGTTTTTTTGATCAAATTGCACACACAGATCTCCTGAATTCTCTTTCCTGTAGTAATGTATGTAGAGAAGGCAGTAGTCCCAGAAGAGCCCATCGTTGAAGTCAAAGCTGAACCTGAGCCTGTGTATATAGATGAGGTGAGTGCTGAATGATTTTTGGGTGACTCGGCCACGCCTCACCACCTATCTAGAAAAGTGTCCAGAAGTAATTGATATGAAAAATGGTCAACTTTTCGTGTCTTATATTGATTGTTGTTTTCTACAGGAAAAGATGGACAAAAC
The DNA here is from genome assembly GCA_023029165.1 of Gobiocypris rarus. Classification (NCBI taxonomy): domain Eukaryota; kingdom Metazoa; phylum Chordata; class Actinopteri; order Cypriniformes; family Gobionidae; genus Gobiocypris; species Gobiocypris rarus. The sequence continues at coordinate 37,992,304 of CM040910.1, forward strand.
CCTCTACCTTCTCCAAAACACAGACCCTGCAGACGCCTCTCCCGACAGCTCAGAGCTGGTCACATTAGAAGGTACCAGGATGTCTTTAATGTCTTCTCTGCAGAAATCAATTCCATTTAGGTGTAGGGGGGGGGCGGTACAAACAAAATATGGCCATATGTAGGTAATGAACCCTTTTCACAGACTGACAACTGGTTTAAGTCACATGTAACTGAAGTTGCCATACTCTTTTCTTTCCTGTTGTCACATATGTATCTGAGTGAAATGTAGAACAAGACTTGATTTTGTTCATCGGGAATTGACTGGATTGTTGTGGTTTACTATTGCTGTGATCTCATGTGAGTGACGTCAGCAAGTACACTGTCAGAGAAGAGATGTCGCTACAAGAGGGAGGGACAGTTATTTTGGTTAAAGATTACGGAAAGATATGCATGGATAAATAATTTAATAAAATACTGCAATAGTCCTTAAAGGGGTACTTCAACGCTGGGAAGATTAATCTGTATTTAAACTCGGTCATTAATGTAGTAGAAATGTGAAATTATTGTTTTATTTGGTGCCTTCTAGACTGAGAAAACACAGAAAATGTATTTTTGTCTCATGGGGATGAATGACAACAATTCCCAGAATGCACTGCTTCGCTGCCCTACTCTAGGCATGGCTACTGGATTACTGGGTCACTTGCCCACTGCGTTCATTTTCATAAAATCAGTTCAGTTAGAGACACTACAATTAAAAACTGAACGTGTCTGTTCAATATATTATGAGTGAGCCGATTGAGTGTCGCGGCTGCATTCACAGCGTGTGTTCAGTCTGGTGCATTTTCAGTTCATGTCTTTGGAAGCTTAACTTTCATAGGAATTCATTTGAAAAGTTGAAACACTCACTTTGCTCTCCACCGCTCTGTTTACATGAATCTCCGCAGCTCCCCGAGCCGAGTGCTGTGAGTGCGATGTTGAGAATATGTGGAAATAGCACCCTCTGCTGGCTGTAGTCTTTAGCCTCTGGACAAAAACTCCTGCGATGATGCAAAATGACGATATTTGCATCATCGGAGGAATTTTTCCAGAAATAAAATACATAATTCTCTCATCTCAGGGGGATATGAGGGGTGAAAGTTTGATAATTTGAATATTCTCCCGGGTTTCTACTGATACAAAGCTTAGTGCTAATAGCTGAGTAACCCTTTAAAAATAAGAATTGTCAATGTCATTGTGACTTTAACATTAATAAATGTTTTTCTTCCAATTTTTTTTTTTTTTTAAATTTTAATTTCTAACACTACTTTGTATAATATTACTTTCACATTAATTTACAGAAAAGGTGCGAGGTGACCAGGCTTGGTTCTAGGCACCTATAGAAGGGTGGGCTGGCAGATATCCTGGGCAGGCTTTTTTTTTTTTACATAGATGGATGGATGGATGTTCTAGCTCTGTCCATGCAATAAATGCATGTTCTTAAATGAGCAGGTTTTTTTTAAGCTAATTTCAGTTTGGCATGAATCAAATATCAAATCAGAGCTGCATAATAGTATTTACAAGATACATATTCACGAATACATCTCCTCGTAAATTACCTTAATAGCACACAAATATTTCTGCCCGTTTTCGTTCGTGTGACTGCAGCCTCTGCTTTTCTGCTACAGACTGAAGCGTGAGAGTAAAAATACTGCAAATTTCTGGTGTTATTTTTGTGATTGTTTGGGGCATTCATTAGCCCTTCATCAGCTTTTAAACACAGAGCCCAGCTCAGATTGTTTTATTCAATGCACAAATAGTAAAAACAAATGAACACTATCAGTTCCTGAATTCAAATTCTCAGCCCAACCCTGCCCATGCCTAGAACCGGCCCCGGAGGTGACAGTACATTTACCATCTTTCTTTCTTCTGACCAACATAATCAATCTGGATATTTTTTTTTTTTTTTGTTAAGTCATAGAAACACTATAGTGGATTTTTTCTTTTGCTATTGGGTTATATTAAAAATCATATTTTTACATATCCATTCATCGCTATATTTATTCTTGTTTACCCAACTATGTCGACTTCTATTTCTGAGAACCCCAGAAAATCAAAATTTATATCAAATCATTACATGGCTCTCTAGAGTACTTAATTCTGATTTTGTATAATGTCCGCTAAACTGTAGATGGACTGTTATCCATCACTTTACATCTCATATCACAATCACACATTGTTACGTCCCCTTGTGTCTAGGGATGGTAGGGGAGTATCATATCAAAAATGTATGAGAACAAAAGAGCAAGAACGTAAGAGAGATGGCTCTATCAGCACTCACCACACAAATTAAATATTCAAGGGTTTATTTACAAGGTCATTTTACAGGTGAATAATGATCAAAATGTTGATAATAATAGTAACAATAATTTCAAAAGAAACAAGTACAAAGAGGCTTCAGAAGGGGGTAAGGCCAAAATAACAAAGAAAAAGTAAACTACCTGGGAGTAAGAAAGTATAAATAACCTATCAAAAGAAAATCAAATAAACAACAAAACTCTTCTCTGAGATGCATACTAACCAAAAGCAGGAGAAAAAGGTTTAGCAAAGAAAATGGCACCCACACCTCCCACATTAAGGCTTTAACATATCAACTTTGGCTGCCATCACAGCTGGAGCAACAGGTTTTCTTAAAAAAAAACAATATAGCTCATTGCACACACTCAACTATATAGGTCTGGGACAGGTCACCAAAGAGTATAAAAGCCCAAGAGGCGAAACTCTGTTGTGTTATGGATAACAGTCTGTAGATGGCGCTGCGGAGGCGCGGCCACCATTATGGACTGAAAGCTGCTGAAATCGTTACCGCGCCTCACACCTGTGCAGTATTCTGTTATAAATTGCAAAAATTAGCAGTCCACCAGAAGCGATTTTGAATAAATATCATATTACTGTGTGTCTGCCTATATATTATTTTATGAATTTCTGTTATTCATATAACAAGGAAAATGCATAATAGAACATAATAAATATTGATAGATTAAAGGTTTAATTTTATAATTGTATCTTTGCAAACCATAAGTGGTAGCTAATGAAGCCGATTCGGTTGGGGGGCATACCCTTACGAAAAAGTACTATAGGAATCTTATAGTATTTTGGGACAAAATATTATAGTAATCTTATAGGAATACTACAGTAATTTGGACATACTATAGAAGTATGATAAGACTACTATAGCAGCTTTAAAATATTATAGAGGTATTACAGAACATCACAGAAGTATGTTATGTTCTGTAATACCTCTAGTATCCTAGAGCTGCTATAGTATTTCTATAGTAGTCTTACAGTACAATAGTAATATTTTGTCCCAAAATACTATTTCCCTAAGGGTAATTAGGCCATGCATAACCAACACATAGGCGTAACATTTTCTGTAATTTAACATCGGTCATCCACATTAATGTATTTTTAATTGTTTTCATATTTAGATATGACGGCCAGAAAAAATTGTTCTGTTAAGTTGGTTCAGTGCCATTGACTTCCATTATTTTTCGGCGTTTTCCTTCAATTTTTAGTCCATAATGGCGGCCGGGCCGTCACGTCATGGGGGCAACTATTGCTATGGAGTGTTCTATTGTGTTTCGCCTCTTGGGCTTCTATACTCTTTGAGGTCACACTCTCTGGAGAAGGTCTCTCTCTGAACAGCCAGTTTCTTCTGCTTAAAAACAGGCTCCTCTCTACAGTCACTGATGTAGAACAGCTGGCACCAATCACACTCCTCGATATAGTGTTCCTCACAACTTACCAAAGATCCAGTGATCCATGGATATTAACATGAATCGTGTTTCCTGACTATTTATATGAGCCTGATTTCGACACCAGTGAAATGCATAAATCAAATTTGCCTGTGAATGCTTTAAATAAGTACAATATACATAGGTCTCAATCCGGGTGACCACTTATATCAATGTTACATCGTCATATCGACTCGTCCAGCCCTAAAACTTGTATAGTTTTTGTCAGTGTTTATTTAAAAACATCAAATAATGCAGAATCTAAGATATAAATATTTAATTGATGAGTTGTCAGTACAATATTAACAGTAGGGCATGATTTTATTACACATTTCAACATATTGACTCAAAATGATAACTGCAAATCAGTTATAAGTTTCTAAATGAGTAGAATTAATTATGGCCCTTTTAAGAGCTGCACGCACCCTGTTAAACTGTCTGCATTGTATGCTGTGCGCCTCGAGCCCCTCTGTGAATACGGGTTATTTCTGCTATTTCTTTTTAATGTTATTTTGTTTATTAAGTAACAATGTGGACTTAGAACATTTGTGACGGACAGTTGAGTTTCATGTGGTATAAAGTGTGAGCTGTGAAATGTCAACCAATTCCGTGTAGTCTCTAGCCAAGCGATCTATCACTATTTCCTCCGGACACAATGCGTTACAAGTTGTTTCTGTGAATTGCGTTCCATTTGCTTCTGTTTTCTGTAGCTTTCGTCAGTCTTTAAAAATATACCTCAGATTTACAGTCAATCTCAAAGCTCTTTCCCATTTTAGATGTGTTTTGAGTGTTGTTCGCGGCATTCAAGCTGAAAACCAATGCTGCCACTCAGTCTCTCTGCCACTAGGTTTGGGGCGTAACGCAGTCAATCCGGCTGAAGGTGCACCATGTGCATACCCTCTATAGAGAGGACCAAAAGAAAACCGTCAGAAAATCCGTTGCTGAATTTAAAATTGCCCCTTATACCCTCATTCCACGTTCCCTACATTACTCCACTAATATAGTCCACTTGAAGGAGTGAATGAAAACGAGTGATTGAATTCAGACACTGAGTGTGCTGAAAAGGGCTGCCATTTCTGCATAGTTTGTGCTTGCTTTTTAATTATCAATTGAAACATTGCAGACTGGCAGCTCCTTTGAGCGTACATTGGTTGTCTACTATGGTTTCAAACACCACTACAAATGGCTGTCCCTTCAAATAGTGTCCTAGATAAGGGTATGAGGGAGATTTCGACATAAAAGTGTTTTGTCACAATTGTCATATGTGACATTGTACACAGGTTTTGACAGTTCCACTGGGTAAATGATGAATCCCAGGGTGCTAATCTTTTGTTCTCTTCATCTTCTAGATGCTTGTGAAAAGATGAACCCAATGATCGATGAGAAACTAGAAGAGATGGACAGGTTTGTTGAAATCAAATCTTACCCCAAAACAAACTGCCTGTTATCCCAGTCTTGGCATATGAAAAAGAACATTGCTCTCATTCCTGTAGGAAGCATTCTGAGTTGTCTGAGCTAAACGTGAAGGTGCTGGAGGCTCTGGAGCTGTATAACCAGCTAATGAATGAGGCTCCACTTTACAATGCTTACTCCAAAATGCAGACTATCCAAGGCACTTACCCAGGAGCCCCTACTCCTCTCACTATGCAGGTTGGCCTAGCCATCTAAATGGAAATTTAGTGGCAATTCAGTTCATGATATTTAGTTTTTTGTTTTTGTTTTCCAAAGTGTTATTCTGACTCCTTTGTTTATTTCTTGTCTCTCTCAGGGTTATCAGCCATCTGGAGCCTACATGTCCTCTGGCGTTCCACAGGGCTATAGTCTTACGGACCAAGCTGGCCCACTTTGCTCTCTTCCTCCTTCAATCAATTCAGCTGCCACCAGCCAACAGGCACAACCTCCTTACATCAGGTAATATAAATGTGTCCTGCTAGCCTCCCTCTAAATCTCAAACAACTTTTGTCTGCTCTACATGTATATTGATATTTCTGAAAATGCATCCATAAAAAAATCTAATCCTGTCCACACCAACAGTATACACACCATATTGCCAAAATTATTGGGACACCCTCCAAAACATTGAATTCAGGTGTTCCAATCACTTCTATGGCCACAGGTGTATAATATCTATCACCCAGGCATGCAGACTGCTTCTACAAACATTTGTGAAAGAATAGCTTTCTCCGTGGTTGGTACCACAAAGTCCATTTGTGGAATTTCCTCAGTTCTAAATAGTCCACTGTCAACTGTTAGTGGTATTATAACAAAGTGGAAGCAATTGGTACTCAGCCGCTACTCAGCTACTCATGAAGTGGTAGGCCACAGAGCGGGGTCAGCCCATGCTGAGGCACAAAATGGCGCAGAAGTCGCCAACTTTCAGCAGAGTCAATAGCTACAGACCTCCAAACTTCATGTGGCCTTCAGATTAGCTCAAGAACAGTGCGTAGAGAGCTTCATGGAATCGGTTTCCATGGCCGAGCATGGATGAGCGAGTATGGTGTGAAGGAACTTGACTGGCCTGCACAGAGTCATGACCTCAACCTGATAGAACATTTTGGGATGAATTAGAGCAGAGACTGCGAGGCCGGCTTTCTCGTCCCACATCAGTGCCTGACCTCACAAATGCGCTTCTAGAAGAATGGTCAAAAGTTCCCATAAACACACTCCTAAACCTTGTGGAAAGCCTTCCCAGAAGAGTTGAAGCTGTTATAGCTGCAAACGGTGGGCCAACTCCATATTAAACCGGATTAAGAATGGAATGTCATTAAAGTTCATGTGCATGTAAAGGCAGGCGTGATTTATTGATTTATTAATGATATATTATTTAGCAAAATATTACATTCACTGGGCCTCATTCAGTAAACTTTCGTAAATGTTTGAGTAAATTCAGAGTAAGACCTTCTTGAAAATCTACTCCAGATTCACAAATGCTTCATAAACATCCGATTTGATAGGTAAACGTGTGTATGTTAATGAATTCCAATAATTCGTAAATAGGGGCTTATGCACAATTAGCATAAACCCATGAGTTACAGCTACGTAAATTACGTGTCCAGGAATACTGTGGAATCCTCTGGACTCCCTTCTCAGGTTTGGCTCCAGTATATTAAAAAAATGCTAGAGAGACTAATTGGCCATGTGCCTAACAATAAATATTCAATTAACGTGCGTCCGCCAAAGCATTTTTAGCCAGGCGCTTTACGGAAAATGGCCAGCTGGTGCCGTTTGAGAGGGATTTGGAGGCGCAGCATTTTTCCAGCTGGGACACGGGTTATGCCAGTTAGTAATGTGTAATCTCATTTTGAGGAATATTATGGAATATAAAGATGCAATGTTCAGTCATTGTACAAGTAGGATGGTTAGTCGTGTAGTATTTGTCCCACCCCTCCGCTGTGATTAAATGGCTGGGTAAAACGCTGAACAGTTTTTAACTCTCAGCTACACATTTTTTTGTAATAAAAATAAAAAGACAGGGCAAATGTATTTGTGAAATAGGCTATTATCAAAATGCAGTATCATCAGTTTGATTGATACTGAAAGAACGCAGAACTTTCAAATGTTTGACGCACCATTTACATGTGGTAGGGAGCAGGTGTACATTTATTTTGTACCAATTTTGAAAATACGAATCCAAAAATGTACATCAGGATGTCTTTATGAATGATTTATACAATTTGTTCTGCTCGTGTTTCATGAGTGAGGCCCATTAAATATACATTTATTTGCTGCAATTGTTGTGTTTTTACTATGTTTAAAATTTGGGAAAACTACCTTAAATAACTGCAAATTTCTTCCAGCGGCCCCATGAATGCACCATATGTGAACCAAGCTCCCGGAGCCCCCGCCCCTTACCCGCCACAGATGGGCATGGCTATGGACATGTCTGCCTATCAGAACGCTAATCCTGGTCTGCCTCCAACCTCCTATCCGATGTCGGCTCCAGCCCAATCCGCACCCCATCAGCAACAAGCGGCCTTCTACCAGCAACCCCTTCTGTAAGACTGTACAACAGCTCCGACTCCACAGCAATTAATATCCAATGCAAATTCCAAATGGTGAAATGAGGTTGAGAGTATTTTCCCCTCTCGTCTCTATTGATGTCAAGGGATATGCAAAGATTCGCTGACATTTGTCTTCGCAGGACAGAGATGTAATCCACTCGAAAGGAAGCAAGCACTTGTTTTTCTCTCCCACTTATTAACCCTTGAAGCAGTTTAGGGAAGGTGTTCAGAATTGATGGAATGAGTCACACTAACCATAAACATCATTTTCATCATCTTGTGATAAACACCAGCATATTCGTCTTTTTTTCTGATTGTGAATTTAAGATTAAATGGTAAAATGCACATACATGACATTATACTTCATTTAAAGAGATGTTTTTTTTTAAGACTTATGATTAATTGTTGCTGTTTTCCATTTATTTCTGGGTTAACTGACCCTAAACTTTAATTTCTTGCCTTTTAAAAGCAAATGTGGGGGTTTTATCAATGGCAACGTGCGTCATAGAGAGGACAATTGTATGAAGAAGATTATACATGGATCACCAAATCAGGAATGATTTTATGTGCCAATACTCAGAGCACTTGTATAAACTCCTACAGTCAAAATGGTGGTTTTAGGTTCAACTCACTGTTAGTGATTCCAGAATTATGGGCCAGATATAGTAGGGGCAGCAACAGGCTAGAGATTTTCATGTAATATTCTTAAATTCCTTTCAACCTGTGCTTTAGAACTGACTGGTCACAAATGCAATCCCTTTATGGTCAATACATATGTTTCACTGTATAATTATATTTATAATATGCAAGAACCGCTTGTGTTTGCATTGTGGCCGTTTGCTGTTATTTGACTTAATTTAAGCGTGTAAAAGTGCATACAGCATCATTTTCATCTGGTCTATGATTTCCTTTGCTGGAAAGATTGATTAATTGTTGTTTTGTGCTTCTCACATATGTGAAGAAATGTGCTTTGCTGATGTACCCACCCATTTCTCCTTAACTGAAATGGGAAAATGTATAATTTCCTTATCATATAGACAGCTTTCATTCTTGTTAAAATGGGATTAATATAGTAAAAAAGATGAAAATTGTCTTTATTTTTTTCATAATCCGCTCGGGAAAAAAATATTGTATATTAGATGTTAATAAATGGCTTTGTCTGTATTGCACCTTAACTTTATAAACATTTATTTACCACCAGATGCCTTGTTCTTTCACAAGACCGAATAAACACAGAAACCAATTCAAAAGACTTTATTTCAGAAGCTGCTGTATATTTGTAAACCTGTATGTTATAAGAGATTTAGAGGGAAATCTGTATTGTACTCATGGACTCAATGTTTTGTAACATCAAGATTTCTTTGTATCCTGCCTGCTCATTTTTCAAATTCCTTTTGTAACGCAGTGAACTGTTAAAGTCTTCAGAAAATAAAAACTACCTGTTTCAAAGGTTGCTATATATATTTATACATTTCTGTCATACATAAGTTGTGCATCAAATCCAATTATCTTCTGTCGAAATCTACTTGCTAATTTATGCACAGATGATATCCTAATCATCAACCTTGTGTGAATCCTTGTTGGAAATCTGCTATGATACAGATCCCCTGCCATTTAACATTTCCTTTTCAGCTTTTTGTGGATGCAACACACAAGAGTTAAAAAATATGCCCTTTGATAATTCTCTTGGTATTCTTCTGATATGCTGATAGATCTATACATAGGAGGCCACTTTACAGAGTGTGATGCAACAGCCAAAATGAGACCGTAATATTGTTATTATTAAAATGGGAAATGCATTACATTAGCTTGATTTCCAATAAATTTACATACATTTATTTTTTAAGCTTACATCACCTTCACTTGTCACTGATTAGCATCTGTTTTTTTTTTCTCTTATAATAATCATATTTCACCGGTAGAGACGATTTGAGATTGTTCTGGTTTTAAATGGCATTCATGGTTACTGAGATTGTATTTTTATCTAATTATTTTATTTAGCTGAATAGACACACAAAATGGTTTGACAAGTATCAAACACTTGGATAACATTAATTACATACTAAAATATAAATAAAACAAATTACAAGTAAGTAAGTAGAGAATCTCATATTTTAAGATTTTAAATAGATTTTACTTTTTGAAAAGCAAACATGCTTAAATAGAAAAATGTAAATAGCTACTTGTACATAGTAGCTACATACTTGTACAATGGTACATAGTTACCATTGTAGTTAATTATAGCCTGTCAAACATTGTAACTGTTAGTCATGTAATGTTATGGAAAATAGCATAGCAGCCTATTATTTTAGTTTAACACCAGACACATGTAAAAATGTAAATGGTTGAATATTACTGTCCATCAGAGGGACGCACACGACTTCGAGCGGCACATTTGCGCCCTAAGCGCCTTGTTTGATGCAGTTTCCCGCTCAGAAAAAAGTAACAATACTAGTTAAGACTGGAGCACGGAGAACAAAATGAGTACCGATAAATGGATATTTGCCATTTGAAAATAAACCTGCAAATTTGACAAAAAAATGCAAATTAGCGACGAAAAAGCCTTATTTTCACCGTCTGCAGGTGCTGCTTGTGATCAACTCAGGTGGCCTAATAGTTTTTTTACTCCTTTTGGAGATTATTTGTTTTATAAAACACATGTATTGGGTCAGAATGCAGCTATTTTTATATTTATTTAACAAATCATATGACGTAGCTTAAATATGTAGCTTTGTAATTAGCCTTTTTTATAGCGTAGCTTTCCTTTTAGCTCCATTTTTGAGTATTTTGCCAACACTGATTAATACATAATATCTGATGACCTCTGTTGAGCAGCTGTACAGTAGCTCGTGATGCTCTAGTGGTGACCGCTCGCGCTACATCTCCACTACAGCTGCACAGCGAGCGCGCACTGCATCAGTCACCGCGAGCGCACACAAACCTCGTCTTCGGACCGCGGACACCACAGCGAAACTGGAGCAAACAGTACAGTATCCTCCGCCGACCCAGTGGACCGGGACCGACAGGCAACCACCACCGTGGACCGATGAACTCGCAGAAATGTCCCGGCATATCTACACACGACACGGGATAGGCGACGGGGTTCAGAAGCCGATTTTTCAGGTAGGGACGCTAGAGAAGGTGTTGATGCGCTTGTGAATCTGCACCATGCACTCGCATAGTTGTTATGTTTGTGTTTACAGAATCCAACTCGTTTGTATTTATTCATAATGGACGTATTTCTTTCAAATCTGCCAACAGTGACAAGATGCTTTCTTTTGGAGGGATTTTACTCACTGTAAATGGTTCATTTGAATTTGCATTATAATTCATATGTTCAAAACTTGTCATGTTGTATCTGTTATACTGCTGTGCAAACAATGTCTTTGAGTTTAGCATCTATAGCCTACTAGGCTGCACTTTGTATATTATAGATATATTTATGCTTGTAATACATTTCCTGAATAGATCTCAGAGGCAGCAAACCTCTAAATGCCCTTGTAATATTGCCATTAACATATGATAGATGACTTGATGTTGTTACACTGTGTTGATTCAAATGGCATACAATTGCATGGTACTTCAATGTACATAAAAGATTAACATAATATTACAGTTTTACATGTCCAAGTCATTTTTTTGTTGCTCTCCTGGTTCACTGGCGGTCAGAATGATGTTTGCCTGTTCTCTCTTTTTCATAATATTTCACAAACAATTTTGAACAAAATTCCTCTGAGTAAACCTATGTATCATGTGGAATAATAGCTTAAAGGGACAGTACACCTGAAAATAAAAGTTATGTCATCATTTTACTCTTCCTTATGTTGCCCCATATCCAAATGACTTTGAAATGTTATGGACCGACAGCCTCAGTCACCATTCACTTCAAGTTGCATTTCTTTTCACACAATGTAAGTGAATGGTGACTGAGTCCGTCATTCTACCTAACATCTCGTTTTGTGTTCTGCGGAATTAAGTATTATATGGGTGAGTAAATGAAGAGAGAATTTTCATTTTGGGGTATACTATCCCTTTAACCTTCACATGCTGCTTATACAGTAAAAAGGATCATTAAAAACGAATCCCGAATGTGCTAAAGATTAATGGATGTCAGTTTGAACCATTGGTCCTTAATTAGGCTGCTAAATAATTCATGTTCTCATTGATTTCCTTGTAAAGGATGCATGATCTGACCCAGTTTGTAAGCATCAGTGAGTTTTACGGAGCAGATGGCCATAACATTTTTCGTTTGCAACAAACTCACTGAAAACAACCGTTCAGCCCAAACCGCCATATATTTTAACCGCATGATCTACCCTAAAGGGGTTCGATGTAGGACTGCATTGCGGCCAGCCATACTGAAGGGCAGTTTCGCCTGCTCAACACATTGCATTGATGTCTATGTGGCACTGCAGAGTTCAGCTTCCTTGTGGTGATGCACTTTGACATCCATTTCAATAGACTCTTCTTATCTGTCAAGCTTTTAGTCATGTAACACCCTGGATAGGTCAAAGATGCTCATGTCCGCCGTATTTAGCTGTAGGTTTGACACTGCTGTGCAAAAGACCTATGATTAATGCGAGTGATGAATTGCTGAAATGCTTTAACAGTGCATTTGACTCTGACAGTAACTTGTTTAACCCCACTGAGACCCCTCTGACAGTGTTGTGGTGGGATATGTGGGCGTATGTGTTTATGAAGGTGACCCTGTTCTTCCAGAAGGAAATAAATGGATTAATAGCTTGTTCTCTTCCTGCAGGTGAACAGAGGCACCTACTCACGGCGCAGTCGACTTAAGAGATCCGATGGCAGTACGACATCGACCAGCTTCATCCTCCGCCAGGTGAGAGGGGGCGATGGAGATTATGGAAATAATGTTTATAAATGCAATGCATGCTGTCTCCATTTAGATGTTTTGATATGACTCTGAAGCACTCTCACACTTGCTTTTGTTTTGCAATGAATTGTTCTCTTTTGTTTGAGACTTGGTTTCAGATAGCTCACTCTGCGTAGGACATTTTGAAGAGTTTTGAACAGTGACTAATATTCTCAGTACAATTGAGTATCCATTTTCCATGTGCCTAATGTGCAAAACTGGCTTATGTAATACTTTTTATAGAAGCCAATGAGTTTGCATTTTTCATAATACTGCAGTCAGTGCAAACAAAATCTTAGAATTTTGCGCCTAATTCTAAAATCATAAAAGAAATGCACGTTGTACAAATTGTACAGTTCTCAATATATATATATATTTTTTTATATTATACTACTGTGCAGCCTTTTCAATGGGTCATTTGGTTTCCAAGCAACAGATGAATCCTCACTGTCATCAGATGAATATGAATTGCTCATGGCTACCTTTCCAACTGAACTTGTTTGACATTTAGTTGAACAGAGCTAGCTTGGATCTTCATAACATCTAAAAAAAAACCTCAGAACATGCAGTAGCTATGAAATCAAAGAACGTTGAATGTTTTTCTAATGGAAGTATAGAAATGAGTGGTGTCAACGTTAACACATGCAAAGTCCTTAACGCGTCATTAACGTCATTTTTGTCACTGTCATGATCCTAGCCTGTGTACCCCTGTCTTGTAAGGACTTCTGTTATTTCCTGTCTTGTGCCATGTTTTGTAGTTCTTTATAGTTTTTTGTGATGGTTATTTTTCCCTAGGTGTTACCTATTAGCCACTCCCCCTTGTTAACTTGTTATCCTTGTTTCGCTTTGTGTATACCCCAGTGTTTCAGTTGTTGTCTGTTGGTAATGGCTCCTGTATGCGTGTTCTGTCTGTTGTTTCTCTGTGGATTATGCTCTTGTTCCCGGATTATCTGTGTTTATGTTTTTGAAAAAATGTTTTGTGCTGGCTTTTGGATTCTCACTGTGCTTCATCCCTGCTCACAGGTGATAGTCACGCAGTTAGATGATCTTAGAAGTCGGGAGTTTATCACAATCACACTGAGCTACAAGCCATTCTCCCTTTCCATTCTAACTCTTTAACACAATTCTGCTTTGAGCTCTGTCATATTCTCTGTGATTGTTTCTGAAGAGCGCAAATTTGGTGACGTACAGGAGTCGTACAGTAAGCGCGTGAGTGTCTGTTAAAGTGTCACAAAGATTAAACCGTGTATGTGCGCGCTCTAGAGCACTGATCGCACACTGCATTCATGTACAGACACATTTCAGTTTTGTGAGAACCACCTTTCAATCCGATTGTTTACTTTGCTGGATATAGCAAATTATGACAAAATGAATGTTTAATGAGATAAATGGCATATGCTTAATTTCACATTAAGTGTGCGATTAATCATGATTAATCACACAATAAAAGTGTGATTAATCACAGTTAAAAAATGTCTATTGACAGCCCTAATATAAATATGATGTAATCCCTGTTGTCAGATGCATCTAGATCTCTGAGTTTGCACAGAAGAAGAAAGTATCCCAGGGGAAACCAGTGACCTTGATGCCTGCAATGTGGCATTTCTAGCTGTCGCTGAGTCTGCTCTAGCTTGTACGTTTGAGGACTGTACAGTATTCCATGCAGAGTTTTTGTGCTGCTGTAAAGCCAATAGCTGTGCCTTTGTGTATTAAATCACAATGTGGATAGGATTAAACTTTCATTACTATACTGTAACCAAACAGCATTTACTAATGTTTTTGTTCAGTTTACAGTAACAAATCTAGCCACTGTGGTTGCCAGAACTTGACTGTCCAAACAGTGATGTCACAACCACTATGGGATCACAGTTTGGTTTTATATTATTAGTAATTATTAATATGAAGAAACATAAAATTAAAAAATTCAAACAAACAAATGCATTGATACTTACAGGGAATGCCTCTTTTCAGATAAATTATTACTTTAAATAATTCATATTTTGAATCATTTTAACCACTGCTATGATATGCTACAATAATATTACCATAGAAATATATGCATTGCTTTTTTTAAACATATATTTTGTCCATGAATTATAAGGTAATTTATACTACATACTTTATATATGTTTACAGTATTGTTTTACTGTTTTGGAATCAATTTATATATAATCAATATTCATTTTAGAAGACATGTAGAATATGTGTAATAATAATGTGTAAATATTCATTACAGCTCTTATTGTTCCTGTATATGGTAAGGTACCTTCCCTATTTTACTATTCAGGACAACAAGGTTGTCATATTTCTGTTATCATCTCTGTCATTCCTTGTGATATGATCTCCTTTTTTGGATTTTAGTTTTTTGTAATGAGCAGTTTATTGGTTGCAATTTCATTGGTGCTATGATGAAACTTAAAGCAGCTTTAACACTAATTGATTAGTCCGGTCACCTCATGTACGCAGTACAAATGCTGCAGTCTAGCTCAAAATTATTCTAGAATCTAGGTCCCAAAAGAACCTTGGGAATTCTGCGTTTTGACTGACTTTCAGGACACTCTATTTCTGGCCATAAAGGTGGTTTTACAACCAAGACCCTTCATTGAGGACAACCTACTTTACAAAGTTTGCATATGCATATTTTTTTTTTAAAATGTGTTCATAAGTAGAGTTTCGTTTAGGTTACATTCATCTATAAGAATCTCAGATTTAGATGGTAGACTGTTAGTATATCTCCAAGTCCCTGGAAATTAAAATATACATCGATGTATATGAAAGATTTTTATAGAGTGGTTCTAAAAGAGGAAACTCCTTGCTCAAATGTGGCGTGAAAACTCAAGGGTGGTTTAAACCTGCTGAGATAAAGGTTAAAGACAAGACTGCAGGTATAGTCATGTATATAAAACCTTACTTGAACTTGCCTTTAATTTATGGCTGTAACAAATCTTATTTTGATGCAGAGAGACTTGAAAATGATTTGTTAACCCAAGCCATTGGAAGTTGTTGCTGTTTTTATTGTTATCCATAATAACGCATTTAAAATTCCTGATCATTGGGAGCTTGTATAAATTATTTATGTCTGGTATAGGTCACATGGCTAAACTCTTTAGTAATTCATTTATTTCTTTGCTTCCCTGCTGTGTTTATTGACCATAGTCCCCCAAAAAAGCTCAGTGGCTGACTGTTAGCATGACTCACGACTTGATCAAATGTTGACATTTAAGATTTTAAAGACCATTAAATAGTGGAATATGGAAACAAGGCACATAATCATTGATTGCAAAAAAAGTGAATGGGTTCTTTTTACAATTATTAGAACCATTAAAATAAAAGGCAAGTATTAAAAGGAAACCAAATGTATTACATGTTTATTGTAACAGTAAGCTATGTTTTTAGTAACATGCATTTATTTTGGTCTTCCACTCTGATAGCTGTTCCATAAATCAGAGGATGAAAAAAATTTATGTTTTTTATTTTTATTTTATTAAATCAGAAAATATCATTAGTAGTCTAGTGTAAAGCAACACATTAAAGTATTCATATACATTTTACTAAAACAGTTTATAATGGTAAGAGTTTTTGTAAATTTGCAGATCTATAAATGTAATATTATTAACAATATTCATTCACTTTCATTTTTAAAGAAAGTCTTGCCATTATTATCTTTTCATATGTTTCTTGGTGGATAAAGTTGAGAAGAAAACTGTTGATTGCTCTTGTTTTCTTGTGATGTCTATGGACTCCTAAATGGGTTCAATTGATTAAAGTAATAAAAGTAGAGAGGTGAATGTATTTTGTCTTTACTCAGAATAATATATTTATTTCATTGAGTAGAAAAGCTGGCATGTTGTATGTAGATGAGCGTTGTGAACTACAGGGGGCGATGTGTGCCAGAGTTTAATACTCTGGAGAGAGCCATGATTAATTAACAGCAACACCGTCAGTTCATTTCCATGTAATTACTTGAAAAGACCTGATTGCTCTTGGTTTTCTTCATTTTTCTGTAGCTCGAGTGATATCATGTGAATCAATAACAGAATTAGCTATGCAAAACAAGCTTCTAGTGCCCTGTGTCCCTGCTTGTCAGTGACCTGGAGATGGAGTTGGTGTTGAATAGCTTATACACAGTCTTGGGGATGTAATTACACAAAGCAGAGGTATTGATACTGCTGCTAAAGAAAAGTCTGGTTCAATATCGTCACGTCAATTTCTTGTTTTTTTCTCGTTTCAGTTTGCCATAAACTGGTGGTTAGAGAGATTTAGACACCAGGGCCGTTTTGTAGTGATGGGTGTTTGTATTATGCCTTTGTGGTATACATATGCATGTGTGTGCGTGTGTGTGTGTGTGTCCTTGTTTATATTACGTTGTGGGGACCAAATGTCCCCATAAGGATAGTAAAACCTGAGATCACCTACATTGTGGGGACCAGCCAGTGGTCCCCACTTTTCAAAAGGCTTATAAATCACACAGGATGAGTTTTTTTGAGAATGTAAAAATGCAGAATATTTCCTGTGATGGGTAGGTTTAGAGGCAGGGGCAGTGTAGGGGGATATAATGTACAGTTTGTATAGTATAAAATGATTTACGCCTATGGAAAGTCCCCACAATTCACAAAAACCAAACATGTGTGTGTGTTCATGTTTTTCTATCCTGCTGGGGACTTAAACCTGACTGCACACTGACTCATGGGGACTCGTGTCACCGTGGGGACCTAAATTGAGGTCCCCATGAGAAAACAAGCTTATAAATAATTCAAAATGAGTTTTTTTGAAAATGTAAAAATGCAGCTTGTCTCTTGTGATGGGTAGGTTTAGGGGCAGGGGCAGTGTAGGGGGATAGAAAATATGGTTTGTACAGTATAAAATGCATTACATCTATGGAGAGTCCCCACAAAGATAGTAAACCAGATGTGTGTGTGTGTGTGTGTGTGTGTGTGTGTGTGTGTGTGTGTGTGTGTGTGTGTGTGTGTGTGTGTGTGTGTGTGTGTGTGTGTGTGTGTGTGTGTGTGTGTGTTGGTTTTAGTGTATTACAAGGACAATTCACCAGTTTACATACTAGCATTACAAGGACAATTGACATTATAAGGACTAAGGACATGTCCTTGTAATTCAAACAGCGTGAAATCATCTGTATGAACCTCAGGAACATCCTCCTGCTTTTATTGAATGTCCCTTTAAGTAGGTATACCAGTTTTCTGGTGTGTTCGTGTGTATCTCATCACTGCCGCCTATCGCCAGGATCTGCCACTGCTGGCGGACACACATTTACACATTCATGGGCGTGGACGGTTTGAAAATGGCGCGCGGTTGTCTGATTGGTTAATGACGCGCACGCGCAGTAGTGAGATCCGAGCGGAGTGAGATCGTCATTGCGGCCCTGTTAAACAGCAGCCTTGTAGGTAAGTACATTAAGTTAAATGTTTTATATATGAATTAATATAAATCAGTCATATCTATGTGTTTGTGTGCACTTTGTTTTCTGTTGGCAGACGTTAAAATATATGTTTACACAGTCGAGCGCGAGTCTTGTCAAGGTAATGTTAACTAAACCCCGGAAACTGAATAATACATATAACGTTGTTTATTAATGAAAATTATAATTATTAAGAATAAGTATTAACAATTATGAACAATCTTCCCATTATTGAGGAAGTCAGCGTTTTATAAAGCCTCAGATTACCTTGAATGTGCGTTGTGACAGGATTAAATGAGCTTTTATCATTAACGTTACATACTCAAATGCGTTTAAAAGCTAAAATTAAATGTCATCAGGTAAAGTTAACGTGTTCTGAATGTCTGCAAATGTTAATTCGACATCTTTTGATGAAATTGTGACATAGTGTAATTATTGTAATGTAAATCTTCCTAAAATAATCTTTGGGAGTAACTATACACTCCATTAGTCTACATTTTTAAACATATTTAATAATACAATTGTTATGTAATATCTTTAACGTTTAATGTCTGACTTTATACTTGAACCTGGGTTAAATATGGAATTGGTCATTCTAATTATTAATATATTCACTGTTACAGTACAATTTAACCAAATGTAGCATATTAACTTAATATAATAATGAAACGTTTAAGGCTGGAATAGCAGAATAAAATAAATAAAAACATAAAAAGGAATAAAAGAATCTAATCTTTACTACATTTGTTTTTGTTTTGTAAGCATAATAGTAATATATGGATTAAAAGTGAAATCTGCAAATTGATATGGAAACATCTAGAGGCACTTTTAAGCATGCTCATGTAAAATAAGCTGTCATGTGAAACAGGAAATTAATGTACTTATTTAAAATCATCGATCAACCTTAATTATACAGCAACACATAGAATAGCATTTATGTGTTACTCATAATGGTGCTGATGAATCAGAAATCTTGCACATTCAAAGAAAATAGGTTACTTTTGCATTGGGAAATAAGGTGGATATGCACTTTATGGATGTGTATCATATATTAGAATTATGTATTTGCAAATATTTTTATGCTGTTTTTCTTTTTTTAAATTCTATACCCTCAATTCTGCAGCTAGATGAAATGGACGACGAGACCTAAGACGCAGAAGACCACCTTAACTCAAGAACTGACGAGCCACACCGTGAGCAGCCATTTCTATGTTCACAGATTTAAAGGAACACCGGATACTCGAAGCATCTGTCCTGTTTTGTGATGTCAGAGTACAACACAATAGTACACTTGAAGACATGTACGATCACACTGATGTGATGAGAGCGTTCAGTGCGCCACGTGATAAACTGCCAAAGGACAAGGAGGGCTGTGCGATATCACAATTTTAGATTGCGAACTATTATATTATATCCACTCTGCCTTTGTAGAGAGATTGCGGCTACAGGTTGCACTTCTGGCACCGTCCCAACATTATGTACGTTCACATCACATGTTTTGCAGCACAGCGGTAGAGTTACACTCAGGTGACATTGCAAATCTTCGCCATCATGAAAGCTTATGTTTGCATGCATTTTAAAGCCTTGCCAGTTGAACTTTATATTCACACAGTGATCTAACATACACTTTTCTGAGCATGTACACTTAAGGCTACGTTCACACTACGAGCCTTAGTCCTCAATTCCCATTTACTGCTCAGCAGTGTTAATTTCATTAACGAAGACGATGACGAATATACGCCAACGCCTACTTTTTCTGTGACTAAAACGAGACGTTGACAAGCTAAAATAATATCTGATGATAAAAACTATGACGAAACGCATGCCGTTTCTTTGTTAACAAGACGAGACTGGACTATAATGTTATTTGAGGAATGTCAGACATTAAAAACACATGATCTCTTCAAATGCTGTCTTCAATGTGCGTCCGTCAAGGAAGGTGTCTGCATTATCTGATCTCTCTGAATCTGACAGCTGCAGCTGACGTCACAAGTACGGGTGGTCTAGGCAATCAAATCTCGAACTAGCGAGCTCTATGCAACGCAGCGTTCTCGTGTAGACTAATTTGAAAATGGTCACGCAAAGAACGATCTTCGATAGGAATAAATGTCAAAAAAGGAAAAACTTAAAAGACAGAGCAGAGATCGAGTTAGTCAGTAAAATCCCCAGCCAACAGGTAATTTTACTAAAGCTGTTGATGGAGTGGAGGTTGTGGAACAGCAAGTTGATGGGCACATGAAGCAGGTAAAAACACAGCGCCATCGTCCCCACCGACTTTAGGTTAGTTTGATTATGAACCTGATGGATGTATATTGCTTTTTATGTTTGAACAAACTCTAGCCTATATAAAGCTTAAGGCGCCGGTTGAAATATTTCAATCGTGTTGCGCCATCATCATGTAAGCTTATCATTTAAACGCTTTTTAATCATTGTTTTTAAAACATTCAGACACATTAAGCAGCGAGGGAGAATTAATTTAGGTAAATGCGCGTGTTAAATTAAGACTGATACGCGCGCACCTCATACAGCGCATGAGTTCATTTCGTGCCTTGTGCTTGAACGTTCAAATACGCTTAGTGGCAAAATCTTTGTCTTTGCGAGTGTCCTCGTACACTAAGTCATTTGTGTCTTTAAATAAACCTGAACAGTTTACAATAAAACATGTGTAGTATTAGTGGGATCCTGGTAGTCTATTAATGAGGTCTTACAGGTATAGTTCACCCCAAAATGAAAAATCTATTATCATTTACTCACCCTTAAGTGGTAAAGGATATGTAGCATTGCATAAGTGCTACTAACTAAGAGTGCAATGGCAATACAACCTGATTTAAATTTTGCATAAGCTTAATTGAATTGGTCTAAAATAGAGAAAATTATAATGACCATTTTTGTCTAAAGACTAGATATAAAAAAAGCTACCAAAAATAATGTTGGTAACGGCAGTTTGACTAAAAATAATGACTAAAACTTGACAAAAAATGCAGTTACTTTTCATCGACTAAAACTAGACTAAAACTATGAAAGACAAAATGATTAAAATGTGACTAAGACTAAATCGGAAATGGCTGTCAAAATTAACACTGCTGCTCAGATCAGATTTTTGGTACAGCTGTTCACATTGTTGTTTTAAATGTAGCCAATATCAGATTCCAGTGCCAACAGATCATGGTCCATACATATTTTGCTGTGAACAGTACAGGTACAGCTAGGGATGGGAATTTTGGTCAATTTCTCATTTCGATCATCGATAGGTTTCAAAAACGAGTACTTGTGGGCGGGGCTTGTGCGGGGGGCGGAGCGTCTCCGTCATGGAGATATGAAACTATTTTAAGACTGTTACGAAAATTAATGTTGACATGTCTATGAAAACATGAACATATGACTATAAAAAAATAACTGCTAGATAACTAACTATAAATAACTGCTAGATTATGATGCATAAATGTCTTTGAAAAAGAAACATCTAAAAACAAAATAACTGTCTCAAATAACCCAGTCAATAACATCGGGCATTGTGTTTGAGCTGAAACTGTGAATACACCCTGCAGAGCTTTGCTAGCGGTTTAATAAACTCAACCAAACGCATCCTGTATTAGTTTAATCAGATATAAGCCGATTACAATTTACATCTGACGCAAATGTGCACATGAACTTGGCCATATTTTACAGGATATATGGTTTGAAAGGGAAACTCATTTTGAAAGCACTTTTCCCTTAACAACAACGATACATGGGGCAACGAAAGCACAGAGCATTTACAACACTGTAAGGCCAACAATCGTGTTCTCTTTATAACGCTATGTACATGACAGATTTGCGCTGCACATCATTTTATTTTTCATGAAGTGATACAGACTTCACTGTGCGTTTTCGAATCCATAATGAGAAACAACTAAAGCAGGTCTACTGTTAAAAAACACGAGAGCAAAACACCACTGCTGCATTATTAACATCATCAATGATTTTGAAAAAGAAATAGCCTATTTAAAAAGATTATGACCGTCTGGAATAACCCAGAGTCGACCATGTCGGGCACATTTTCATAACGGCAGCGCTTTGCTAGATGTAGCCTTTTCATTGTGGATTTCCTTGATCAGCTGATACACGGGGAACTAAAGCACAGAGTATTTACAACATTTTATTACAACCGTGTTGTCATTATAATGCTATATGACAGATTGGCGCTGCACATCTTGCACTGTATTTCGTGATCACAGGGACTTCAGGCATCACTGCAGCGCGCGCTTCAGTTTCACTTTATTTCGCCGGTCTGGAAGGCATGTTTTCTAATGCTAACCAACCAGACCTCAGTTACCGCAAAATGACACAATACACAATCAGAAAAATAGATATATTTTATTAAATATATTTTTAAAGTCAGGACGATCATCGCTTTTTATGATCGATCATCGCTGTCACGCTCGAGTACTTTCGCCACTGTTGCCCATCCCTAGTACACGCGCAGTAGAAACAATTAAATTAACATGCATAACG
This sequence comes from Gobiocypris rarus, assembly GCA_023029165.1. NCBI lineage: Eukaryota > Metazoa > Chordata > Actinopteri > Cypriniformes > Gobionidae > Gobiocypris > Gobiocypris rarus. Next base: position 38,014,839 of record CM040910.1, read on the forward strand.
TCTGATATACAGTGTTTTTTATTTTATCGGTAGTTGTATGGGCATCAGAAGCAAAAATTGCTTAAAAATAGGTATAATATATGACAGTACAAGCCAAAAGTTTTATTCACTCGATTCACTCGTTTTCTCGATGCATTGATTACAAATCCTGACGATGCATATGCATCGATCTTGAAACATGTATTTTTGAATCGTGAACCGTTGATTTAGGTCGATAATCGATTTAAAATGCTAAGATTCAGTGCTTTAAAACTAACATTAGATTATATCTACTAGGCTACATGCGTGAATTAGAGTCATCTGCGCCTCACAGCTCGCCTTCACAGACACACACTGCTCTCTTTACCGCCTTCACTGGAATGTGCTCGCGCTCCATCCATAGCTCGCTGACACATGTATGAGCATCCCACGTTTGATCTCTCCTCAGGACGGCCACTGTGTCCACATGAGCAGATGACCGCTCTATATCGAGACAGCCATTGTCAACTGCCAAGTCACCGCAGTTTACTAGAACACTGTAGTGTATGAGTTATAGAGGAAACACAAGACATGAGTGTGTGTGAACCTGAAAACACACAGCATTGAGAGGACAGGACGGTTTACTAGAACACTGTAGTGTATGAGTTATAGAGGAAACACAAGACATGAGTGTGTGTGAACCAGAAAACACACAGCATTGAGAGGACAGGACGGTTTACTAGAACACTGTAGTGTATGAGTTATAGAGGAAACACAAGACATGAGTGTGTGTGAACCTGAAAACACACAGCATTGAGAGGACAGGACGGTTTACAGAACACTGTAGTGTATGAGTTATAGAGGAAACACAAGACATGAGTGTGTGTGAACCAGAAAACACACAGCATTGAGAGGACAGGACGGTTTACTAGAACACTGTAGTGTATGAGTTATAGAGGAAACACAAGACATGAGTGTGTGTGAACCTGAAAACACACAGCATTGAGAGGACAGGACGGTTTACCAGAACACTGTAGTGTATGAGTTATAGAGGAAACACAAGACATGAGTGTGTGTGAACCTGAAAACACACAGCATTGAGAGGACAGGACGGTTTACCAGAACACTGTAGTGTATGAGTTATAGAGGAAACACAAGACATGAGTGTGTGTGAACCAGAGTATGTGAGCGTGTGACGCTCCGCTCAATATTCCGCTCTATGCCAGCACGCTCCACTCAATCGCTCACAGCCCAAGCAAACGCTTTGCTCATGAACCGCTCACTGCTTTTATTCATTTAAATGCATTAGATTAACTTTATCAATTAAAAAATATGCCAGCCCTTTGGCAAACTTGCCTATAAAGTGAAATAACTGAAAAAGTATATTTGATTTGTGTTATATATTTATGTGAACATTCGCTGTTGCAAAACATGCAGGCACATTAAACAAACACACACAAGAAGAAATGCATGTAGAACTTCACAAAACATCTGGATGATCATGCATGAAAAGCACACACAGATGAAATGCACTGAAGAAAAGCGTATCAAAGTACCGGATTGTTTACTGGCGTTAATAAAAGAAACAAGCATTCTAAATTTAAGTACACCAAAACTGCGGGGAAATGCTGTCTATTAAAAACATTCAATTCATATTGTGTTGGCTATAGGTTTTGGTTATACTGATAGTGATGTGATGATTGCATAACAAATTAACGATTCGTTCCACCCTTCAACATATTTTAATAATTTAATTAGACTGTGGCCACATTGTTTAAGTATGGAGTTAATATAATGCCACATAGTTTTGCAAAAGAATAAAGTATTGCAAAATAAAAAGTGTTGCAAACAAAAATAAAGTATTGCAAAATAAAAATAAAGTAGAGAGAGAGAAAAAGGAAAAGGAAAATAAAATTGTTTCACTTGCAACACAACTTTTATTCTGCGCAGCTACGTGTGCTTGCGATACGCTTTCCCCTGTGCGCTTCACTTTTCTGTGCGTGTCTTTGTGGCACTGTTTTGACATGGGGGGTGGAGTCAAGAAACTGGGATGTGTTCAGCTGACATGGTCACGCCTCCTCCGTGTGACATCATCTCTTCGAGACGCAGATCAGCAAAGTTTAAGGCACCATGGCAAAATCACCCGCATTTGGCTGGTGGCGGGTGCTAATTTCCATCCCTACCGGCCACTATGGCGGGTAAATAAAAATAGCACACTGTTTCACCGGCAGTACGGTGTCGATTGATTCTTAGATGCATCGCGATGCGGACATGGACGATTCTGAATCTATTCACAAATATAAAACAAAATGTGTTTTCTAAACATTGATACCGTGATGTTGTGGAAAGCAAAAAGGCACAACTGGCGCTGGGAGTACAGCATCCGGACCGTCTGTTAAAATGATTTGGTTCATCTACTAATACTCAACTAACCACTGTGTCCACATGAGCAGATGACCGCTCTATATCGAGACAGCCATTGTCAACTGCCAAGTCACCGCAGTTTACTAGAACACTGTAGTGTATGAGTTATAGAGGAAACACAAGACATGAGTGTGTGTGAACCAGAAAACACACAGCATTGAGAGGACAGGACGGTTTACCAGAACACTGTAGTGTAAGAGTTATAGAGGAAACACAAGACATGAGTGTGTGAACCAGAAAACACACAGCATTGAGAGGACAGGACGGTTTACTAGAACACTGTAGTGTAAGAGTTATAGAGGAAACACAAGACATGAGTGTGTGTGAACCAGAAAACACACAGCATTGAGAGGACAGGACGGTTTACCAGAACACTGTAGTGTAAGAGTTATAGAGGAAACACAAGACATGAGTGTGTGAACCTCAAAACACACAGCATTGAGAGGACAGGACGGTTTACTAGAACACTGTAGTGTAAGAGTTATAGAGGAAACACAAGACATGAGTGTGTGAACCAGAAAACACACAGCATTGAGAGGACAGGACGGTTTACTAGAACACTGTAGTGTATGAGTTATAGAGGAAACACAAGACATGCGTGTGTGAACCTGAAAACACACAGCATTGAGAGGACAGGACGGTTTACTAGAACACTGTAGTGTATGAGTTATAGAGGAAACACAAGACATGAGTGTGTGTGAACCTGAAAACACACAGCATTGAGAGGACAGGACGGTTTACTAGAACACTGTAGTGTATGAGTTATAGAGGAAACACAAGACATGAGTGTGTGTGAACCTGAAAACACACAGCATTGAGAGGACAGGACGGTTTACTAGAACACTGTAGTAGGGCTGGGACGGTATGGATTTTTCTTACCGCGTTGAAAAGCAAGAAATTCCAGCGTTCAGCAGTAAACCGCTTTAAACCCCAAACAGACCCCATCCATCAGGATGGAGCGCTACGATCGTGAAGCCACGCCCCCTGTTGTGAGTCTTGTATTGAGTGCGACACACAATAATCCTCTTCTATAGTTAAACTAAAAACTTGGCTCTGTAGATTAAATTGAAAGTATAACTATGCATATATGCTATTTTAAATACTGTAGTCTAGCCTACAATTTGAAATATGAAATGGATGTTTGAGCATTTCATAAGCATGCATGTTTATTTTCCGTGAAACAACACACTACAGCCTGTAAAACATTTAAATGATTATCAGTAAATAATGGTAATCTTAAGAATATAAGAAAATTAAATATTTGTTTAAAAAAGGCAGATATATACGTCCCTCTCCTCTCCCCTGGTTGTTCTCCATGATCCCTGTCTGCAGATATATCTAAATGCGATGTGTTATGCCTAAATGTTTCCCAAATTTACATAACACACACTATAATAAGGTTTAACCAGTAAAAAGTAGTTCCTAATTAATATATAATCTCTAGTTTTGTCATTTTAAACATTAATTTGAAGTTTGAAAAAACTGGCATGTGTTCCAGTATTTTTTATTTTTAATTCCTGCGGATGTCATGGTGTTTGTGAAACACACATGGTGTTTGTGAAAACAACTTCACTACATGATTTCAAGGTGAAATTAGTTATTTTGCATGTTAATCCAGGTCAGTTTTGATCAGAACAATGCACTGGCTTTAATTCAGCGTGAGCAGCACGCAAAAATGACGCCGCACTGCTGCTCTGCCCTGCTGACGCAGTGACCCTTCTGCTCTGTGTGAATGCACTCTGCACGCATCTTTGCTGCCTCTGCTACGCAAAACATCTATCTGCTTACGCCTCTGCGCGTGCGGTGTGACATCCAGTGAACATCTGCTGAACCATTTTCCACTTTGTGTGCGTTTGATGAATGTTTTTATGTGAATAAAAGCCTAAATTAAATCTGTTCATCATATAAAGTGATGATCTTGCAGAAAATGACTAAACCACTCAATTAACAATTTTAGTTTTATTTTAACATAAACTATTTGAAGTGTCAAAGTGGTAGTTGCATTAGTGCTGCAATTATTGTTTGTTTTTTTCTCAGGACAAAGCTTAGAAGAAGATTCTTTCAAAATGACGCTGTCACACATACATCATCTTGCGAATGGTCAGCGTCATACATGATTGTAAAGATACTTTATGGTACGGTAATTTATTTTGCATACGTAGCATACGTAAAAACTTGCAGTACTTTAGTAAAAATTAATAAAAGTTGAAATATTATATCTGGTAAAAGTAGTAGTACTTATTAAAGGTGAAGATTTATCCAAAGGATTCATTAGCTAATCAAAAAAACTAGAACACATTGAAAAAAATAAATGATTAATCGTAAATAATTAATCGTTAGAATGATAATCGAAAAAATAATCGTTAGATTAGTCGACAGAAAAAATAATGGTTAGTTGCAGCTCTGGCCTATTTCCCGCAGAGATGCGCATACGCCGCTCTGCGCTTTGAGATGACACAGCTGGATAGACTCGAATATCTTCGTCCTCATGTTTCCTCCTGATGATGCAAAGCAACACTTGTTGTCTAACGTCTGAAGAGCCGAATTTTATCGCCCACAGGGTCAAGACATTTAGGCTACATATGTTTGATTAGGCTATGCACTGCTAGAGAAAACCAAAGCAACATCGCTGGGTGTCAAATAAACTTGACGCGCCTAATAACAATCACAAACTGTGTTATATCAAATTTCGTCCTACAGTGTTTTTCTACTTTACCACAGTAAAAGATTTGAATGGGTATAATAGACTAAAGCAAACGAAAGGAAGAAACGTTTATAATTCCTGCAAAAATGAGTGCGACGCGAGTGAAGATTTAGGTAAAGAAACGAGATGTCCAGTGGAATAAAATGGACTAACGTTAGGCCTATTATTAAAATTCACGGAAATGGGAATATTGGGTGACCAGATCGCAAAACAGAATTAAAAAGCTGGCAGATCTTAAATTGGGCTCAGCCTCCCTCTGTCATTCGGCGTGAATAGCCTGTGTTTTCATGGCTACGATGTAACATCTGCGAATGTATTTCCCTTGTAAACAAAGCTTTGTGCTTCACTCCTGTGGTAATAATCACGTAAAACAGCCGCTCACGCACAAAACACTGGGTCAATAACTAAATTATAGTTTTAAGTAGAAAATAGTATTTATGTAAGGAGATATTAAAATAAAAAGAGCACAACTCCTCTTATGTGGAAGCAAGCTACTTTTTCCCCCTCACGTGCAACCTACGAGTCCTTATTTGGTTTAGTAAAATAACGGAATTATCATTTTAAGTAGAAAATAGTATTTATGTAAAGAGATAAAATACAGAGTATAGTAAATTATATCTTTTATACAATTAAAAACAACGATATCGCGCCCATCACGATAAAGTGAACATGCTAGTTATTCTAGCAAAATATATGAAGACCGCGTAATGCGGTAACTATCCCAGCCCTACACTGTAGTGTATGAGTTATAGAGGAAACACAAGACATGAGTGTGTGTGAACCTGAAAACACACAGCATTGAGAGGACAGGACGGTTTACCAGAACACTGTAGTGTATGAGTTATAGAGGAAACACAAGACATGAGTGTGTGTGAACCTGAAAACACACAGCATTGAGAGGACAGGACGGTTTACCAGAACACTGTAGTGAATGAGTTAGGGCTGTAGCTATCGATTCTTTTAGTAATCGAGTATTCTACCGATTATTCCATCGATTAATCGAGTAATCGGATAATTACTTTTTTCTTTATTAAAGAGCAATACTAAATATATAAGAGAAAATGAGACCGGTATCTTAAAATTAACATCTAATTTGTTTTCTTTTTAGAAAAATAAAGTATACTGCTGAAATTGCATACATTAATAACTGTGAAAATAACCCATTTTAAAGCATTCAATTGCCACATTATAAAAATCTATTTCAAATTACTTTAAAAGGAAAACATAGTTCAGTCTAAAACTAAACCTACAACCAATAAACCAAAATGATATTAATATAAAAATAGCAATAATGCCTATATTACAGTGAACAAATATCACAGACCAAGGCAGCTCTGGCATAATGTCAATAACACTTATATTTAGAGTTTCTTTACAGTTATTGACAGTGTTCGAACTATACCATGGCCTTTGGGGGAGCCCACTTTTTCTTTTTGGGGTGGGGGTGTAGAAATTAAACAATGAATTTTGTTTCATATTTATGTTTAAATATTATATTGTTATTTTTAAATATCATCTGATTATGAGAAGTACAAAGATGCACGTGGGTCAGAATGATTTTGGTGGTTATTATATTTTGTTTAATAATAAGTTTTGATTTGTAGAAAGTCTTTCTTTAAAGTAAATTGTATCTTAATTTTAATTTATGTTTCATCAGCCAATTGCCTGGATTTAATAAATAAGAAGCAAATAGACTATAGCAGACTATATTAGTGACAAGAAGGCGCCGGAGCGATCACAATTGCTCTTGAACATGTATCATAAATAAACTAAAACTCAGCAGGATACTTGCCTCACAGACATGAGACATATGTGTATAGAAAGCTTGAAATGTCTACGTTTAAACGAAACAATTCGAACGAAAATAAATAGGTAAGCAAAGCGCACTGTTCACGTGAGCAGCTCGAGTGGCGTCTCAGAGCGGTTCTGCATCACTGCATGTGCTGTGAGTTTAACACGCATCTTTAGACTAATCCTGACTTGAGCAACTTTGTACACATTTGTCTCTTAGTTGTAGTATTAGTTCTTACTTTGCTATATATATATATATATATATATATATATATATATATATATATATATATATATATATATATACATATACAGTGAGGAAAATAAGTATTTGAATATTTTGCAAGTTCTCCCACTTAGAAATCATGGAGGGCTCTGAAATTGTCATTGGAGGTGCATGTCCACTGTGAGAGACATAATCTAAAAAAAAAATCTTTATATTTATTTGCAGCTGTATCATACAAATAAATAGTTAAAAATCATATATTGTGATTTCTGAATTTTTTTAATAGATTTTGTCTCTCACAGTGGACATGCACCCACGATGACAATTTCAGACCTCCATGATTTTACTGTAAACATCTGCCAATTTAGGGGACATCGCCTAACCCTAGTGTATTATTTATATAGGGAACAGAATGACTTCAGAGTGACCCATGTTTATTCAGTTTGTTTCAAAACTACATGTCTAGATTTAGTCTTTTATTTAGCAGCTTATTCAGCTCCAGCGAGTGTCTTACAGCAGTGTTTCTTTTCATTCTCTCCTTTACAGATGAACACAGATGTTGCCTCCACTGAGACATTTACACCGTGCCAGAACCAAGGTCAGAACAGGTATTGTGTTATTTTCTAAGATACATTAGTGTTTAAGCCAGTTTTTTTTTTTACAGTATATGAGCACTGGACTTTTGGTTGCAAACTATGCAATTAATCCTCAAATCACATGTGTTCTGATCTATGGGTCCTGGGCCCTTATTTATCAACAGGTCATAGAAAAGGTTCTATATATTGTTAATTTAGAATGGGCCTAAGTACAATAAAATCTGTATTTATCAAACACGTGCACACAGTTCTTAGGCACATGAGTAAGCAATCAATGTTGATAAATCCCACGTGCCATGCTCATTCATGGTCATTAGCATTCGGAAACGCCTCCAATCAACCATACAGGTGCTGGTCATATAATTAGAATATCATCAAAAGTTGATTTATTTCAGTAATTCCATTCAAAAAGTGAAACTTGTATATTATATTCATTCATTACACAGGGTTCCCGTGAGGGTCTTAATGTCTAAAATTCTGAACTGTAAATTTAAAAACAGCCAGATTTTCATCCGAGGTCTTAAATTTCATTTAGTCAGGTCTAAAAAAGGTTTTATCCTCATTAATTTCCCTAGTATGTCCGTGAAGTGCGGCTCTGTGATCAGGAGTAAACTGCAAGCTTAAAAAAGCAACACGCATCAAACATCTTCACAAACTAGTAATGCAAAGCATTCCTAAACCTGTTGCCCAACAAAATACAACTTTTAATAACATGTTTTATAACTCACTTCATATCAGTCAAGTGTTTGTGAGCTGATGTGGCTTCTTCTCATCAAATGAGGCCAACGATGCATTATTTTATAGTATTCTATACAGTGATAAAGTCTATGTCAATCAGAACTGCATACTTTATCATTATGAAAATACCCGAAAGGCTTAAAAATCAAATACAATATATATTGATGCAGTCGTGTTTATTGTCTTCGCTTCACAGCCAAAGCGCTTTCTATATCTTCTTTTTATTCAGCCCAGTGAGCCTCACGGTGGTAGCTTCACATTAGGGATTTCTGAAAGCAATGACTTCTCTGAGGCGTATGTGGCGTGTCCACTCGAGGGCACCCTCTGGCTTCAAGGATGAATGAAACTTTTGGTTTACAGAAAAGAAAAATAAGGCTTCTTTTCTAATAAATTTATATGACAATCCACATGTTTTTCTTCAATGTACTGGGTTTTTTTTTTCACACAGTGGACGCATAAGGGGCTATGTTGTGCTAGTTACTTCCAAACTGTAACACATTATAGATTACTTGTTACTGCTATTTAAAAGTAATTATTTACATTAAAATATTACTGTCTCAATTGTAATGCGTTACATTACTCCTGTATTACTTTTGAGTTACTTTCACCAAAATAACTACAGAAGTAGAACTTAACTTTATAAAATGACCAAATGTGCTAGAGCATTTCACATCCAGTAGAGGCGATATGATGGAGCAGAATGACTGGGCTATCCAGGATAACAATATAGCGTATCATGGGCAAAGTGAAGGCTCAAGACAATGCAAGAAAGGATGACAGACAGAATCACTAACGATCCAGTTCGGTTATAACTTAAGTATAGTAGAAGTAATGTGAGGTTTCACTTTATTTTGATGGTCCCTTTAACATATTCTGTTGACTATAAGTAGCGTTGCACCTACATGTCCACTGAATATCATTAGAGTGTTAGTAGAGTTTAAGTAGACTGGTAGGGTTAGGGTTAGAATAAGGTGACATGTAGTTGCAACATTACTTATAGTCAGTAGAATGTCTGTTGAAAGACCATTGGAATAAAGTGTTAGCAGATATTAAGCAGACAGTCTACTAATACTCTAATGAGAGTTAGTTGACATGTAGGTGCAACGTTACTTATAGTCAACAGAATGTTCAAAAGGGACCATCAAAATAAAGTGTTACCTAAAGTGATTATCTGGCAATATCTGGGAATAGCTTGGGTCTGTTCATAGACACAGCAGAAAGGCATGTAAACTCTAATGTTAAGACAAGATGCACATATTTTCTTATTGTTGTCATTATTTTATTCTCTTGGAATTCAAGAGGTTCACAACACAAAAGCGTCATGCACAAAGTGCCAGAGATGTTTTTATTAATTGTTTTTATTGCTAGTGCTATTGCACATCGATGGTTCTTTTGATTTTAGACAAAGGTTGCATTTGACTATTAGCCTACGTTCTCATCCTTATCTCTGACAAACTCTAAGTAATGCGCATCGTCCATCTCTCGAATGTACAGTCTTTTTCTGCCATCATCTTTACACAAACCTTAAAACATTCTTGACGTGCTTGCCGTTGTGCTATTCTTTGAAGCGACAGAGCCTTTAAGCCTTCTTTAGCCGCTTTTCCACTGGCCAGAGCAAGCACAGAGGCCAAAATCATGCAATCACTCCTGTAAAACCCACCTAAACGCGCCTTCACTGGACTATGACACATAATACAAAGGTACACCAGCAAGCGATTAAATAAATCGCTATATAAATATATCAGAAGCTGTCATTTAGTCTTTATTTACTAACCTGGACACCACACGGCTATTAACTGACCCATGTGATATTTCAGTTTTTCTTTTTTGATAAATCTGTAAAAAAGTCAACAATTCTGTGTTTTCCTGTCAATATGGGGTGCTGTGTGAACATTAATGAGATAAAAAAATTAACTTAAATGATTTTAGCAATTGGCTGCGATATAACAGAGTGAAAAATTGAAATTCTGAATACTTTCCGTACCCACTGTATATATTATTATAAGATTATGTGCTTTTTATCTGTGGTATCAATTTCTTAAAGTCTATGTCTTTAATATGAAATATGAGCCCCTTATCGTCCACTGTGTGAAAAAACCCCAGTACATTGAAGAAAAACATGTGGATTGTCATATAAATTTATTAGAAAAGAAGCCTTATTTTTCTTTTCTGTAAACCAAAAGTTTCATTCATCCTTGAAGCCAGAGGGTGCCCTCGGTGGACACGCCACATACGCCTCAGAGAAGTCATTGCTTTCAGGAAATCCCTAATGTGAAGCTACCACCGTAGGCTCACTGGGCTGAACAAAAAGAAGATATAGCGCTTTGGCTGACAAAACGAAGACAATAAACACGACTGCATCAATATATATTGTATTTGATTTTTAAGCCTTTTGGGTATTTTCATAATGATAAAGTATGCAGTTCTGATTGACATAGACTTTATCACTGTATAGAATACTATAAAATAATGCAGCTGTCTTTATAGGGTTTGACACCAATTACACATCATGTTTAAAACTACAAAAATGTTAAATTGAGTGTTTTGTTATTAAAGGAAATACAGGACATATGTGATTTGGTTAATGCAAACTGTGACACTCTTAAATGCTTTTAATGTGTAGTGTCGCTGTTCTACCACTAGATTATCTGCGTAAGCATGCTCAGTTGTACAAGTTGTTAGATCCCAGACTTTGCGTGAAAGCGTTCTTACGCACAGATCTGTGTGTGCGCAGCGTTGATAAATGAAGGCCCTGGTCTGTCGATCACAGATCACTGCAGTGTGATTATCTCAGATGATTGTCAAACCCAGTTCGAGTGCAGTGATCGGATAACATTATACTGTAGAAAAAAATAGAGCTGAAGCATCTTTAAAAAAATAGTCTATTCTGATTATTCCTGAAATAAAGAAGTTAATCTACAAATATTACTAATACAATTTAATAATTGATTTAAATGTTACATATCAATCTTTTATTTGTATCTGATTGTCAGCTAATAAATATGTGCTGATGGTTAGAGTACTGTTGTTGGACATGCGGGCAGCTTACGATCCTGTGTTTTCAGCTGGATTCACAGTAAATGAGCTGAGCTGTTCAGAGACTATATCATGAGCTGCGTGTGTAAATAAACTCAGCGCTGCGCTTCCCTCTGAATCCTGTAATGCATTATGTCCTCTGTGTCATTTAAAAATCTTTAAAAGTTCAGCCTTGGCTCTGTTGAGTAAAACAGTTATCATGTTGATTGTAGTTGATTTTTGTGAAAATTGTAACCATTTATGTAAACATTTTTTAAATATTAAACATTTCACACTGCAATGCTTTCTTGTTTTTAGTGACTGGAAGTGCTGAACATCGTGGGAACACTGACTGATATGAAGGAGAAGCAGAAGTGGCTGCTGTGATTGGGCATTTTGTTTTGTCTGACATGCATTAACTGTAGTTGATGGTTCAGATATCTGCATCGGTGGCAAGATAACCAAATTGTATTGCTGTTCACATTGACTGTTTTAAAGCTCTTCAAAATATTAAATTCAAAACATTAACAGGGTTAAAACTTGTGAGTTTTTTTACCTCAACTGCTTATTTGCCACCTCTCAGAAGCCTCTTTAATGAAGGGAGGTATTGTTTCTTTATAGCCAGCGAGGATGTTTCAGTAAAATCCTACTATACCAGCTGTTGAAAACTTGCAAAGAAGATCCGGAGGCAATCACATGATACCAGTCCTAATCCAACCACTGTAGCACTAATACGGTATCACTCTAATGGTTTGAATATTTTAAAGGGTTAATTCACCCAAAAATATAATTTACTCTCCCTCATGTCGTTTCAAACCCATAACACTTTCATTCATCTTTAGCACACAAATGAAGATATTTTTTATGAAATCTGAGAGATTTCTGTCCCTCCATTGAAAGTCTGTTCAACCAAAACTCTTAAGGTTTCAAAACGTTCATAAAGAGATGGTAAATTAAATCCATATGAATGGAGTGGTTTAATCCAGTCTTCTGATTAGACACCAGGGGTGTCCAAACTCGGTTCTGAAGGGCCACTGTCCTGTCCTGCAGAGTTAAGCTTCAAACGCTGTTAAACACAGATAAATCAGCTAATCAAGGCATACTAGAAGCCTCCAGGCAGGAGTGTTGAGGCAAGATGGAGCTGAACTCTGCAGGACAGGACAGTGGCCCTCCAGAACCGAGTTTGGACACCCCTGCTCTGTGATAATATTCGTGTTTGCAAAGTGTACGAAAAGCAGCTGTAGCTTGTGTCATCTCCTCATTCTGACATTAAAGGCTTCACTTTGGTATGAAGTCAAGTCAGCTTTAGTTTTATAGCGCTTTTAACAATGCAGATTGTTTCAAAGCAGCTTCACAGTGTTAAACAGTAAAATAATGCAACAGAATATATTTCAGTTATCATACAGTGACAATGTGCGCTTATATCTGTAATTAGATCAGTAATTTAGTCTATATGGTTAATTTAGTTTAATTAGATTTATTTGGGAATGTACTGCACCTGTGGCAGTGGCATCTGTAGAAGGCATGCATCATGACATTACACTCGGTAACGTTGATATGGGTGCATTGCTCTCCTTTCTCGCTGTAAAGATTTGATAGTGGTGGGTTATGTGACCCATTAGCTGGACATGTTTGTGATGGGGAGCACTATTACTACTGTCAGTGAAACTAACTCTGCAGTGAGTGACCAAAAACATAGTCATAGTGAAAACCGCCCAACAAAAGTTGAACCCAGCATATATAATATAATCCAAACAATTAACCTTAAAGCTAAAGGCCCGTTTTGGTTTCATGGGTGATATCAGAGTACAAACCTTTCTGGCCGTTTTTGTGTAGTGATCATTAACGTTTGTGTCAAAGACATCTCACAGACCCAGTAAACCCATATGTCTTTGCAGTGCAGTGTGTAGTCATGTTTCGTTGTATATGCTAATGAACTGTGATGTCATTGTGACATCACATAGTTCTTGTAAACCAATTGTCCTCATAATGCTGTTTTTTGTCTTCTAGGACACACGTCCTTGTAAGTCAGCAAAAAATCAGGGTGCCATGTATCATGTTTTATAAAGTTTAAATAAATAATAAAGTTTGTGTTTTGAACCCAGGATTTTTTTAAAGCATTTTCATTTTTATTTGAAAGCTCTAGCATAAAAGGAAGTCATAGTCCCCCTAAACCACCTTTTTTTCTGGTTTGAAGAAATTGTCCTTATAAGTCATGCTAACCTGTATGTGTGTGTGTGTGTGTGTGTGTGTGTGTGTGTGTGTTTACTTCAAACATTTGTTAGAAGTAAATATTGCAAAGATTTGTAAATTGTTAAGATTTCCTCTATTTTAGTTATTGTAGTAGGAACACAAATAATGCTTCTCAATTCAGCTTTTTAACTTACTATACATTGGGGGGAAATGGTTTACGGTTCAGTTCCAGTCAGCATGTATGAACATGAATAATTAATATTTGCAACAGTTGCAATTATTTGACCATCTGACTTTGACCGTGTCACATTTAGTACTCATGTGTTGTGATGTCAGGATACGTTTGTTTTTCTACTTAAAATGATGTTTACCCTTGCGTTTCATGTACCTTGTGGATGGCTATGCTTGGCATTTTAAGGTATTTTTTGTCTCAAATGTTGTCATTAGTTTAAGACAGCAAGCACTTTCTCACTGAAGAAACACATAATATTAAAAAGAATATATAATTTACAGTATCATTTAACAATATAAATAAAGGGAACTATTTACATTAAGATTTTATTGAAGTTAATAATCTTCAGTCAAGTGAATGAATTCATTTTAAAACTGTTGCCTTAGTTGAATTTAGCAAACACCTGTTTTTTACAGTGTTTGTGAACTGTAATACATAAGTTATTTGTGAATATTTGTGGAGTCTATATGTGAACATGGGTGAAAGAAGGAGATGAAAAGAGAAAGAGGTATGATGCAGTTCCATGATGAACAAAAATAGAAACGGCGAGGAAAAATTGCAGGAAACCCAGTGGTCAAGGAGTGGAATGCTGTCAGCACCCTGCAGACCCCTTCTCCTCCTCTAACAGTCAACAGAAGAGAGCACTTGTCTTTTCTTACTGGAGCTCCCCTCAGCCAATCAGAAGACGGTTTTGCTGCTTTGTCATCAGCCTCTGATTGAGGAAGGCTCTGTTTGCTTGCTCTGTTTGTGGAAGCTTGATAAAATGCCAGGTCTCTGCAGCCTCTGGGGTGAGCCCCAGTTTTCTATGATGTGATCGATCACGCTTCATCCTCATTAATACAATACGCTGGCTTCAGGAGCGAGAGGGCGACTGCTGTTTCCTTGACAATCCTCCTTCGGTGGTCTTTCTGTGGGGAAGGGGATTGTGAGAGAGCCCTGTTAGACATACTCTTGCTGGAGCTTCCTTATCTCACATTTGCATTTGATCATTAAGGTGATCTCTTGGGAATATCATACCTCCATGTACGACAATTTGTACCTTCATGGATTCGAAGACTCGGAGGCGGTGAGTAAAAGTCTATGTGTACATCTTCATGGTGTTTTCAATGAATGATCAGTGATGGCTGGAGGAATTCAGCTTGTAGATGGTGCTACTGGTCCCAGTGAGTGTTTTGGGGGAGGGGATCCGTATGTGTGTGTGTGCATGTGTATGGGTTTTGTTTCAGTATCACCTCCACTCTTTCTCCAAACCAAGCTCTTCCTCAGATGCTTCGGTGGAGTCAGTGTCCGTGGAGAGCATCAGTCAGCTGTGCTGGTAGCCTGTTATTCTGTATCATTGAGCTGTCGCTAACAATGCCTGCTTACTGGTTTAGTTCCTCTTTGCTTGCATGCATTGTTGTATTTGTTCGATTTTCAGTGTGGCCTCAGCTACTCTCAAATGAAATGCTTGCTTAAAGTGCCACTTTGTAACTGCTTGTATTGGGGGGCTCATGGATCATTAGACATATACATGTCCCATGTAACAATAATATTCAGCATTCAGCATAATGTCTATGCTGGTTACAGCCACGTCAAGGGCAGTCTCCTAAATCAACTGGTCACAAGTTTCAACACTTTACAAGAGATGCTCCTGTTGCTCTTAGAGATGCTGCTATTTTCTTTTATTTATTAACATGTACCAAAAATTATTCCCATTCCACTCAGTTACCATAGGCAAAAATGAAAATGTTTTGCCTGAATAGGGTTTTATAAAGGGTTTGACTCATTGGTCCATTTTATTTGTTTAAATGATAAATTTTTTGTTTATTTATTTATTTATTTATTTATTTATTTATTTATTTATTTATTTATTTATTTATTTATTTATTTATTTATTTATAACAGTTGACTTTTTTTTTGTAATTTACCCATGCTCATTTCAGTCAAAACCAACTTAGATATTTTAAAGAACGCTGGGAAACAAACAGCATTGGAGCCCATTGATTTCCATTAACATATTTTATAAGAATATTTTGAAGAATATGGGTTACCAAACAGCTGACTCACCCCATTGACTTCCATAGTATGGGTTCGGTTACTGACATTCTTCAAATTATCTTCTTTTGTGTTCAGCATACAGCTTTGGAACAGCTTAAAGGGGTACATCAGCGCTGGGAAGATAAATCTGTACTTAAACTGGGTCATTAATGTAGTAGAAATGTTTTTGAATTTGGTGCCTTTTAGACTGAGAAAACACTGTATTTTTGTCTCATGGGGATGAAAGACAACAATTCCCAGAATACACTTCGCTGCTAGGCATGGCTACTGGCTGGATCACTTGCCCACCGCGTTCGTTTTCATAAAATCAGTTCAGTTAGAGACACTACAATTAAAAACTGAACTTGTCTGTTCAACATAATGTGAGTGAGCCTGAGTGTCACGGTCGTCACGGCACAAACACAGCAGGAGTCAGATGTATTCATCACATGAGGTAATCGCGGGATTCGCGGCTGCGGCTGCGGCTGCATTCACAGCGCGTGATCAGTCTGACGCATTTTCAGATCATGTCTTTGGAAGCTTAACTTTCATAGGAAGTTCATTTGAAAAGTCGAAACACTCACTTTGCTCTCCACCGCTCCGTTTACATGAATCTCCGCAGCTCCCCGAGGCGAGTGCTGTGAGTGCGATGTTGAAAACATGTGGAAATAGCGCCTCCTGCTGGCTGTAGTCTTTAGCCTCTGGACAAAAAGTCCTGCGATGACACAAAATTGACGATATTTATAACACATTATAACACATTATTACAATCGTTATGAACACTGGCTGGTTGTGTACTTGCTCAAAAATTAAATTTTTGTTTTTACTAAAGAAAGTTACAAACTTTAAATTAAGTGTGTCACCTGACCTGTTTAAACCAGTGTCTGACTGTCGAGCCCGATCTCACGAAAATGCGTATCAATAGTCAGTGTGCAATAGCAAACTCATTTTGGCGTATACATTCTACGAGATTGCACACTCGTGCTATTTATACGCATTGTCATGAGATCGTGTTGGACTGTCTAACAGCCTCACAAAAATTGAGCAGAAATTCAGAATTGGACACTGTCTTGAACATTGTTGTATGTGTTGTAACATTTCATTTTCCGTAGTCCACCTGTAGTCAATAATTGTATCTTTTAAAACTCATCTTTGACCAAAATGACATATTGAAACGTTTTTCCCTGTGAAAAAATGTATTCATGCCTTAAAATAGCTTGAATGTAACTACACCCTTCCTTCATTTAGTATACGCCGAACCATGAATATGTAAATGAGCCCAGCCTTCACTCACTCATGCAGGCTCATATACAAGTCGATGTATCAGAATGGTAATGTGTTTTATGTATCGCTCTCTACAGTGTTAAACACAAACACATAACATTAATTGACATGATTAGCCTTTTGCTTACTATGTTATAAAACAGCCCATGTTCCCTTTCGCCATCTCAGAGTCAGACAGCTGCTTTCTGAAAATCAGTATAATTCATGTGCTATATTGCTAAATGTACCCGATTTTTCAACAACAAAAAAATATAACAGGATAACCTGACTTCACTTGAGACTCCCCTGCTTAATGATATGCTAAAGCCCACCTGCTCGTTGATGTGATTGGTTACAAGGTTTGTGACATAAGAAACACTGGAGATTTCAAATAATTCTTGAGACTGTTTTTTTTTTCACTGCAATTTTAAGGAGAAAATACACAGCAATGGTGTTGACTTCTGAATTTGCACATGGTTTGTCTTAAAGCATATTAAAAACACCACATAGACATATAAACAAAATTAAAAACTTTAAAGCTTTCGTTATTCTGTGGCTCTTAGGAGATCTTAATGATTCAACTCCACTCACCTAATTAATAAAGTGCTCTAACGTTGTTAAAAGAAAAGTTTGCAAGTTAATTTTTTTAAAAGCCCACCTATGCTATGAATTACCCCTTTAAGCTCTTTTATTAAGCATCAGGTGTTCACACCATATACCACTGGGGATCTAATCAGGAGGCTCCAATGAAGTTTGTAATAAAATATTTAGAAGTGTCCATCCATCCGTCCGTCTGTTCTCTACATTAAAACCCCGAGAGACTGTTTAATTTGTGAGGAGGACAATTTAATACCCTGCATCAAGTATTTTCTCTGGAATTATATGGTGCAGAAATATCATGGAAATAATGTAATTAGAATGAAATAATGACAAAGTAGCTCAGATCTGGTGGCCTCTGATGATCTTAATATAGCCTTGTGGTCTAATTGTGTCTGCCTCTCTTTTCTCCTCTTCCCTTACAGCTTATGAATATTAAAGCTAATGGAGGGTTCAAGCGGGTACTATTCATTGTGTGTAATTGTTTCATGTATCCTGTTTTTTTTTTATATTTATGACAGTGACGGTGTTCCACTATTGTTAGCCTAACTAGATCCACACTATTATATTTGGAGTTGGTTTCTAATAATCAGCTGGATAAGTGAAACTATTTTGTTCACTGAAGGCAAGTTTGCGAACCCAAGTGCAGTGTTATTGACTTCAAAATGTGAACAGAAATCCCACTTGACACATTAACTAAAATCTTAACCATGAACAAATTAAACAATGGCTTGACTTGACTTGACTTGACTTGACTTGACTTGACTTGACTTGACTTGACTAAACAGCGGGTTAAACATCAATACTAGACAAAGACACATGGCAAACATGAGGGCTTAAATACACAAGGGCAGAATCCAAAATCGCCCCCTTAACCCTCAGTCACTATTCCCTACTTTAGTCCACTAATGTAGTTCACATGAAGGAGTGAATGTTAACAAATTGAGTGAATTTGGACAGCTGTTGTGTGTACATCTGCTGTACACTCGTTATTGTGGTGCAATGTGGGATAGAATGAGTGGACTCAATAACGTCCACTATGATTTTGGACACCACTACAAATGGCTGTCCCCTTAATTGGTGCCCTATTTAAGGGTATAGGGGGTGATTTCGGATTCAGCCAAGGACTAATAACTAAACAAGACACACCTGTTAACAATGACCAAACAATTAACCAATGACAGAACATGACACAAGATCACATGAGGGCATGGGAATCACATGACAAACAGGGACATATGAAAAACCAGGAAACATGAACATGAACAAAACCCAAAACCATTACAATAAGTTTCAATAGTGATTGTTCTTTAGAACCAATTATTTTTAATGCTTTGTTAGCTAAATTGGACTTAATCAGTAAGGTTTGATTTTACCCCCAAATGTTCTTTTGTTCTACTGAACAAATTTAGTTAACACGTTTTACACTGTCTGTTACATGTAGTTACTTTAGTAATTACTATAAATTGTGCTTAATCACATGCAACTAACCTAAACCACACCCTAATCCTAACCCCGACCCTAGTAAGATAATTATTATTACTCAGTGCAATGTATAATTTACACTGTAACACGGACACCTTAAAGGGTACATAACACACACAGTTTCTGCCAGTCTCATGTTAATCTTAGAGTAGTATTGCAGCCTTCATATCTCCTAATAGTCTTTAGTTTTATTATATTTATAAAAGATAGATACGCTGTACCGATTCTTTCTGAAAACAGAGTTTGTGCAGACTTGCAGTGGGCGGAGCTAAAGAGACACGAGTGCACACGCAACACAAAATACATCATGGCATTATCCCTAGATAACTTTCGATTCACTATACATTTGTGTTGGTTACATTATATGCAAGGGTTGGTTATGACTACAATCTAATATGTTGTATCTTCCCCATATTGAACTGACTACTCAATAAAAAATAATTGTTCACAAAAACTGTGTAAATAAGTCATAATGCATTAAATAGCATTAGACACCCCTTTAAAATAAAGTGTAACCAAAAATTATTCTGAAAAACCACATTGGACCTCATTAACTTTCATTGTGTTCCACAAAAGATGAGATTGATGATTGGTATGACATGAGTAAATGATGACTGAGTTTTCATTTTTGAGTGAACTTTTTCTTTAATAAATCACTCAATCAGTGAACCAGTCTCAAAATGAGACAAAAATGGGTGTACTATGATTCTAGATCTAATGTCTGATTCTGCAAGTGATCAGGACCAGTTCGCAAATCAGACTGAAGAATAAACGGACGAGTTCAGTGTGCAGTGACTCTATCCACTTTTGGATTGCAACCAACCAGTTGAGAGCCACTGATTTAAAGATTTCAGTTTAGTCAGATACGAGAAGTACCTTTCATGGCTTACTATGTGATACAAAGCTTTCATCTTCTCTTTTTATGGTTAAGTATTTGCTTTCATCAGATGTGGCCCTAAATGGTAGTGATCTCATGCTGTGTTGTGGAGAGATTTATCTGTAATTACCCACTGCACTTGCCTGCATTAGTCCTCAGCCCTGATGATTTATCTTCATATCTGCTCACTGGAGGATGCTTTTTCACTGACCGATTAATCTGCTTTTGTTTTTAAAGAAATGCAGGCTAAGGATCTAACACCACAACGGGCTTTCAGGGCCCCAAATGCCTTAGACCCACTGGCATCACAGAAAAATGTTCACGGCGTGCAATCTCTGAAGATAAACAGAACGTGTGGCTTGACAAACCCAAGCCCACACACTTGAAGTGGTTAGATAATGGTGTACATACTGAGGCAGATACATGAATGCTGCATGTGGTGCAGCCATCATTTGTGTGTGTGGGTTTGCTTATCTGTACTGTGGTTTGGGAACAAATTTGTCCCCAGATGTTAGCTCAAATCATCCTTATTTTTTATTTTTTTAGGTAAATCCATGAAAAAGATTCATCAGTTCTAATCTAATATATTCTAATATATAAATATTACTAATTCTAATACTGTAAATATATAAACAAAATGTATTGTGTATATGTGTGTACACATACACAATCTAAGGAAAGGTGCCATTATGTTTAAAGGGGTCATCTTCATATTATGAAGAATTTTAATTTATGTTTTGTAGTAATAAAGAGTATTAAGTAAACATTGGTAACACTTTATTTTGATGGTCACTTTTGAATATTCTGGTGACTGTTACTTTGCAACTACATGTCAACTAACTCTCATTAGAGCAGATGTTCTCACAGTGCACATTTTGCATGTCTCCCTCATCTAACACACCTGAATCAACACATCAGCTCATTAGAGCCTGAAAGACTTGAATTGGTAAAGTTGACAAAACTCAAAAAGTTTGAGGTAATCATTTACATAACATTTTTTAAGTTCAAATTTCAAAGTTTAAGTAAGCTGAACTGGCAGATTTATATTTTGTACTCATATATTTTAATTACTATTAACTTAAAATATATTTAAATAAGCTAATTCATACATTTAACTTATCATGTAATCTCAATTTAAATATTTTTAGTAGTGGAAACTCGTTCTAGCTAATTCAGTAAATGCTAACTTGCTAATTGGTAACACAGTGCTTTGATAGCATTAACATTGCATAACAATTGCTGAATGAGTACGATATAGAAATGTTAACATATCTGTTCTCATACCAAGCTGATGTTCAACTCGTCACTATGATGGTAGTCTTGCATAACAAGACAAGACAACAAGACTTTCTCACAGCTTTCATTGGTCGAGGACCGGCCAAGAGGATGTTTGACTGACATGTAAAGCAACCAATCACAGTTTGTTTTGTTCCGCGTCATGTTTAGGGGTGTGAAAAAGTCGATGTCCCTGCAATAACAGATGGGCGTTCATCTATAAATAATTAATTCAAGTTTTCTGTTACAATGGAGCAGCGAACTTCACATACATTTGTGAAAATCCAGCCTTTAGCGCTCGTTGTCACAGTTATAAACACAACGGCGTTCTTCTTCCACAAGGGAGTTTGTCGTCACAGCATTTGTTTCTAGGCGGACATTTTAGGCGGGTGTTTAAAGAACGCAACACACTCGTCTCACGGACATCCTGTAGAATTCAACCAATCAGATGACGACTTTGAAACTTCTGAAGCATTTCCAGATAAGTGTGCCATATACATCAATGACTTTGTAGGCTGCATTTGCGCACAAAGGTACCTCACAAATCTGATTTCGGACAGACTTCTGATGCAGCATAACGGTTTAATAATCTAAGGCAAAATAGAGCGAGCTTTAGTTGAAACTAAATGAATATTTAATAACTACAATAGCAATTTGACATCAGAATTGGAAAATGTTGGTCAAAAACTAACATTTACACTGACCATTAAACGCAACTTCCAGGTGCTATCTTTATTTTTTAGCTCAACTGTCATAGAGTTGAAAGCATAGGATTGTGAGATATCAAAGGCGAGCGGAGGATACATCTGTATGCTACCTGCCTTCAAAAATCAATCAGATGAAGGTCCCTTAGAAGACATGAAGTGAAGCTAACATTGAATTTGGATGTGTCTTGGCTTGATGCCTTCCTATCTTTGAATATATCCTCCGAAGACAGCATTTCTAAGCTTTAGGCTTCAATCTCTCTGTCTGAGTATATATTTTGGAGCAAGTTTACTATGCGAAATCAAACTGTAGTCTGATTATTGTATTGTATACAAACGCTCAATGAAGAAGAACTTCAGTGTGACTTCCCAAAAATCCCACAGATACAGTTTTAATCAGACTAAAGTTTGTACAATATATTTTCAAGAACAGTAATTATTTTAAGAAATATGTATTGTATTCTTAAGATTAAAGTTTTAGAAAGTGCATGTAAATGTACTGTATATTTTAATTTAAATAACTTGGCAGCACACAAGTAAAGTAACATTTACTTGATAGTCCAAATTGTTTCAGGAAAGCTCTATTATGGGATTGACTTGAATAGGTCAGTGAACTGAATCATGCCTTCAGGAATTAGAAATGTATTTATGTCCCTCTTAAGCATCATCTAGCATCTTTAAAAATCACTTGTTAAACTTCCAAGTTTTTTTTTGCTTAAAGGTACGTTAGACAATTTCTGAAAAGCAATATCAATTTCTGAAAGGCAATCATAAAATTCCACCCCCTCCCTTCAGTGCACTCTCCAAAGCCTCCTCCAAAACGAGAGACGGCTTTAAATTACCTATTGTCTCAACATTACAATAATAATGAACGTAAACAACTTGACTTGTACCACCTGACTACTGCAGATTCATTTCGGTGTTGATAGTGTTGCCATAGAAACACATAAATACGATTCTGAGGAGGTGACTCGCTCTGAACGCCACGTGTTTCCATCTCATAATTACGGTAATTGCGGCATAGCTTGCATGCAACATAAGCTCTGTGTTTTGGTTCAGGAGGAAATGTAAAAGGTGGCTGCTGCTGTTTGTTTCTGGTGCTCAGTGACTATCACGCGTCTACAACTCTACAACACAACAGTCTACAACTGCATATGAAAAACATTGCCTACCCTACCTTTAAGTGCGTAATTTCTGTGCTAGTAGCACAAAATGGAATTGCAGTCTGACTGAGAGAACGGATTGGGCCAGAACACCGACAGTTTAAGGGAAGAGGATGCTGACCGTATATATTTTTCAAAAATTCAAAATATTTCAATACTTTAAAAAGTGATAATTAAAATAAAATAAATCTAAAGGGTATAATCGTTCATTGCTTGAAGCTTGATGTTTAAGCCTGCTGCTGGCAGCCTGTGAAAGAGGAACTGTGCTATCATCTGCTGGGGAAATGTTGACATCCCGCACCCTGCCATCTCTCTCCATCCAACCATCAGTAATGCTGAGTCTGCAGCGTAGAGGAAGCAAACCAGCTGGCCACGGGGTGTAATGTGTTCCAAAGTGAAGTGATTGCCTGACTGCGGATTCTGTAAATGAATGCATATTGGTTTGGCTTGATCTTCATTTGCTAGCCAGCTCTGTCGGATCCTGCAGACTCTTCCAATATCAAGAACAACTGACTAAGGCCATTTCCAGACCTGTAGATTGTTTGCTTTGTTCCGGAATCTGAAACAGGGACTTAATTTGCAGACTGATCTCATGAAATGGTGTATCTATGACACGCCAATTCATATGCATTTTGGCTTGCTATTAAGACGCATAATCGCTTTTTAGCGTGTTTATCTACGCTGTTTCATTCTATCCTCCTACACTGCCCCTACCTCTAAACCTACCGATCACACACACACACACTCACACACACACTCCCCCTAAACCTACCCATCACAAGAAACATTTAGCATTTTTACATAAAAAAAAAAACATAATTTAGTATGTTTATAAATACATTTACATTGTGGACACACACAATGGTTCGTTTCGGCATAGACATACACGCGGAATCACACGGCGTACACATACACGCGGAGATGATGGTTCGTTTCGGCTTACATACACGCGGAAAACACACGGCATAGACATACACGCGGATAGCTCAAAATGCGTACAAATAACACGCCATTTTGGAATTTAGAAAGTGGCGTGTATGTTTACGCAAAGTCATGATGCCATGTTGTAATTTGTTAAAATGTTAATCTTGGTTAGGTTCGCTTTCACAAGGGAACATCGAAAAGCATACCAAAATGTGTTTATACAAGTCACATTTGAGTAAAACTGTCCTCTTATTGGTCAGAGTTTCAACACGTTTAGTTATTAATTATTATACTGCTTGATTTGTTGGGTCGGATTGCATTCTCACCTCAACTGAACCGCCTCGGAGTTTGTTTTCAATCAGGCCTAAATCACCTTTTTCGGCCGTTCGCGGAGTAAAGTGTTTGGGTGCGGATCCGAGCGTGATTGCCACCAACAAATTGCACAAATATTTTAGATTCATTGCACACCAACTGAAATATTTCAGGTCTTTTATTGTTTTAATACTGATGATTTTGGCATACAGCTCATGAAAACCCAAAATTCCTATCTCAAAAAATTAGCATATCATGAAAAGGTTCTCTAAACGAGCTATTAACCTAATCATCTGAATCAACTAATTAACTCTAAACACCTGCAAAAGATTCCTGAGGCTTTTAAAACTCCCAGCCTGGTTCATTACTCAAAACCGCAATCATGGGTAAGACTGCCGACCTGACTGCTGTCCAGAAGGCCATCATTGACACCCTCAAGCGAGAGGGTAAGACACACAGAAATTTCTGAACGAATAGGCTGTTCCCAGAGTGCTGTATCAAGGCACCTCAGTGGGAAGTCTGCGGGAAGGAAGTGTGGCAAAAACGCTGCACAACGAGAAGAGGTGACCGGACCCTGAGGAAGATTGTGGAGAAGGACCGATTCCAGACCTTGGGGAGAAAGTCTGGAGTAGAAACATCCAGAGCCACCGTGCACAGGCGTGTGCAGGACATGGGCTACAGGTGCTGCATTCCCCAGGTCAAGCCACTTTTGAACCAGAAACAGCGGCAGAAGCACCTGACCTGGACTGTCGTTCAAATTTTGCATGTCATTCGGAAATCAAGGTGCCAGAGTCTGGAGGAAGACTGGGGAAGGAAATGCCAAAATGCCTGAAGTCCAATGTCAATTACCCACAGTCAGTGATGGTCTGGGGTGCCATGTCAGCTGCTGGTGTTGGTCCACTGTGTTTTATCAAGGGCAGGGTCAATGCAGCTAGCTATCAGGAGATTTTGGAGCACTTCATGCTTCCATCTGCTGAAAAGCTTTATGGAGATGAAGATTTCATTTTTTCAGCATGACCTGGCACCTGCGCACAGTGCCAAAACCACTGGTACTGACCATGGTATTACTGTGCTCAATTGGCCTGCCAACTCTCCTGACCTGAACCCCATAGAGAATCTGTGGGATATTGTGAAGAGAAAGTTGAGAGACGCAAAACCCAACACTCTGGATGAGCTTAAGGCCGCTATCGAAGCATCCTGGGCCTCCATAACACCTCAGCAGTGCCACAGGCTGATTGCCTCCATGCCACGCCGCATTGATGCAGTCATTTCTGCAAAAGGATTCCCGACCAAGTATTGAGTGCATAACTGAACATAATTATTTGAAGGTTGACTTTTTTGTATTAAAAATACTTTTATTTTATTGGTCGGATGAAATATGCTAATTTTTTTAGATAAAAGACCTGAAATATTTCAGTTGGTGTGCAATGAATCTAAAATATATGAAAGTTACATTTTTATCATTACATTATGGAAAATAATGAACTTTTATCACAATATGCTAATTTTTTGAGAAGGTCCTGTATATGCACACTAATAACACACTCTGATAACTACCAAAAATCCATTTCACGAGTTCACACTTACAAATAAGTCAGATAGAGTAAGTGGTATGCGTATTTGGCGTGTTGTCCGAGGAGAGGGCTCCGAGCTCGGTATTTGGCCCGAACCCAGAGTAGCCTACTCCCCCCATATCTCTGGTTAGGAAAGTAACCAGGTGAGTGTGAGGAAGATGGGGTGGTGGAGGGATGCTGAAAACCTGTCAAGAAACATTGGTGAGTTGACTGGGTATTTATGTGATCCTCCACTTGAGCTGATTGGTAGACATGTTTATTACTGTTTGCTGACAGCTGGTTGGAATGACATCATGGTTGAATAGATCATTTGAACGTTCTCCTCCCGAACTTAGTTTTTTAATGAAACATAATTTATAGAAACCGATTTACATGCAAATCACTAAAGTCGAAGTTTGCGATATATTTTTCCTCCCCTACTGCAAAACCCTTGCTGTGGCTTGATGCACTTAAATCTGCCATGGCATTTTGTTTTTAAAAGTCATTGGGCATCAGCCCATTTGAAAGATTCAGACTGTTTGTGTTGCAGTATTAAACTGAATAGTTTGATGGTCCAGTGGTCCTAATGCATTCTGGAGAATGAGAAGATGGAACGAGGTGCGGTGAGGATTAATCACAGGGGCTTTGATGTCATCAAGAGCAGATGCAGCGCCTGTCACTTGACTCGCCTCAGTGCACATCGCCTTATGTAACAATGGTCACATGACTTTTCTGGCCATGGAGGTCCATGATCTAGTGTGATGGCAGATAGTGAGGGCAATATGAATGCCAGGGTTGTGAGCTTCAAAATTTCAGTGTGTGATGTCAGTGATGTATCAAGTGACCAGACCAGAGATCTATAGATACTGATGAATATGCTGGTCCACCCACTAGACCAGAACTAATTCTGATTTGGTCTAAACTGGTCTTTTCAACAGGGTTGCCAGTCCCCATACAGCTGCTACTTAGTTGCTAAGCTATTTAAAAAAGTGAGTAAAAGTGAGTAAATTATGAGATCATAGTTAGATTCAGTGGTCTCTATGTACCTTTTGAGGGAGTACCATGAATAGAATCAGTTTCTCTCTGATGAGGCATTTCTGCTGGGATGTGTATGCATGACTGCATGTGTGTTGGCATCTGGGCTTCACCAATCTCCCGTATCTCTAGTCTTTCTTCCTCCTTCAGCCCTTTATCTTTGTTTTGTGTCACTTGTTTAAGGTTCTTAGCCAATTTAACTGATTAATTTTATTTTATTTTTAAGCTCCATCAAGCATCTTAAACAATTATGATTATCTTTAATGTATTTTAAATATTTATATTTTAACCAATGAGCCACATGCAGATGGATTCTTGATTTAAATTGTATTAACGAACAAAGAGGAGGACAGCATGAGCTGCATGGCTCCACAACAACTCAGAGGGAGTTCAGACCATTCCACAGACGACCAAATCCAACTTGCAAGACAGCCAACAAGATCAAATAGGCAGAGAACTCAGGCGAGGGACAGACAGATCCACCAGGAAAATCCCTGATTAGTGACAGGCAGGTGTTCGTCCACCACCACTCCAGAAAAACCTTGAATGTCTTGTATTGAGAATGGTTGACTATTTCACATTGTTTATAAGAATCTATGAATCTATTACAGGTGCTCATGACTGTATATATTTGTCTGTCAAATACTCTCAATTTTGTTAGTCCATCATCTTTATTTTTTGCTCTTTTTTTTACTTATAAGCGAGGGACAGTGTGTACACTCTAAAAAACGTTGGGTTATTTTTTTTACCCAATAGCTGGGTTAAAAATATTGGGTCATTCTGTTGGGTTATTCCGAACTTTTATTGGTTGTTTCTATAACAACTCAGCCAGTTGGGTTACAATTCAAATTTCAACGGCTGCCCGCTGCAACTGTGACAGAAGATTCACGGGTAAGTTACATAATACTATTGCAGCTTTTCCCCAAAAATATGTTTATATCTCCCCCCGGCGAGTGCTTTTTATGGAAGGATATCACGGACAATTTTCAAAAGGAATTGCAAATTGTATTTGCAATTGCGTTTTCAATTTGTGGACGCATAAACTCTGACATAATTCATTTCCGTTTACAATTTCGTTTACGCGAACGCACAAGGGCTGCCATATTTCAAATGAAAAAGCAAAGTCTGTTTGCAATTGCATTTCCAATGTCTTTCAAGTTATGACCCTGCCATTTTGGAATAGTAATAGAAAATCACCTATTTGCTATTTCATTTCCTCCGTGTCCTCCCACAACCTGCACAAAATTCAAATGGAATTGCAATCCCCTTTGCGTTTGCATTTCCGACGTCTAACACAGTCAACTGTCAATCAGGCTTGAGGGCGGGGTTTATTGATATAGTCTGAAAGTAGGCCACGCTCAAAGCGTAATTTTAAACTTGTTACAGCACTGACCCTTGTTTGTTTAGTTGCTTCTATTGCTCTCCTCATTTGTAAGTCGCTTTGGGTAAAAGCATCTGCTAAATGACTAAATGTAAATGTAAAATGGTTATAACTTCCAATTGAATGTAAATATATTAAAGTTGTTGGTTATTTATTTGCATGGCAATAAAAATAACAACAGTAATAATAGTAATAATAATTATAATACTAGGTTGGTTAAAGCAACATTTTGGCCAAATGACCCAACAAATTATTTATTTTGTAACCTTAAAAACTTACTACCCAATGAATTGGGTTAAAATAACCCAACAATAGGTCGGTGCTATATCAACCCACCATTGGGTTATCTGTTGTGTCATTTTTAACCCAACTTTTTTAAGTGAGTATTTTACAGCTCTTGTGATGGTAACAGTATCAGACTACTTCAGCCAAGAGGACGACTCAGCAACCCACACCAACACACAAAAGATAGGCTTTGGCTTCATCTGTCAAACTGCATCAGGGGATACACTGATGTTATTTATGCTGACAGCTTTAAGACATTTTATATAATATGTTGTAAGATAATATGGCACATTGAAGGGGTAGCTCACTCAAACATTTCTCGAATTCCCGTAAATCTTTAGTTTATCTTTGTAACCCAAATGAAGATCTTTTTGATGAAATCTGAGAGCTTTCTGTCCCTCCATAGGCATCTACGCAACTCACACTTTGACACTTCAAAAAGTTAATGAAGAGATCGTAAAACTATATGAATTTTTTAGGCCAACATTTTCTGATGAGACACAAATGCATGAACATGTTGAATTCAACGCACACATCAGTTGTGGTAAATGCATGTTCGCTTGACTTGTGAGAACCAGTGAGGTTCATTCTCGTGTGTTGTGCAGCACGCTTGAGCTTCAGCAAGAACCACTGAGGTTTGTTCTTGTGTTACGCAGCACATTTGAGCTTCCGCAGAAACCAATGAGGTTCATTCTCGTGCGTTACGTAACACGTTTAAGCTTCTGCAAGAACCAATGAGGTTTATTCTTGTGTTACGTAACACGTTTGAGCTTCTGCAAGAACCAATAAGGTTTATTCTTGTGTTACATGTTTGAGTTTTTGCAAGAACCAATGAGGTTCATTCTTGTGTGTTGTGCAGCACATTTGAGCTTTTGCAAGAACCAATGAGGTTCATTCTTGTGTGTTACATAGCATGTTTGAGCTTCTGCAAGAACCAATGAGGTTCATTCTTGTGTGTTGATAAGCACATTTGAGCTTCTGCAAGAACCAATGAGGTTCATTCTCGTGTTATGCAGCATGTTTGAGCTTCCCCAAGAGGTGTGTTCTCGCGCATCAAGCAGTTTCGGTTGAGCTTCTGTTTTTGTTCACTGATCAGTGTTTATATGTGAATAAAAGCCTAGATTCATCATATAAAGCGAT
The DNA here is from genome assembly GCA_023029165.1 of Gobiocypris rarus. NCBI lineage: Eukaryota > Metazoa > Chordata > Actinopteri > Cypriniformes > Gobionidae > Gobiocypris > Gobiocypris rarus. The sequence goes on from CM040910.1 coordinate 38,044,726, forward strand.
AAAGTCTCTTCAGAAAACTTGGACTAAACCGCTCAATTCATATGGATTAGTTTTACGACCTCAAAGTGTCAGTTTCGTAGCTGTCTAGAAAAAAAGCTGATATAAAACATCTTAATTTGTGTTCGAAGATGAATGAATTGTAAGTAATTAATGATAGAATTGAAATTATTGGGCGAACTATAACGCTTCAAGTAATACCACCTTTATTAATATTGTGCTTTTTAAAGGATTTTATATTTTGATTGGAGCATAAAATACAATGGATACAACGATATTGATGCATGTATTTTATATAAAGGATATAATAATAATGTACAATGAAATAAACTTCAACTTCAAATCAGATATATTACCTAGATTTCTGTTTTCAACAAGAATGAAGTAAGATCACAGACAGATTTTAATGGTGATGACAGTTAATCGCTTATTTTTTAGGGGGTCTGAGATGGAATATCATTTAGCGGGCTTCAGGAACTTAGAATTGACCTCAATAGCCCCTTTCACACAGCAATCCTGATAAATTACCAGTAAAGACTGTATGTGTGAAAGGAGCTATTGATTAATATGTATTGACTTTATATACGCTTTGTAAATGCATTAATGTACTGTTTTTACAGATTATATTACAGCCCATGTGTCACAGATTCTGTAGATAGATATAACACTCCTTTAATGGCATATACAGTAATTGCTGGTGGGAAGAAGGGCTGCATTAGATGGATATTCTGGATAGCTTTATTGCAGTGATAAAGAGAATACTATATTGGATTATAGGATTTGTGGATATGTTCTTATGGGACACAACTATATGGTTAATGAACCTTCAAGGCATCTGATGGCTTTGAGCATAGTCTTTTGATAAGGAGATTAAAGCACATTGCTCTTGCATTCAATGCGTCTCAGTAAAGTGCCATTCTGTTTTTGACAGACTCCTCAATGCTTCATCTCACTTAACATGGAGCTTATCTCTAAGATATTCCTTCTGAAGGTCCATCTGTTCGTATTTTGGTTTGTCAATAGTTTCCTGCTGTTCAATGAAACTAAAAGACTATGTTGTGTAAGATCAGCTTTGAAATAGTTCTCTTGGTGAAATAAAAAGACACAATTAGTAAGTAAATGAATGTGGGTGATATAGCTCATTGCAAGATGATTTGTTCTTGGAAGAATTTGATGAGAAATGTTTGACTTTATAAATTAAAGACTTGCATGTTTTTGTAAATCTGAGGACAGTTTGTGATAGATCATTAAGATAGGCACTTCTGAAAAGCTGATTTGCTCTCCATTCAATGCTCTCATTGCATTAAGATTATTTGCCGTGCTGTCCGGGGGAGGGCTTCGGGCTCGGAATTTTAGCCCGAACCCAGAGTAACCGGAATTTTTCCCGGAACTAGACTGTATAATATTATGGATTGTGTTGACATCTGATAAGAATTTATTAGAATCAAAGTGAGGAGATGGGGTGGTGGAGGGATGCTAAAATAAAAACGAAAGAAGGTAAATCTGCTGTATACACACCTCTTATTGTTGATAAAATTGGTTAGCTTGATGTGCTCCACTTGTGTTTAATTAGGTTTAATTATCTGCATGTGCTCCTCCCGAAATTTGTTAATAAAACATCACTTAGCTGTAGAGATAAAGATATTAAAGAGATCTTGTTGAGTTTGTCTTTTTTTGTGGGACTATTGATCCATTCTCCCTTTCTCTTTCCCAGTAATAGATTACAGTATAATTACTTGACCAAGGTTGTCAGCTTCAATCATTTTGCCTTTGATCCAGTCCTGTTTCCTTCAATGCTTCCATCAGTCTGTGCATCAACAGCTGCACATGTTCAGCTGACTGCATTTCTCAGCTTTACAAACACTGTGAAGCCTGCATCAGACCTGTTTACTGCACTCTTACAGGACTTGGATTCATAAGTGTCACATCTGCCATGTCGCCTGTTTGTGATAATGTATGAAGCGTCTAAAAGGAATTTAACTTGTTATTCAGGATTTCAGGTTCCTCTGAATGCAAACTGGGAATTGCCCTTTTTCTGTGCCTTGTCACGGAATATTAAAGTGGAATTCCTAGTATTTTACTTGTATCATTTATCGTTTCATAGATTTGTTTTGGGTTGGTAATAGTTATTTATGTTTTTGAAAGAAATCTCTTATGATCACCAAGGCTGCATACATTTGATCAAAAATACAACAAAAACATTAATATTGTGAAATATTATTAAAATGTATTTATGATTTGGTGCTCAAGGAACATTTCTTAATATTGAAAACAGTTGTGTTACTTAATATTTTTGTGGAAATGTCATTATTCTTTGATGAAAAGAACGGGGAATGTCTTTGCTGTCACTTTTGATCAATTTGTCCTTGCTGAGTAAAAGCATTGATTTCTTTAAAGAAATTATAAAACAATAAGGTTTCATTAGTTAACTACTTTAGTTAGCATTAACTAAGAATTAACTGCACTTCTACTGCATTTATTAATCTTATTTCATTTCAGCATTTACAAACACATTATTAAAATCAAATGTTGTATTTGTAGTTAATGCACCGTGAAGTAACATGAACATTAAATGAACAGCTTTATTTTGATTAACTCACATGAACAAATATTAATAAACACTGTAGCAAATGAATTTCTCATTGTTAGTTCATGTTAATTAATACATTAACTAATGTTAAAAAAGAGACCTTATTGTAAAGGTCTCATTTGATCTTACTGATCCCAAACCTTTGAAAATTAGTATATGATAATTACAGTACTGTATTTTTTAAATCAAAAGGTCTGTTTTTTTAATTCTGTGGTTGAAGAAATATGACTAAGTAAGTATAGGCCTACTCCTCTTACCCATCATTTAAACTTCCTCCCTATCCCATAAAGACATTTATGCTTTTTTATATTTCTCATTGATAATGTGCCCTTTCACTATTACTGCTACTTCTATTTTGAAGGCTATCTGTGCTGTTAGCGTTTACATTACCTTTTTTCCTACCCTTAATCACGAGAGATTAGTAAAACTATTAGTTTCTGCTTGATGCACTGCAATGAAGAGTTATTTAAAACAAAACGTTTCAATACAGAGCAGACTAAACCTATTTGGATAAAATAATAAAATTACTGTGTGCATAATACAAGAGCAAAGTAAAGGCTAAACACTCTTTGTTTTGAGTAGCATACATGCACTGTAAACCATCTTGATAGGTTGTGATTTTTGACATTGTTTTACATAAGTCTTTTTAAAGGATGGATTTGTTAGTTTGACAATATATTGAGTTCAAGGCTCTGGTGCTCGCCTACAAAGCAACCGCAGGCTCTGCACCAGTATACCTAAACTCGCTTGTTCAGACTTCACACCTTCCAGAAGCTTGCGTTCTGCAAGTGAATGACGCTTAGTGGTGCCATCCCAAAGAGGCATGAAATCCCTCACTAGGACCTTTTCCTGGACCGTTCCCACCTGGTGGAATGACCTGCCTGTCTCAGTTTGAGCAGCCGAGTCTGTAGCCATTTTCAAAAAACATCTCAAGACACTTCTTTTCCAGCAGCACTTGACCAATAAAGAATAGCACTTATCACTCTATTTGTTTCTGTTTGTTATTTAAAAAATCCTGTCCTATGTGTTTTGTGCTAGATTACGTGAGACATGTTACAGCGCTTGCATATTGTTGCCCTTGACTGTTCTTGGTTGCTTCTATTACTCTCATTTGTAAGTCGCTTTGGATAAAAGCGTCTGCTAAATGACTAAACGTAAATGTAATATTGACAGGTATTCACATGTGTGTACAGGGTTCCGCCGATTCCTACACTAGCAGACCATCTGACTCAGATGTCTCTCTGGACGAGGAGCAGGGCGGCAGGCAGGAGAAAGAACAGCAGGCCGCCGTTCAGCTGGAGAGGGCAAAGGTCAGACTGTCTTAACCAGATTTATAATTGTATTTATGCCTCTCTTTTTTGACATACCAAATTGTGAAAGGGGTCCTGTTATGCTTTTTTACATTTTCCACTTTCTTTAGTGTGTAATGTTGCTGTTTGAGTATGAAAAAGGTCTACAAAGTTACAAAGTCCACTCCAAAGAGAGTTATTCCCAAAATCCTATCTCCCTGAGACACCTCAATTGTAGTCTTAAAGGGTTAGTTCACCCAAAAATGAAAATTCTGTCATTAATTCCTCACCCTCATGTCGTTCGACACCCGTAAGACCTTCGTTCATCTTTGGAGCACAAATTAAGATATTTTTGTTGAAATCCGATGGCTCAGAAAGGCCTCCATTGGCAGCAATGACATTTCCTCTCTCAAGACCCATAAAAGGTACTAAAGACGTTGTTACACAGTCCATCTCACTACAGTGGTTCAGTGGTGACGAGAATAGTTTTTGTGCGCAAAAAAAACTAAATAACGACTTATATAGTGATGGCTGATTTCAAAACACTGTATCGAATCATGATTCGGATCGCGTGTCAAACTGCTAAAAAAGTCACGTGACTTTTGCAATCCGAACCACTGATTTATAAAGCTCCGAAGCTTCATGAACCAGTGTTTTGAAATTGGCCCATCACTATACAAGTCATTATTTAGTTGTTGTTTTTTGGCACACAAAAACTATTCTCGTTGCTTCATAAAGTTATTGTAGATCCACTGTAGTAAGATGGACTTTGTAACAATGTCTTTAGTACCTTTTTATGGGTCTTGAGAGAGGCCTTTCTGAGCCATCGTATTTCAACAAAAATATCTTCATTTGTGTTCTGAGGATGAACGGATGTCTTACGGATCTGGAACGGCATGAGGGTGAGTAATAAATGACATTATTTTCTTCAAATTGATTTAATGTGAATCGGTACTCTGTAGTACTGACATAATTTGGTCAGTGCCCTTAAAAGAACAGAGTTCGGTATCCAACCCTAGTCACAATATTCTTCATTTAAATAATTCCCACCCCCAAAAAAGGGATAAGGCCTGGTTGAACTGTGATAGTTGTGTGTTAAAACCAAGCAGCAACCTCTTGAAGCCAATACAGAAGTGATTTAAACTGCAATTCATTGACTGGCTGCTAGGGACTTTATATTAGGTGGCCTTAACTACTATGTACTTACATAAAAAAATAAGTACAATGTACTTACTGTGTTCATATTGTGTTGCAAAACACCTTTGCTGATATTGAGGTGGGATACGGGTAGGGTTAGGGACAGGTGTGGTGGGATGGGTCAGTTTAAGGGTAGGGTTTGGTGTAAGGGAAGTGTCAGCTGTGTAATTACAAATTTAACTACAGAAATTCATTACAGATGTAATTACATGCAGGTATTTTTTCAAATGTAAGTACAATGTAAAAATATGTATGTACACAATAAGTGCAATGTATCAAATTATTAATTAAAATGTTAGTGCATAGTAGTTAAGGACACCTAATATAAAGTGGGTCCGCTAATTTTCCCCCTCATGACAACTGTCAGGGGTGTGAATTTTCTTATAACGCATATGTTTACATTATATAAAGCCTTAAAGTTCTGCATAATTGAGGGCGTGGCCAGTTTGAGTGACAGGTGGATAGCCGTTTGTCTGCTGTCTGTTAGTCATCACGTCACCTTAGCTCCAGCTACATCCCGCCTTTTTGCCCATTGTCAGTTATCCGGGAGTGAAATGCGACAACGCGCTGCCAAGATGGCGATGGCCAGCTCGACCCTACTTTACGCTTAACAACTGCTTCAGAATCCTATGGGAGACATCACGGACACTGTGTCTATATTTTTTTACAGTCAATTCATAAAATTCGTGTTTTTGGTAAAGGGCATGACATTTCCGAAACACGCCCCAAGGTGGATGACTAATCACAACACACTGGTCCAGCTGACCAATCGGAGCACATTGCACTTTTCGTAAGGAGAGGCTTTATAAAGGCAGGAACAGAGCATTACTGACAGAGTGGGAAGAGAGGTGCTGCAACAATGTAAAATACGTGAAAAATAATGGGGAACCTATTCTTGTAGACATTGAAAAAGGGCATAATAGGTCCTCTTTAAAACATTTTCTGATGCAATTAGTTTCTGTTATCTGGTTGCTTGAGAGCCAAATTTGAAGTAATTAAAGCAGCACTGCTATGCCATTCATCACTATGTTCTTTATATCTGTCTCAGGCCAAAGCAGTGGCCTTCGCTGTGAGGACAAATGTCAGCTACTGTGGTGCCCTAGATGAGGATGTCCCTGTCGCTGGCACTGCCATTTCCTTTGATCTAAAAGACTTCCTTCACATCAAGGAGGTGAAGAAGGCATTTATTTAATGAGAGCCTGTCTAGCTGTCTCCACATATTGTAGAACATTTATAAATGGACTTTAAACACGTTCCTTTGTCTTCTCTGTATTTCCACAGAAGTACAACAACGACTGGTGGATTGGGCGACTGGTGAAGGAAGGTTGTGATATAGGTTTCATCCCCAGTCCCTTAAAACTGGAGAACATCCGCTTACAGCAGGAGCAAAAAAGGGGCCGCTTCCACGGGTAAGACTGGAGAATATGAGAGTAATGAGTGTAACACCAAGCCTTAAAGGTGAAGTATGTAGTTTTTGTGACAATATTGGCACCTAGTAGACATTTTTAAAAATAAAGCAGATTTTCAAACAACCTTGCAAACACCACTTTCTTGAATCAAGAAATTGTATTAAGTCCAAATACAGCGCAAACCTACGTTGGGAGTGAGTAATTTGTTAAACGTGCTCATGCCTGATTTCTGTTATATATAGCCTACACAATTTTCAGTGCTGTTCATACTGGTTAAATGTTACGGGACACTGATAAAAGAAACGGTGTATGAAGTATGATGACGTATGATGATGTGTAATGGTGTAGTAGTGGTGTACCATTTCTTAGGGGAATATTTTCACCCCTGCGCCTTGCCACTCTGATTCAAGGGTAAAGGGGGACAGGTAGGTGTAGGGGTAGGGGAAGGAGAAGGGGAAGGGGTATAAAATAGAATTCGGCTTCGGCTTCGGCCTAACACTGTCTAGAACAAACGCAAGCGTCTCGCTTATAATAAACCCATTCAACAAGGCAGGAGTCTTCAACGTTTTTTTAGGGCAAAGACCCCTTAGGTGACAGAGACAAGGAGCAGGGAACCCAGAGACAAAATGGATCAAACAGAGATACATATTATCCAAATAGACTAACAACCATATTATGATAGTTATATTATGTTAAGACAGTAGATTAGAACTATGACCGTTATTGTTGCTGAAAATGCATCATTGTCTGCAATCACTTTTCATTGTTAAAACAGAGATGTATGCATCATAAGTATACATGATGCAATAAAAATCACAACTCATTAATTGTTCACAGTTGTTGTAAATTATTTTTAATGTATCTTATTGTAACTCATTGTTTGTTGCAGCACTCTTCTATGTAGAACACAAGATGGGTATTTATACACGGGACAGCTAATTTTGGATTGGTGCAATGTCCTTTCATATACTCATAGTTGTAGGTGTTTATTGATAAAAATGAAACACAAACCCTTTGAATGAGATGCTGCGCTCTCTCTTAACACCAGTGATCAGCAGTGTTGAATCACACTGTAGTCATACCTCACCACTCTCAGATAAAGAGTTTGAAGGACAAATGAATTTATTCTTCATTGCTGTTCTTTCCTTAACTAAGGAAAACATAGTGCTTCCAAATAGGGCTGCAACTAATGATTATTTTGATAATCAATTAGTTGGCCGATTTCTTATTTTATTGTCAAAACACACTATTCCACATCCTGCACAATGCTGTCCTTCAAACAAATGTGTCAGCTGAGTGCTATGGAAACATACATAGGGAATATATATTCCAAAAAACAATCCATATCCATAAAAAAAAAAAAATTATAATAAAAAATAAATAACAGGCGTTTTGTAGTTATTCCATGGTAACCAAAAATTAACCATTGTTTTGCTTAAAATCCATAGTTTAACTATGACATTTGTGTGGTTATACAAATGGTAGTCAATACGCCAAAACACTATAATAATTGTATTTATTCTATAATAAAACATATTTGGTATGTCTGTGCTATACATTATGTGCAAAAAAGCATTTAAATTGTTTGTTTAAATTCTTTTAAGTGTTTAGTTTAAATTGTACATCATTAAAATGATGTTAAAGAAAAAACGAAAATACAAAAAAACACAAACTCTGTTAGCAGATAAGAGGAATGTTCCGCAGAAACACACACACACATTCAATATGGACAAAGAGACCTATTGCTGTCATTTCTTTATCCTTTAAATAAGCTATAAGAAATGTCTTACATTTATATTAAATTACACGCTGTTATCTCTTTACAGTTACTACTCTCATAAAATACTTGAATTACATGACTTTAAATCCTCAATTTAGTGTCCAACAGTAGATAGTTCAGCAGATATTTTTGCGCTGAATATTAATTGATGGGACTGCGTTCTGTCTTTATGACTATGAAGTTTGAAGACTGTTAGGACGTGCTTTCATCCAAAATGAATTAGTAACATTTACAGATGAGGATAACCTGTAAAATGAACGTTTTGTGCTGAGGACGCACACACATCTTTCAAAGACCATGACAGGATATGTTAAACACTAATGCATTACCTTGAAGCTTAAAATAAAGAATTCTCATGCTTGGATCACATACCTTACATCCAGCAGCAGCTCACTGTTTCCACTTCACTATTTTTAGATGCATTTTGTCCATAGAAATACATTATTCAGTGTTGTAATTTGGCACGACTGGTGGAAGTTTTGCGTGCACAGAGGCCAGACACGACAAATCGATAATGAGAAAACTAGTTGTCCCAAACATGCATTTAGTAGGCTTAAACCTGGTCTGTGAACACGGGCAAAGAATGATTAAGAACAAGAGTTAAAATCAACATCAGTAAATACAATAAAAAGGACAGATAAAACCAAAACATACTTTGCACAAACATTTCCACAAATTAGCTAAAATGAGCACTTCCTTGCAGGTTTGTGCTTTCCCACATAAATATTATAAAAGGCATACACAGTAAGTAAGTAAGAACACAATAAAAACAGTGATGGAAGACAACTTCAAGGTCTCTCCATCACACAATTTATGTTAGTATTCCATTCTGAACATAGGCTGTGTCTGAAATCGCCCCCTATACCCTTAAATAGGGAACTATTTGAGGGGACAGTCATTTGTAGTGGTGTCCGAAACCATAGTGGACGTTATGCACTCATTCAATCCCACAATGCACTGCAAAAACGAGTGTACAGCTGATGTACGCTACACAGCAGACCCATAATGCACTGTGAGAGTCGCGCGCTGAATAAATTCCTGCCCTAAATTACACATTACACATAAATTACAGCCCTTCCGGCGCGCTCAGTGTCCGAATTCACTCACTCATTTTCATTCACTCCTTCCAGCGGACTATATTAGTGGAGTAATGTAAGGAATAGTGAATGAGGATATAGGGCGGTGATTTCGAACACCGCAACTGTCTTTAATTAACACCATGCTCTTTTCTTAATTGCGCCCCCATAGGAAGTCCAGTGGGAACTCCTCCTCCAGTCTGGGTGAAATGGTGTCCGGCACCTTCAAGCCCAACCCTGCTTCTGCAGGTCAGCTTCAGTCTTCACCCTTTCTGAAAACTTCCAGACCACTTTAGATGTTTAGGCTTATTTTATAACAACTTGCAGATACATTTGGGAATGAATGGATATTTTCCAATAGCAGTGATTATATAGAACATATTATTATAGCACATTTAGTATTATATTTTCTCAGTCGCTTTGGTACATTTCTCGAATCATCCTCGCAATTTGCAAAACAGTAAGTGCATTTCTCAAAGCAATTCATACAAATAGCAAAATACCATGGATTGCCTGCAAAAGCCAGTCTCTTGCTCAAAATCCTTAGTTCATCTCTCAAAAGTAAAGATCTGTGTCAATGAATATGTCTGTGCCATCAGAATGACAAGTCCTTGTGTCATTGTTTACGGATTAGACAAATTGCTTAGTCGTGTTGTCAGTATAACAGTGAACTCAGGAGGGATGTTCTGATGTAAACAATGGCTAAAGTTTTGATGGCAATTATTGTAAATTGTAGGTCACACCTTAGTGTATGTGGGTGTTTGATTGCAAGAGACTGGACAAGATTCACATTTACGCTTTTACTGTTTGTACTGTAATTTGTTGACCATGTCATTGCGATACAGAAAGGAAAAGACAGCACTGCATAGCCATAGAAAAAAAAACAAAATATATAATAATACATATATAATAATATGCCAATAGGGGACTCTGTATAAGGGAACAGGTCTATTTAGCTCAAATTAATGAATTAATTCATTCATAGGGAATTTTGCAAGAGTCTATTTTACGACCGAGCAAATGACTCGTCCAGCGTTCATTTGAACGGGCCGTAACGATCAACTCTGCAGCGGATATTAATATAGTGAAATACTATTTAACAGCCAGGTAACTTAGATCAGCAGTTCAAGACATTAAAATTCGTAAGCACATAACACAAGAACACCTATCTTTAATTTTAAAGCTTTATTGATTACTCTAACACGTAAAACTAGAATCTAACAAAAACAAACAAACACACACATTCACACGCGTTGCAGAAAGGAGGAAAGTGAGGAAAGAGTGAGTTTTAAGAGAGAGAAGGATGAAGTCCCAAGTTTCTAGCAGTATCTGCATTTAGAAGCCATGACCTGAATGAACCACCGATCTTGACTTAGGCGGGGTTATTCAATTTGATATCAATGCACCAGTTCAGAAACTTTGCGGCGAAACTTAACTTAGAACATGAGACTCACGGAAAGAAAATAAACTTAAGTAAAAGAAAGGAAAGTGAGAGGAGAGGTCTAGATGGCTTGAATGAATTTAACCCATTTTCTCTGCTCGGCCACGCTCTTCCTTGGAGTTGTCCAACTCCTTCTTCAACAGAACGACTGAAGTCGAACTTAACTGGACTCAACTGGGGTCAACTGGTGCGGAACTCTTCGTGTTCTGAGATTTTAAACTCAGATATCTGGCCATCCTCCTGGAGGAGTTCTGACCAATTAAATTACATGTTTGGTTCGGAGGTGTCTTTTCCTCCACCCCCCTACCATAACCCAATCGTTATCTCTGTGGTCTCTTACGATCCTGCTCTAAGCAGAGAGTAAGTAACATGATTTCCTATTATAAGACCACGAACATTCTAGACCAAATTCAATCAAACCATCTTCTGAGTTATGAGAGTACTAGCATAAAGGTACCACACACGATACAATTTAGATCAGTCATTCAACATTTATACAATTGCATGAATTGTGAGTGATACGTATGCATAATGGTCACGTCTATTGGTTATATGACATGATATAGAAGTAGAAGGTTTTTTTGAATGCAAGTTCGACAATCACTGTTTTAATGATTTGATGCAGTTTAAGAGTAAGATGGTTTCTGTGAGTTCTCTTTGTTCTCCCCTTAGTGCTGGGGTCTTGAGGAATTTTTATGGTGGTCACAGAGTAGGACGTTAGGGATTAGTTGCTCGATGGGTGAAGGGAAGAAACTGCCCGTGGACCCATGAGAAGACTTGTCCTTTCTGTGCTTGGTACCCCAGGTGGTCTTCTTGGCCCAACAGAGGTTGCTGTCCCCCATCTTTATCTGATGTGGTAAACAGTTTGTTTGTGTTAGTCCACCAAGATCCAATCAAAATGTAGCAAACCTCTGTCCACTGCTATGGGCAGAGAGGGCCCACACCATAAACGGCCCTGGAATGTTGAGTTGTTTTTTTGTGTGGCCTTATGTTTGAATTAATCATCCGTTTATTAAGATTAATTTGTGTCTGCTCGGCCTCAATTCCTACAGTAGGAAAGAGCAGACAGTTGTACATAATCATTTGCATGGATCTACCAAAGCATTTGCAAACATTTTTGATGTGCACAAGTGAAACAATGATGTGAAGAGAGAACAGGTAGTTTTGAGAATTTCAATTCTGATCTGAGAAATGTACCAAAGCGACTGAGAAAAACTAAAAACCATGCAGGAGAAATGCTCGGCATTGAATAAGTTAAATGTTTTTTTTTATTTTAGAAATTTATATAAATTGAAATAGAAGAAAGATGATTTTGATGTACACAATTTGTTGTCTTAAAAAATCCTATTTTCCACCATCCCAGGTAAACAGAAACAAAAAGTGGTGAGTTCACTGTCTTTCGTTTGTCAATTCTATAAATCCTGTAAAATGGCCCTACTATTGTAAAAGATTGCTATTTCGAGCCATTGCAGTGTTCATGCAGTAATCAGTATGGGGTATTGTAGTGCTAATAAATATAATTTCACGTCTAAATCGCTGTTATATTGCAGGCCGAGCACATTCCTCCATACGATGTGGTCCCTTCCATGAGGCCAGTGGTGTTAGTTGGCCCATCACTTAAGGGATATGAGGTAGGTCTCCCCAATCCCTATGGTGTGTGCATGTGTATATTTAGACATGGTAACCAGGGCATCACTTCTTAAGCAGCGAGCAAGAGGGGATGTCGGTTTGTCACTAAATACCAGTCATCATCTCCAAGCAGAGTTGCCAAGGCAACAACCTTCTGGGTACAACATGCCAGTCTCAAAAATGGAGCATGGTTTGAAATTAGAAACAGAAAAAAACAACCACCCTCCCAGAAATCAGTGTGACAAGTGTGTTAGCATGCACCATCTGAATATTAGAGACTAGATCTCATGGCATGAAAGGCTTGAAGTGTATATCATGATTGATCTGTGAATGCTAAACATTTGTTTGATCATTTCATTTCTTTATGCAAGCAAATAAGTCATCTGCTCCTTCTCAAACATTAAGACAGACTGCACATTTTTGTTGTTTCCTGGCTAGACGCTGTTGAAGTACAGTAGATGTTTCTCATTGTTTTTTAATAAATCTTTCAAATAAAAATCTCCTTTTTGTTCATTGTGATTACTTTCCTGTCCTCATGGGTTTGAACTCAGGTGACAGATATGATGCAGAAAGCACTCTTTGACTTCCTGAAACACAGGTTTGAAGGCAGGTGAGGGACAACTTTTAATGTGTTGTGAATTTTGGCTACCTTGTCAATGTGATAGATTTCACCATATTTATTTCATAATTTCAGGATATCAATCACAAGAGTAACTGCAGATATCTCTTTAGCCAAGAGGTCTGTGCTGAATAACCCAAGTAAGAGAGCCATCATTGAGAGATCCAACACCAGATCCAACCTGGGTATGTCAGATCCTTTTTAACTGCATTGAGCATTTCTAACTGAATGTTTCTAACTAAAAGTTAGTTAAAAGGGATAGTCCACCAAAAACCCTTATGTTGTTTCAAACCTGTATGATTTTCTATCTTATGCGGAACATAGAGAAAACAAAATTATGTGAAGAATGTTGGTAACCAGTTTTGGTTCCCATTGATTTCCATTATATGGACAAACATTACAATGGATGTCAATGGGACTAAAAAGTGTTCTTCAAAATATCTTATTTTGTGTTCCTTAGAAGTAAGTCAGGTTTGGAACGACTTGAGGGTGTGTAAATGATGACAGAATCTTCATTTTTGGGTGGACTATCCCTTTGATGTTAAAAATGTTTACTAAATCAACATGTTCCCAGCCAAGAAGAAGAAACCTAAGAACTTTTTTCTAACGTTCCCATTAAGTTATAAAAAATGTTCCCCCGCTTTCACAGACAAGCTAGACCAAATACATGTTTGAGCCGTTTTAACTGAAAGAATCTTGAACTGAAATATCTTAAGGCCGTGTGTCCACCAAAGTGTTTTTACACACAGCTGGCTGGAATATTACATCGTTTTTAATGGGAGCGGCGCTTTTTTAGAACGCCATGAGCTCAAGCGCTGAGCGTTCAGTGTTTTTTACTGGTCGCAGAGAGTTGAAGAATGTCCAACTTTGAGTAAAACGCAGCGCTCATCACTGTCACTTTTCACGCAGCCGTCCAATCACAGTGGAGGAGGGGCGGGACAAATACAACACCAACCAACCGCCACATTCTGCTTGTACTGTACAACGTCAACAGATGAAAACAAGGAGCATAATAACGGAACCAAATAATTTAAAACAAGAGCCAGAGCAAATACATTGTTTCGGCAATTTTATATAAAATCCATACAGAAACAAACTATCTGTGAAATGAGATACTAGTAACACATCCACGGATATTCCGTATCATAACCATAAAATGTAAAAAAATATGGACGTAGTGTCCGTGACGTCACGTCACATAGCATTCTGAAAAGCAGTTTTGAACCGTAAAGTAGCGTCGAGCTGACCGTTGCCATCTTGGCAGCGCGTCATCGTGCGTCACTCCCGGATAACAGAAAATGGGCAAAAAGGCGGGACGTGGGCAGAGCTAGGGTAATGCGATGACTAACAGATAGCAGATAAACGGCTACCCACCTGCCACTCAAAGTGGCCACTCCCTTAATTATGCTGAACTTTAAGGCTTTATATAATGTATAACGAATAACGAATGAGTTATAAAAAAATTCACCCCCCTCACAGTTGTCATGAAGGGCAAAATTAGCCGTTTAGACCAAAACTAGAATTTGACCTTTGTTCATCTTCGGAACACAAAACTGAGTCAGTGTTCTGACGTAGAACCCGTAAACGCTGCACTGTGTTTACAAAGTGAAAGCGTCAGAGACTGACACGGATGAGAATTTGCACACAAAATGCATTCTCAACTCTTTATTTTATATAATTTCAGGGCTATGTCTTTACTACCTTTCTGGGTCTTGAAACTGGTAATAATGCTGCAGTTTATGTGGGATCAGAAAGGTCTTGGATTTCATCAAAAATATCTCAATTTGTGTTCTGAAGATTTGGAATGACATGAGGGTGAGACAAAAGAATTCATGGGTGAACTAACCTTATAAGAAAAAACTCCATTTTGTCATTTTGCATATATAATGGGAACATTACTTTTGATTGTTCTCTGAACATTCTGAAACATTTCAAAACTTTAGACGACCATCCAACTAAAAGGTTTCAGAAAAAAATGTTCCCTGTTATCTGGGTTGTCCTGCTGACACTTGGTTTTTGTGAATGTTTCCTCTTTCTTACAGCGGAGGTTCAGAGTGAGATTGAGCGAATCTTTGAATTGGCCCGATCCCTTCAGCTGGTTGTGTTGGATGCTGACACGATCAACCATCCAGCCCAGCTCATCAAGACTTCTTTAGCTCCCATTATTGTCCATGTCAAAGTGTCTTCTCCAAAGGTATCAGTCATTTTACCATTCCCTTTGTATTTCTTAAATAAAGACTCAAAAGAAGTACTAACAGTAGCTGTTAGTTGAATTATATTATTGTCTCTGTCGTCAACAGTAATATTGTGTGTGCTTGCAGGTATTGCAACGGCTGATCAAATCACGTGGGAAGTCTCAGAGCAAGCATTTAAATGTACAATTGGTGGCGGCAGACAAATTAGCACAGTGTCCTCCAGTGAGTATCCAGAGTAATCTGAACATAGTCCGATTCTTCTCTTTAGAAGACAGTGTTCACAACCCATTTCACTTTCATAATCTGACATGCACTACTGCTCAAAAGTTTGAGTTTAATACGATTTTTTATATTTTTGAAAGAAGCCTCTTATGCTCACCAAGACTGCCTTCATTTGATTAAACATACAGTAAAAATAGTAATACTGTGAAATATCATTGTAATTCAAAATATTTGTTTTCTATTTTCATATTTTAATATGTAATTTATTCCCGTAATGCAAAGCTGAATTTTCAGCATCATTGCTGTGCTGCTAAAAATGTTGTGGAAACCATGGGACATTTTGTTCAGAATTCTTTTATTAATAGAAAGTTCAAAAGAACAGCTTATATTTGAAACAAAAATCTTTTGTAACATTATAAATGTCTTTGCTGGCACTTCTGTTCATTTTAATGCATCCTTGCTAAATAGTGGTGCAACGGATCACAAAACTCACGGTTCGGATCATTTACAGTTGTTGAGTCACGGATCAGATCATTTTTGCTTTTCATTTATTACTTAAAGCTCATTTTAAGTACTTTGATACCACAGCAAAAACTACTAGCCTAACTAATAAAGTTCAAACATTATTAAAGACAAGTAAAGTCAGTAATAAACTGAGACAAAATACACAGATTACAAGCATAGATTAATGCTACATAACAAAGTTACAAGTCTAACAATAATGTAGTATTCAGCTACAGAAATGTAATGTTAAATAACACTGTTATGTGCACTGTTGAAATTACAGCTTTGTTAAAGCTGCATTTTGTTGTGTTAACATTAATGACACCGACATCTGCAGGAATATTAGGCTGCTGTCACTTTAAGACGGACTGAATATACTGATCCGGTTTCTTTCATTCTATGTTTATGTTCACTTAAGACATAACCAATATAGCCTGGCGTGGCCATACTCAATTCTAGTCAGAATATGAGTCTGGTACCGCTCCATTGGGCTTTGATTATGGGGCTTGTTTCAACCGAACCAGGAAAGACCTCAATTGGATAGACCCTCAACCAATCAGAGCAACGGGCGGCAGCGTAGCGTTAGTTGTCAAATGTCAACAGAACTCAACTGCACTGTGTTGCCAAGTCCGTGTTTTTCTCCATGTCCGCGGGTTGAAGCATCCCCAATTATGTGATTATATAAACCCAGGAATGCTAATTTTAGCAGGCAACCTTGCCAAAATAACATATTTTGCCAACCAAACGCCATTTTTTTCTGGAGAACCCCCCGGAAAGTTATTGTTTTGGGCTATAGTTTTGAGTAGCAATTGTGCGCGACATTGCACAAAAACGTGGCAACCCTGTCTGCACGCGCGCTGGATTAAGTAACGTTACAAGAAAAAGATGAGTGTAAAAGAATTTAAGGATACACAGAGTACTTACCAACATGATCATCGTTTCTGAGAGAAATAGTGAAGGTGAATGCATATACGAACAAGTTCTCAGTTTAGGATGAGAGTAAATTCAACCCAAAGCGCCTTTGATGACTTGGATGATTACGTGACTGTTGATCATCTGTCCATCATCGTCTAAAGCCCGCCCTGACAATTTCATTGGTCCGAACAGTTTCTGTTAACTTGGGCGGGCATAATAACTTCTCTATGGAGCGAGGCCAGACCGAATTGTGAAAAATGTTGTGGGCGGGGCTAAATTCGGCTGGCATCCAGGCTATAACCAATAGAATACTTGTGGGTATTTTGTGTTTATGTGTCTGTTCAAGTGCAAGTAGTGTTTGCGCGCCTCTCTCTCTCTCTTAAGATTAATTAAACTGAATTAATCTGCAAATCATATGCGTGCCGAACTGTGGAGCCAGGTGCGATGTGTTTACCCCTTATTGCTAAATAAATTTATTCATTAAATTTTTTTTTTATCTTTCTGGCCACAAACTTTTGAACGTGTGGTTTTTTTAATTGTCTTTAATTTGGATTTGATTTGGTTGTAAAACTATTATCTGCCAAAAGTAAGGAAGGTTTTTGATTAAATGGAAGACATTAAAAATTAAGGGTGTGACATATCATAAAACATTATGACTACTTTGCTGTTCCTGCTCAATTCCAGGAAATGTTTGACGTAATTTTGGATGAGAATCAGCTCGAGGATGCATGTGAACATCTGGCTGAATTTCTGGAGGCCTATTGGCGTGCAACTCACACTTCCCTCAGCACTCCTCTAAACCCTCTGCTGGGCCGCAACCTGGGCTCCACTGTGCTGTCACCATACCCCACTGCTATCTCTGGACTACAGGTGAGTGAAGGCTTGGGACTTAGCCAGAAAATTTGTTTAGAATATGTCAATATATGCTAATTAGAATGTGTAGAAACGGCTGATATCTATGAACTTTCAACAGAGCCAAAGAAATAAAAACAGCAATCACATCAGCGACAACTCTCCGATGGAGCGACGCAGCTTGATGACTTCGGATGAGAACTACCACAACAACGAGCGGCAAAAGAAGAGTCATAACCGCTTGTCCTCCAGCTCCCAGCAAAGTCGAGACCACTACCCTCTTGTAGAGGAGGACTACCATGATCCATATCAAGATGCGTACAAACCTCACCGCAACCGGGGCTCCCCCGGGGGCTACAGTAACGACTCACGGCACAGACTCTGAACAGCCAAACCACTACAGCCAGATTGATGAGATAAATCTTATGTAATTGTGTAAGCCCTTTCTGAAAATGCAGCACATTGCGTTCACTCCGGCACAGATTCCCATCTATGGGCCATCTTAACTAAAGCCAAAATCCGAACACCCGGCCCATCTATGTAAGGCAGTTGTTTGTAGCTCATGAGCATCTTTTGTCAGGCAGTTGGGGATGCTGATTTTATCTGCAATGGTTGAGATAAGATGCTCTCCTGGAGGAGTGAGAACTATAATACCATATGGTCGATCCAATTTCTCCTAGTTGAGGCCTAAGCTCTGCGTCTAATTGCTAGCCAAAGCCCTGCACTGTCTATATCCGCAGGACTCTTTGTGGTGGCATGCTAATTTTCACCCTGAACTAGTGCCAGCATGCAGAAATGCTCAGCGGTGCCAACAGCCAATCAGCACAGAGCCTTTTTGCACGATTTCAGTAGCCAATGGAAGTGTCACGCATTCACTGGTCTGTTTCTTCCTGTCTTAGTATATTTTTTGGTGGCCCAGACAGCCTCAGGTACGAAGCAGAAAGGTTTCTTTTCCCGTGGTCTATTTTCGTAACGATGCTATCTGCAGACAGTGTCAACAGACACTTTTCAAGCAGAATACAAAATGTTGCAACAAATTGTCCTTTTTTAAGCACATCATAATGCCTATAGTTCGCTCAGCGCTTTCCCCAGGCCTACATGTGAAATGCTGGCTGCGTCCGAAAACTTAAAAATGCTGCCTTTCAGAGGATGCATTCCAAGGTAGGAAGGCATCAAAGCACATTCATATCCAATGTTAGCTTCACTTCCTGTCTCCTGAGATACCTTCATCCGATCAATTTTTGAAGGTAGCATAGATGTATTCTTCACTGCCTTTGATATCCCACAATCCTGTGCGTTCCATTGTGACAGTTGAGCTAAAATGAAAGATGTTCTGAAAGTTCAGGTGTTTATGTACGTTTTTGATCATTTTCCACTTTTGATACTGTAGTAATTCAATATTTGCTCAGTTATCACCAAAGCTTGCTTTTTTTGCTGTAGTAGATCATTAAACCGTTACGCTGCCTCAGAAGTCTTAGGTGCCTTTGTGCACAAATGCTGCCTGATAAGGCAGCGAAGCAACAAGTCAGCTGCCTAAGTTTTCGGACACAGCCACTTTTGCAAAGAAATTAGGCCATAATATCTGTATCAGGTGGATTTATCACTTTAAATTACTCCATAACTTGGTAGTAATAGTAAATGAATTAATCTCATGAAACCTGTCAAAATCCCCAAATCCTATTTCACCCAAAAATCTAAAGAAATCATAAAATAATTCATTATTTCTATATTATTTTCTTTATGCTATATAATTATAACATGTTTCTTTAAAGAGATATCTAATGGCACAATACCGTGTTTCATTGAAATATGTGGCAGCTGAGTGGAGATCCATTCTGTCATGGAGTCACAATAAAGCCCTATTAAGCTTTCTGAAACAGTCATTGAGTATTATGACTACTACTAATCTTGAACCATTTAGTGTGTACCTGACCAATAGTATATTTTCTGGTTGCTGTAGGGGGTACTGAGTATTAGAATTAAAAAATAGACGTTAGACAAACTAAGATGCAGCGTATAAGCTGTTAAAGGAAATGTATTGTTTTGTGACTCGCTTGCAGCACGCACAAACGAAACCTAGAAGTAGCAAAACAGTCTTTATTTAGAAAATGTAATACTGATTGCAGAAGAAATGTAGGAGATATAACAAATCAACGTAATCAGTAAACAAGAACTGACAAGTTACTGAACTGAATCGGGGGTATACATCGCAAACATAACGATATGCAGGTGATAATTATACTTAAAGGGATAGTTCACCCAAAAATTTAAATTGTGTCATTAATTATGTTCCAAACCCATAAGACCTTTGTTGAGCTTCGGAACAGTTTACATTGTAAATAGTGCAGCGCTTTCGAGTTCTACGGCAGCCGATGCTATTCACGTGAGCACTGTATTTACAACCTAAACTGCGCAGGAGACTGACAAAGGCTAGATAGAAATTGTTGAATAAAGTCCTTATTTTTGTTTGTTTTTGCACACAAAAATATTCTCAACGCTTCATAAAATTAAGGTTGAACCACTGGAGTCACCTTGACTATTTAAACAACCTTTCTGGGCTCTCGGATTTCATCAAAAATATCTTCATTTATTTTCTGAAGATGAAGGTCTTACAGGTTTGGAAACGACATTAGGGTGAGTAATTAATGACAGAATTTTCATTTTTGTATGAACTAACCCTTTAACCAAGGAAACATGAAAGACGAGGAAACTAAACAGTGCAGGGAAACAGGAACTAAGGGAAATGAACCAGAATTTCAAAATAAGAGTCCATAACACTGAACATTTTTTCCCCGTTTTGCGAGAAAGCTTTATCTGTAAAACATGTTTTTCTTTCATTTCTTTTCATCAGGCCTGTTTGCAAAAAGCTGTTCACACACTGTATTTCTACATTGTGAAGTGAAGTGCTCAGATGAACAAATCATGCATTCTGCCTCTGCATGTGCAAAACTACTTGTTTGTGCTGATGGACTTTTATCCATTTTTTCCCTATTGTATTTGACACTTCTCCATCTCATTGTTATTTGTCATTTTTTGTTCAATGAAAAATACTAAATCACATTTCGTTGCGATAAACGGCTCCAGACAATGCTTCTATTTGACGTTAGCACAGTTATTTAAATGTTGTCTGGATCTCGACACCTGCATTTTTCTCGACTCGTTTCTTGGTATTACAAATCACAACAGTTCTGCAATCTGACTTGATTACCTTAATTGTGTTGTGTAGTGTGTGAGTTTGTAATGCACAGAGAGAGAGAACAAAAGCAGTGTTGATTCAGTATTAGCTACTGTGTTACAAAAGCATTCAATCTTTATCCCTCAGTGGCTTCATATAGTTGGTTTAATCATATCTGAGTGGTAAATATATTTTACATGTGATTGGTGTGGAAATGCCTGGATTTATCCAGTTTCCATTCCGCTTTAAGTTCTACCTGAGAGCAATTATATGAAGAGGTAGCTTTGATAGTAATAAACTACTGGATTTGCTGTGTGCACAACCAGTAAGAAAGATATTCTGTCTGTCTGTAGGCTATTTTCAGGATGTACTGTACGTAGCATTAGAAAACATTCAGTGAACGTTTTTCAAACGTTTCTTACTGGAGTTGAGGGGCCAGTAGAAGTTGATGTAGTTTGGGTAAAGTGTCCTTATTTACTGATCACTGCCACCCCCATTTCCCCTGCCCACCTCCATTATCCATGTGGAATGTTTCATAAACTATTATGGATATAACACACTATTCATTTGTCCTGTTTAAAGCAGGTTCAGAGTCATATAGAATCTGAGGATTCACACTTTAATTGGGACCTTATTGGGCTACTGGGAATCAGTTGACTAACAGTATTGTTATGAAATTATTTATAGTTACTACTATTGACTATTGAATCATATTCTTAAAATAACAATATATACATTATTTAGTTTCTTTATGAAGTCTCTTTCTATTTGAGGACATTGTCAAATTAACTAAGTTAATATATATACATATATGTATTTTTTTTCTAAAGAAAATGTTGGTGTATATTCCATAATTACATCTCAAGGTCCTTTGGTCTACATTTTAAACATACATCTTTGGTGTCAGTATTGTAGCCAACACTCAGGACCACCACTGCTTTATTTATAATTCAATATATTGAAAATATATTGAATTTAAGGCAAGACATTCCCTGTTAGTAACTTTATGCCTTAACCTTTTAATAAGGTTTTGTTTTATGTTTTTTAGTTTTTTTACTTTTGCAAACAAGTTCCTTTCTGTGCATCTTTGAAAGCTCTGTGGACTTATTTAGATGTGTGTTAAGCTTATTCATAATACATTTAGATTTAAATGTCATTCTGTTTGTGGTTAAACTGGTCTACAACTGATCAGACTTAATTCATTTTGTAAAAACAAACGGACAACATACTTCCTACACACAGAGAAAAAGGGTTTAAAAATTGTACCTTTATGCGTACAACAGCTTGTCGCTGGGGCAGTACCCTTAAAAGGACAACTTTGTACCTTTTTTACCACAAAAAGTTTCATAGTAGTACTTCAAGGCGCGTATTTGTACTGTAAGGTACTAATATGCACCTTTTAGGACTAAAATAAAAAGTACAAAGATCCATTATTTAAGGGTACTGCCCCAGCGACAAG
Organism: Gobiocypris rarus; assembly: GCA_023029165.1. Classification (NCBI taxonomy): domain Eukaryota; kingdom Metazoa; phylum Chordata; class Actinopteri; order Cypriniformes; family Gobionidae; genus Gobiocypris; species Gobiocypris rarus. The sequence goes on from CM040910.1 coordinate 38,067,075, forward strand.
CTTCTCTGTGTGTATAATCACACCGCGTCCCCGGTGAAACATGGTGAATGAGTTTCACTGATCCTTCCATCCTGAGAAGAGGTTTTTTTTTTCCTCAGTGAAATTTCTGTTTCATGCAATGGCATGTTAGTAAAGGACTATGATAAATTAATCCAAAATAAATGAAAGCCATCTACTATGCAAATGTGTACAGTGCTGCATGCTAATGCTTTACCTGCCTCTTACCTGCAACTGAATGGCTTCACGTAGAGTGTGAAGGGAATTGTGGGTATTGCGCAGGATGGTATTTGAGAGTAATGCAAAACTGCATGCCTAATATTCCATTTGCATCATCAGACTACAGAAACACTATATGGTTTTGGGGAAATAGATGTGTAAAAAGAAGTAAGTTTTCTTTTGTAAAATAAATTTGAATGTAAAAGTCTTGTGATGTTTTGATTTTCTGTTATTGACTCTTTAATAACACTTTAAAAAAATCAGTGGCTTACACTCTGTTCCGACCTACTTCAGTCAGTATAATGTAATTAGTCGTGACATCTCTTATTTTTTTAAATAATTTAATGATAATGTTCCATTTTCAGCCTCCTCTCTTGTGACTAAGAAATTGTAGCGCCATCTTTTGGGCTGACTGTGCATGTTCACTATCAATTTACAAAGACAAACAGTTCTCAGTAGAAATTGTGATTTTAGAATTTTTATAAAGCATTTTTATTCCAGATTCTGTCATTAAAGCAAAAGAGTGACATGAAATTGAACATGAACTTTTCACTCACTTATGCTGATTATATAATTTAATGAAAAAATATCATTAAATTAGAAAAAGGAAAAATAGTATTTTCACTTATGTCCTCCACAATATATATTTAGTTCAAACATTCAACTCTTTAATACAGTAAATTTAGCTGGTATATTTACTTTAAGCCTTAAAGCACAGCTTTCATGATAGAATGAACATTTATCAGCCTGAGGTTAGATTACAAGTCGACTGGTTTTGTCGTCCCACCAGGTTCTGAATGAGCTTCTGGCTCTTTTGAGGTGCTGGGCATGACCACCTTCTCACTCTCCAGAGCTTTCTCCATCTCTGTGTAATAATCCAGGGCTTTCTGCACTGGGTCAATGATGTGTTGCTGTTAGAAGATCAAAAGTAAGCGTTAGATATGATTGTACTGAGAATACTAATTAAAAAGAACTGCATGAAGGAATATTCACAATTATTAAAAGCAACATTAGACTTTCATTCTGTTGACATACTAGAGTTAAAGATTTTTACTGAGGGGATTTTGGATATCTCTTTATCACGCAATAAATAAAAAATACTCTCAACAGTCAATATAAAAGGGTATAGTTGACAAATAAGCAGGAAATGGAACTTTGAGTTAAATAAGGGTGAATAAATACATTTATTAAGTATTTATAACATGTGAGTTAAAAATGGCTCACTATTTGGCAGGCATTCCATTAAAGTCACCCTTTTTATGCATGCAGTTATAACTGTTTATTTATTTATAATGCATTTGTAAATGAGTTATTAGTCATTAATAAACACCTTTATAAATCCTTTACAAAGGGAACCTTAATGTAAAGTGTTAACTATAATTGAAATCTAGAGTAGATAAAAGTGTAATCAAATAAACACTTAAATGTGTATTTTGGATGATTGATTTTTCTTGCCCTAAAAATGTTGATTACCTGATTACCTCTTAAAGTTATGTCACAGCATGTCACAAACATTTTCCTCACCTCCAGACAGGGGAACAGATTAGCCAGTTCGATGAAGAGAGGAAAGAGAACGAAGCGTATGAATCCAGTCTGAGAAGACGGTTTGGTCACTTTGTCTCGATCCATGAACGGGGTGACAGGGAGACCTTCCAACTTCTCCATGTCACTCTGGACAAAGATTTCACAACTCTTTTTTACATCTATTGTTTAAAATTAAATTTGTACTGTACCGCTCCCAACATGACACAGGGAGAGGTTTGATTAATATACAAAATGCATAAAAATCAGATGTTAGCAATATTTAACAGTACCTGATTAAAGAACTCCTGCAGAAGACAGTCCAGCCACGGTTCTGCCACATCCATGGGTCTCGCCTCATTGGAGATGTCACTTACTTTAATCATGATCATCATCAACTGCAAAAGAAGTGGATAATCGTCCTAAAAACTGAATGCTTATTGCAGATAAACTAGATTTAAACAACATTTTTCATTTTCTGAACATAATGCCAGTTCAGTCCTGTAACGCTCGCCATCATGACGCTAGGGTGAAATGGGTGGTTGTCAGGGTGTTGCTATGTGGTCCTTACCACATCTCTGTGATCCTTGTTGCTGAAGTCGAACACAGGGAGAATGGCTTTGAACTTGTTGAGGATATCTGTATGTCTGGTCATATCAGTAGCAAGAATGCATCTGCAGTAATGATAAGGAGTTCAGTTTGGACCTAGTGTTTGGTTTAATATGGATATTGTTGTTAAGAATAAAGATGAATAAACAGTATACTTAATTATGCCCTCTCTTATTCTTTTGTAGGGCTCTGTCGACAAGTTTCGGAAAATGTTGCTTTCACTCTGAAAAACAATGAATGTTGGTATAGTTTGTAAATAGTATGATAGTACTACCACGCCATGCTGTTTTTAAGGGCTATAAATGGTTAAATATATGCAACAACAAAAAATAATTACATTCATATCAGTGAAAGTAAAAAAATAAAAAAAAACTGTTTAAATTAACATTTATTCAAAATATTTATTTAAAAACTTGTGATTGTGATTTATATCGTGAACAAAAGCTTACCTTTTCCAGGATTTCAAAGGCTACAGCGCAGTGGTGATTTTCCAGTGGGGAGATGTCATTGTATCTCAAGGCAAGCTCAGTGCGAGCATTAATCTGAAGCGAGGCATAGTTCCATCAGTTTACTGTGACTGAACAGCAGCAGAACCTGTGACAACGTCCATCTCACCTGGTAGGCGTTGTTGTAGCCGGTGTGATCTAGATCGTGACAGACGGCTGAGGTCAGCATGATGAGGAGGTCAATGCTGTCAATCTTGCTTCTGAGATCTGTTAGCCATATCAGCCCATACATCTGACAAACAAATGGACACAGATATTAGTAATAAGGATTTTTCTCAGTGGGCTAATTCAAAAGTTATGATATTTAAATAGAGTTATATAAATATATAACTTATAAAAAGAGCTAAATATTTATAAATGATTTATTATAACGATATATATGAATTTATATATTATACATTAATACTTATTTTATGTAGAAATTACATATATAAAGAATTATTCATATATATTGTAATTGATATACAATAATGTAATTTGTATATAAATGTGTATTTATATACAAATTTTATTATTCAGCATTACAATATGTAACTGGCCCACAAGGTTGGTTGGATGGATGGATGGATGGATGGATGGTGGATGAATTAATGAATGAAGGAATGGCTGGATGGATGGATGGATGGATGAGTGGATGGATGGGTGGGTGGATGCGTGGGTGGATGGGTGGGTGGATGGATGGATGGGTGGGTATGTGGGTGGATGGATAGATGGTGGATGCGTGGATGGATGTATGGATAGATGGGTGGGTGGATGGATTGGGTTGGTAGGTGGATGCGTGGATGGATGAATGGGTGGATTGGATGGATGGATGGATGGTGGATGAATCAATGAATGAATGAATGGCTGGGTGGGTGGATGGATGATGGATGGATGAGTGGATGGATGGATGGATGGATGGATGGATGGATGGATGGATGGATGGATGGATGGATGGATGGATGGGTGGGTGGGTGGGTGGGTGGGTGGGTGGATGGGTGGATGGATAGATGGTGGATGCGTGGATGGATAGATGGATCCACGCATGGGTGGGTGGATGGATAGATGGTGGATGCGTGGATGGATAGATGGATGGATAGATGGATGGGTGGGTGGATGGATGGATGGGCGGATGGATGGATGAATTGGGTTGGTAGGTGGATGCATGGATGGATGAATGGGTGGATTGGAAGGATGGATGGATGGATGGATGGATGGATAGATGGATGGGTGGGTGGATGGATGGATGGATGGATGGATGGATGGATGGATGGATGGATGGATGGATGGATGGATGGATGGACGGATGGGTGGGTGGGTGAATGGATGGATGGGAGGGTGGGTGGGTCTTGGGATGGATGACTAACCTACAACCTTCACCAACATTCAAAAACATGTATGAATTACAACAAATAATTTTCTCTTTTTAAGGCTTTAAAAAACAACAACAGTGACCCTCTGGATAGACTGATTCTAGTACAACCCCAAATCAGAAAAAGTTGAAACAGGTGATGTCAACAGGTGATTGTAATTATGATTTGGTACAAAAGCGGCATCCAAGAAAGGTCTAATCCTTTAGGAGCAAAGATGGGCTGAGGATCGCCAGTTTGCCAACAAATACGTGAGAAAATTATTGAAATGTTTAAAAACAATGTTCCTCAAAGAAAGATAGGAAAAGATTTAGATATTTCACATTCAACAGTGCATAACATAATTAAAAGATTCAAGGAATCAGGAGGAATTTCAGTGCGTAAAGGACAAGGGCGCAAGCCTAAGCTGAACAACCGTGATCTCCGATCCCTCAGGCGGCACTGCATCAAGAATCGTCATTCATCTATAAGCGATATCACCACATGGGCTCAGGACTACTTTGGGAAACCTTTGTCAAGTACCACAATACGTAGTTATATCCACAATTGCCAGTTAAAACTGTACTGTGCCAAAAGCAAGCCCTATGTTAACAGTGTCCAGATGCGCCGTCAACTTCTCTGGGCTTGGAGGCATCTGGGATGGACCATAACACAGTGGAAACGTGTACAGTGGTCAGATGAAGTATTTCAGGTATTTTTTGGGAGGAATGGACGCCGTGTGCTCCGGACCAAAGAAGAAAAGGATCATCCAGACTGTTACCAACAACAAGTCCAAAAGCCAGGGTCTGTCATGGTATGGGATTGTGTCAGTGCCCATTGGCAAAGGTAACTTGCACTTCTGTGAAGGCACCATTAATGCTAAAAAGTACATAGAGATTTTGGAGCATAATATGCTGCCTTCAAGAAGACATCTTTTCCAGGGACGTCCATGTATATTTCAACAAAATAATGCAAAAACCAAATTCTGCACACATTACAAAGTCCTGGCTGCGGAGGAAGAGGGTACAGGTACTTGACTGGCCTGCCTGCAGTCCCGGCCTGTCTACAATAGAGAATGTGTGGCACATTTGAAGTGCAAAATGCGACAACGAAGACCCCGTACTGTTGCCCACCTTAAGACTTGTTTGCAGGAAGAATGGGACAAAATTACACCTGAAACACTTCATCACTTGGTTCAGTCCCTAAACGTCTTTTAAATGTTGTGAAAAGGAATGGCAACATTACAAAGTGGTAAATGCTTTACTGTCACAACTTTTTTTGAAATGTGTTGCAGGTCTGAATGACAGGAAAGGATGCATATTTACAAATGACATGAAGTTGACCAGACAAAACATGACATTTTTTGTTCATTGTTTGCAATGAAATACACGTCAAAGTAAATTTAAAAATCACTTCTTTTTTTGTGTTTATTTGCGTTTTCCATACTATACCAACTTTTTCTGATTATGGGTTGTAAAATGACAAATAACATTTTTGGCAGCAGCAGTGGTATGAGTGAAACGATGGCTGTGGGGAATAACATTTATTAATCAAGCAGATGGAGAAGTGGATAATTGGAGTGATTGGGAGAAACCCTGAGGCTGAAGCTGATTGCACCCACTCTTACCATCTGAGTGACGCAGAAGCAGTGCTTGAAGTTGTGGAAGGGAATGTTATTGTAGCGTCTGTATACTTCATAAAGAAACTGCTGCAGCACATCTAACTCAATGTTGAAGGTGGAGATGAAGTCCAGATCTGTGTACATCACCTGGAGCAGCACCATAATCTCAGCGTCCTCCCACTGCCTGCAATAGCACAAAATCTTTATTTGAGGCTAATTTAAACAGAACAGGTTTCTTTTCCTGTTAACCCCTTAGAAGGAATCATATCTCATTGTATCAATCTGAAACTAAAGCCTGGTTTCAACAAGATGAAAGAAGACTTGCATTAATGAACACGGAGCTCCAGCCCTTTGCTCACAAGAAGTGCTTTTGATTTGTAAACCATGAACAGGACCATTGATATTGATATGAGGCCCTTCGGGCAGATGAAAGGCCTGACATTGGTTATGTTCTTTATGCTTATTTTAGAAGTGTTGTGCTGTGCTTTGCTTCACTAACAATTTCCTATTCATGTATGACAGGTGCAAGACTTTGATGTGGATACAGCAACTGTGGAAACTCCAGGATTACCTTTTTTTTCTTTCAAAAATTCTCTTAACTATTATGTGTAATGAAAATAAGGTGTGCCTTTCTTTCAGCATATTTCACTATAGGAAGAACTCACCAGTTATCAAAGGTTGGTGTTTTAAGATATTGTCTCACCTCTTCGGAAACCTCCAAAGAACTAGAGAAAGTAAATTAAGAGCAATTATTTTATTTTATATATATATATATATATATATATATATATATATATATATATATATATATATATATATACACACACACACACTCACCTAAAGGATTATTAGGATCACCTGTTCAATTTCTCATTAATGCAATTATCTAATCAACCAATCACATGGCAGTTGCTGCAATGCATTTAGGTGTGTGGTCCTGGTCAAGACAGTATCCTGAACTCCAAACTGAATGTCAGAATGGGAAAGAAAGGTGATTTAAGCTATTTTGAGCGTGGCATGGTTGTTGGTGCCAGACGGGCCGGTCTGAGTATTTCACAATCTGCTCAATTACTGGTATTTTCACGCACAACCATTTCTAGGGTTTACAAAGAATGGTGTGAAAAGGGAAAATTGTTGATGCTAGAGGTCAGAGCGAAAATGCCTTGTTGATGATTCAACCTGATAGAAGAGCAACTTTGACTGAAATAACAACTCGTTACAACCGAGGTATGCAGCAAAAGCATTTGTGAAGCCACAACACGCACAACCTTGAGGCGGATGGGCTACAACAGCAGAAGACCCAACTCGGTACCACTCATCTCCACTACAAAATAGGAAAAGAGGCTACAATTTGCACGAGTTCACCAAAATTGGACGGTTGAAGAATGGAAAAATGTTGCCTGGTCTGATGAGTCTCGATTTCGGTTGAGACATTCAGATGGTAGAGTCAGAATTTGGCGTAAACAGAATGAGAACATGGATCCATCATGTCGTGTTACCACTGTGCAGGCTGCTGGTGGTGGTGGTGTAATGGTGTGGGGGATGTTTTCTTGGCACACTCTAGGCCCCTTAGTGCCAAATGGGCATCGTTTAAATTCCACGGCCTACCTGAGCATTGTTTCTGACCATGTCTATCACTTTATGAACACCATGTACCCATCCTCTGATGGCTACTTCCAGCAAGATAATGCACCATGTCACAAAGCTCGAATCATTTCAAATATTTCACTGAACTAAAAGGGCCCCGACAGTCACCAGATCTCAACCCAATGGAGCATCTTTGAGATGTGGTGGAACAGGATCTTCGTGCCCTGGATGTGCATCCCACAAATCTCCATCAACTGCAAGATGCTATCCTATCAATATGGGCCAACATTTCTAAAGAATGCTCTCAGCACCTTGTTGAATCAATGTCACGTAGAATTAAGGCAGTTCTGAAGGCGAAATGGGGTCAAACACAGTATTAGTATGGTGTTCCTAATAATCCTTTAGGTGAGTGTATATATACATATACATATATATATATATATATTACAATTGCTGAATACACCCTTGTAAGTGGCAGGAATGTCACCTCATTTGGAGGAACTTTTCCCTGACATGCTCACACTCCTCACGGGTCTTGCGCAGGGTTCTTTTATGGTAGAAAGGGGACGGCTTGTGGGTGCCTTCCGACATGTCCTTAAACAGTCCCAGCCAGCTCAGGTGCTCAACACTCTACAGAGAAAGACATTATTTTATACTTGGATAACTTTATTTAATGAGTGTTACTGTTTAGAGAGATTAAAGTCTTTCATTTTAAATGATAGAAAAGAAAAAAAGGAAACAAACACTAGGTAGTTAGATGGATAGATGGATAGATGAATAGATAGATGGACGGATGGAAGACGAACGGATAGATAGATCGACAGACAGATAGATAGATAGATAGATAGATAGATAGATAGATAGATAGATAGATAGATAGATAGATAGATAGATAGATAGATAGATAGATAGATAGATAGATAGATAGATAGATAGATAGATAGATAGATAGATAGATAGATAGATAGATTGATAGATTGATAGATAGATAGATACTAGATACCTCCAGTTTCTCTCTGAATGACTCCACCTGTCTCTTCATCTCATACACAATGGCAGGAGTCTCTGCTGCTTCAGCTAGAATTCTTTTCTCCAGGCTCTGTAACCTACGTAAAGTAAATTACGATGTGAAATAATACTTTTCTCCAAAGATTTTTATTGGACTCTGGAGTAAAATATGAGCCAATGGCAAACTTTGTGGCACATATAAAACGTGTTCAACAACTTCCAAAGCCCCGCCCTCTCGCCAAAACCCCGCCTCTAAAGACATATCATTCAACCTGATGTCAGAACGTCCAAAATGATTGACAGGCAGAGGACATTTCTGACTCTTCTTTTGCTGCCGACACAGACAGGTGTGATTTCAGTGAAGGGCATTTTATTTGTGCATGCTATTTAAAGGCACTGTAACTGATTTTCACAGAAAAATACATTTTTAATACCAACTTATACTCAAAAATTTGCATTTTGTTCCAACCTTACCTTTTCTCCATAGAAGAGAGGTCAAATCCCAGAGCAACGGCCAGCTCTGAACCTAAAAGAGAGTGTTCAGCATCATCCTAATACAGTGGTTAAATGGGTAACACTTTACAATAAGGTTTCATTAGTTAACATTAGTTAATGTATTAACTAACCATGAGCAATACATTTGTTACTGTATTTGTTAATCTTTGTTAACGTTAATTTATAAAAAATACAGCTGTTCATGGTCACAGTGCATTAACTTATGTTAACAAAATTTTAATAAAGTATTAGTAAATGTTGAAAATAACATGTTTACTAATGAAGTTAACAAATTTTAACTAATGAACCTTAAAGTGTACTGTTATATGTGACAAATCATGCATGTAGCCTTCTAGAAAATTATGTTTATTCATAAGTTTAACAATAACGCTAACTCTGTTATGGTGGAGAATACCTAACAGCTCACTGTTGCAGTCTACAGCAACCACTTCCAGCTTATAGCAGGAGTGAGGACTGTTGGGTGCCAGCTGAGGGGAAATATTAATGATATTGCCTTTAGTATTATAGAGCTTTAAGATGTCATGTGGTCCTGCTTCAGCTGCAGCTCGGAAAAGATCTGTGATGGTACACACAAACATTTAGCAGATGTAATTCATCATCATATTTCTCATCTTCATGAATGAAGTACAATGTCAATTTTTGTGTTATTAATGCACTTGAATATTGGTGACTATGCCATATGTTTCCTGCTTGGCACTTGACGACTGACAGACTGTCAGCCCCACCTGTGACTCAATCTGTCGAACTGAAGTATGATGGTTTGTTTGTTTATTAGTTAAAATGTGTGAGATTATGAATTAAAGCTCTGATTTGGTCTCTAGAGAATATTATCTTATTATTGAATCTATATCTTTTTAAGAATCCAGCTCTGTAGAGTCTAGAAAACTGGATTCTTATATAAAAAAAAGATAGATTAAACAATAAGATCATCTTCTGAACAACTCTTGTGTTGTAGACTATTAGCTATCCACGTCAACAGAATAGCTCTTCATATGGACTCGCTGTAGTCGAGAGGACCTAATTAAAGAAGCCTTTTGTCAGTGCCCTTCAGAATGAGATTGAGAACAGTCCTCATGGTTGTTTTCAGCAGAATAGAGGCTAATGAGGACAGAGAGCCAATTTGGTCATTACAAAAAACGTATTTTCATATAAGAAATCCTATTTGATGTTGATGCATGAATTAAAGCTGCTGACATTCATAGAGTGAGACAAATGTCTTTTTTTATATGATGATCTATATATATATATATATATATATATATATATATATATATATATATATATATATATATATATATATATAGAGAGAGAGAGAGAGAGAGAGAGAGAGAGAGAGAGAGAGAGAGAGAGAGAGAGAGACTATAATTATTTAATTTTATATATTGAATAATTTACATTAATTTAATTTTAATAAATGTAATTTAATTATTATTGGTTAAGCAGGTCAACATTTTATCTAATTTCAATAACTTTGGAGATATATTTGACTGATATATTTTGATATTTCACTACGTGCCTTATATATCACACCAAAAATTTGACATTTTATTGTTTAAATAAGTATAAAGTTCCAGTCAGACTAAAAGAAATAGATAATTTGAGATAAGCCTTACCTTTAACATCTTGTGCAGGACAGTCAGTGGGAAACTCAGCTTGTTCTGGTCTTCCATTCACAGTAAAATAAATGATTGTTGTTGCCATGTCAGGTGATGCTCTGCTGCACTCTCACCTTTCCTGAACGATTTGTGTGCAGCGTTACCGTGATTCAGTGATTCAGCCTATCGTTCATTCAAAACCCCGCCCCCTTCTACACCATCTCCATGGGGTCCAAGTCCAACCCTTTCATCCTCAACCCTGCTCTGTACTGCGTGTATTAATACAAGTATGTCCTGAAAGTAATTTTTTTAAAAATGTATTTTAAATACTAAATGTTTTTAATTAGTCTCGTTGTGCGTATTAATAATTACTATTAATAATATTCATTTTTCGCATTTAAAATCTTTGTATGTTTGATTTTTTTTATTTTTTTTACAAATGGCTCAAAATTATGATGATTTAAATATAAGTTTTTTTGTTTTTGTTTTTTCCAGCTGATCCTCTATTGTGTGTTCAAATGGCTATTTCAAATTAATTTAAATTTAAAGCACTGTTTGTATCTGTATATTTATATTTAACTGTCCTATTGTCATTTGTTCATAAGTTCTTATTTTATTACTGACCGTTTACTTAATTACCTGAGAATAAATGTTTTACTTATATTAGACAATTGCTTGCTGTTATATATATATCGGACTTTTATTTGTATTACATTGTGTTTAGCGGACTTTTATTTTTATTGTGAGGTTTCCTGAACGAAGCAGCCAGTTTCCTGAAAGAAGCGCAGCGTGGTTTAAGGAGAGGTAGTGCGACACAAGATCCAAAACTAATTTATTTCACCAATCTTTAACATGACAGAAGGGAAATTATCAGAGAAGCCGGCGAAAAACCTGCTGGCTCTGAATCCAAAGGAAGACGCAGAGTTTCAAAAGAAGGTCCAGCAAGTGAAGAAACGTCCTCAAACGGTATGGTGCGTGACCATGTGGCTTGAGTGTAGCTTGACAATCATTTAGCTTCGTGCTGAAACGTGGCTACAAGTAAATTTGTCACCTAACCAATCATCTTTATTAGCCAGAATTAGGTTCGGAAAGAATAGTCCTCTTAATCGAGCTAACGACATTAGTTTACTGAAGTCTTTAAGCTACAATTTAGTTTGACGTGCGTAAGTGTTTAACGTTGATTTGCCTATTTGAATATGTTTCATTGAATGTGATGTTATTTATTCTTTTTTTCCTACTCTCAGGGTCAGTCACTTGCTCCAGGGGTATTATATGTTGGTCATCTTCCTCGAGGATTGTGTGAGCCTCAGTTGAAATCTTACTTTCAGCAGTTTGGGAAAGTCACACGATTAAGAGTTTCCAGGAGTAAAAAGGTATGATGTGCTTGTAATTGCTGTGCACGTGTTTTACTATCCCTTTGGTTATAGCATTATATTTCTAAGTTAACACTGTCGATTAATAAAGAGTTTAACATAAAGGAAGTGACTTAATACTAATGGAATTTCTATAATAACTTCAAACAAACCCAAAAGAGAAGGAAGAGTTCTAGCAGGACTCTTATAATTAAGTCGATAAAATCCTTTTGGATGAATTTCGTTAATCTGATAAGGTACTATTAATTCTAAGAGGAGTCTTGTTTGATCCCATTGGGGCTGCTTACAAATTATCATACAATTCCGTTGGACATTTAATTAATCTATTTAACAACTGACAAATAATGGCACAATCTGAAAATTACCTACAGCATTTGTTGCGTTGGGTAAGATAATTGTGCCGACAGTAATCTGGTACATTTAGCTTATTGCCAACTCCATGTTGTTGTGCAATGAAACCCTTGTGCCAACACTATAAACACAAAATAGTCATACTATCAAGTAATGTCTTGCTTTTAAGATTTTAACACGAGTATTATTAAACTCCTCTTTCATAGACCGGCGCGAGTAAAGGCTATGGATATGTGGAGTTTGAGTGTGATGAGGTGGCTAAGATTGTGGCTGAGACCATGAACAACTACCTTATGGGAGAACGGCTCATAAAGTGTGAGTTGAGAGAGTGTTTTGAAAGATTTTGCATGAACATTTTCTTACGTAGTATGTTATGTTTAACATTCATGTGTTTTGTCCTGTTCAGGTCATGTGATACCACCCGAGAAGGTCCATGCAAAGCTCTTTGTTGGCTCCATGAAGGTCTTCAAGAAGCCAAAGCAGCCTGCAGTTAGCCGGTACAACAAAGAGCACGCGGAAGATGACCTGAAGAAACTTGGTGAAAAGCTTTTAAGCAAAGAAACTAAGCTTCGCAAGAGACTGGCAGCAAAAGGCATCGACTACGATTTCCCAGGATTTGTAAGTACTAATTTGCTGCTTTTAATCAGAACTTTTAGGATGCTCTATTCTATTGTTTTATTGTGACCATGTTGTTGTTGTTTTTTCTCCTCCAGGCAGCTCAGGTTCCTGCAAAGAAGGCTCAATCAGAAGCAGATGTTTCAGTATGCAGTGAGGTAAGCGTGAGTGTTTTTTGCTGTGGTTTTTTTATAATATATACACACATTTTTTGCACTGATTTTGTGTGCGCATAGTCTTGGCACTGACTGAAAATTACTTCAGTTGTAACCATTGACTGGAGTAAGATATCTGTGCCAACAGAAAATGGTACATTTTAAGCTTATTGTCAGTCAGTGTGACTCACAATGAAACCCATGTGCCAACAGTTGCTGTAGAAAATGACTAAGATATGTAGACTTGCACTATTAGTGTTTAAAGACAATTTATTTGTATTTAGGATGTCACTCCAGTGTGCACCCCATCAGTTTTGGAAAGGAGGAAGTCGATCAGAGTTGAGGATGAAGATGTTGATGACGAAATAATCATCAAAGCCAAAACAGGCCCGGAAGACGGTGAGGATGTGGAACATAGCGAGGAGGAGTCTGATGAAGAGGATGAAAGTGAAGAAGAGCAAACAGCTTAATAAAAAGACTTCAGTCTCTGTTTTTAGAAGGGACCCTGGACTCACTTTCTGAGCCGTTTGTATGTGATTAGTTCTCAGTCCTCCCCTACGGCTGGAGAAGAGGACTAAACACGTTATACTGATCATCAATGATCTGTTGATTTGAGGTGTTTTATGCAGATGTTGTACCTGTGACCTTTATGGGGTACAGTGTGGTATCCCAGAGGTCTCTAAAGTCAGATTGACTGTGCAGTACACACAGTAGATGTGTATGGAAAATTAAATCGCAGGATATTCTATTTCTGACAAATTTTGGTATATATTGTATACTGTCCAGTACTATCCTCAGACATGTAGCTTTGCAATATTTGTTAATGTGCTTAAACCATTAAAGGTGGATCATATACATTTCTTTAATGCTTTTTAAAGCAATTTTGACTAAACAATAGTTTTTGTAAGCATCTTCACAGCAACAATTTACATGCAAGTAAAGTGGTATTGTGAAGAACGAGATCAATAAAAATGTTCAAATACATCAGAATAACCACTAGATAGAGCCATGAGTCTTCCGTTTTAAGTTTCATGTTATGGCAAGCCATTTTAACACTTTCTTTAAATATACTGTTTGTGTTCCTATTACACACGTTAACTAATTTATTAAATTGTCATTAGAAACAATTTATTAAATGGCAGCATTCTATTTAAATAGTCTGAAGTACTTCTGTATTCTGTTGTTAATGGGTGGATTTAGTGAGTACCTGGGGCCTTATACATTTGCACACATTTACCTAGATCATCCTTGATGTTTCTGTCTCTGTTGTGATGTATGCTGTTGCATGGCAGTGTCCTGCAGTTGTCCAATTTATTTTTTACATTTTTCATGAATGCCTCCATTTTATATTGGCTTTTTATCCTTGTTTTAGACCCTGAAATAACAACAGTAGGCTATATGGTGAAATGACACGTGGAACTGTCTGAGCGGTTTGGTGTGGCTTAGACTTGCCATATAATAATTTTAATCACATTGCAGTTATGGTAAACTGTGGCTCTCCAGAGGCCTGTTGCATGAAGCTAGCTGAACCAACTCTGAGTTTCAGAGTAGGTTTAGAGTTGACAAATCCAGATAAATCCAACCTGGTTTAGATCAAGTTCAATTGTTTCTCAAAGCTTGGTATAAACTTTCTCTGTCAACTCAGGTTTAATCCAGAGTTTGCAATTAACACTGAAGCGTGTGCACCTGAAAGTGTGTCACGTGTGGCAAACAGCCAATCACAGTGTCCGTTTGATTCACTTCTCTTCTGAAATTAAATGTGTTTAAAGCAGGAATAAATACTTCTGCTGCAGCGTAAATTTAAGAAGGCAGCTGAAAGAATATCTGACTATATCAATGCATGATGTGAATCAAAGAAATATGCCTAATAATTACAGGTTCACAAAGAGCTCAAATAAATATGCGTTTTTTAAAAGAATTATGAATGCATGTATTATATTTATATTAAAATTTGTCTACTTGTCAATATAATAGAATTATATGAATATATTATGTGAATTAAAAGTAATTATAATTCATAATATAACCATATATATATATATATATATATATATATATATATATATATATATATATATATATATATATTCACTATAAACTACTTTAATACTGGGGGTGTGAGTTTTACTTGCAGCTGATTGGTCCAGTTTGAGTTTGTGATCTCTAACCCAGAATAAAACCTGCTCCAGAGCAGGTTAGCTGTGTAGTGTAAGTTACCATGGTGATTAACACTGCTAAAAACCAATCCACCTTCTTGAGCCCGAAAAACCAGAGTTTGCCCAAACTAATCTCAAACTTACCTGGGTAGCAACTGAAACCAGCTTTGTGCAACAGGCACTGGACAGGAGTTCGTCACCCCTGTTGTACACGTTTAACAGGTTTATAACAGTATTAGTGTAGGTTGGACACTAGGTGGTGCTTTGGAGTAATGTAATCTGTGCAACTGCCTACTATACAATAACACAAGGCTGTAATTCTACATTTAAATAAATGTAAGTACATTTATTTTTCTTTACATTAACTTCAAATTTAAATGCAAATAATGAAAAGGAAATTATATATTTACACACTTAAATTATTTCGACCAAAAATGAAGTATGCGCATGGTGCATCTCATAAATATATGTAAAAAACAATACTTATTTCTAATGTGTCCATTAACTAGTTGAAAAAAGTGAAAGGTGCTTGTTGCTATTAGAATGCTTACTAACATACATAGGCTACTAGCTATAGTTTTGAGGACTCAATGTTAAATTGGCCTGCCAGAAAGGTTCATTGTTTTAGCTACACAAGGAAAAATGACCATGTGGCTGCGAGACAGAAGGAAACCAGAGGATTTTTAAGATGCGGATGTAAACAAAATATCTGTTGGTCACGGTGTAGATAAACACACAAAAATCGCTAGTTACAGAGGTAAAGGTGCTTATAGAGAAATGACTCCCATACTGTATACATGCATAAGAAAGGGGCACAGTCCACATTTTTAAACAATTGCTAGAAATCACATTGGCATAAAAAGAAACATGTTTGTCATGATGCAACGTTTGTATTAAATCTGTAAGCGGATAGTATATTACATCGGTAATAGAACAGACTCAACAGAGGTGTGTGGCGCATGCGCATTCCGGCTCCATCATTGTGTCTACAGGAGCAGCACCAGAGAGACAAACCTCGTTTACCTTTAGTAAAGCAACCCGTGTCATTTCACACAGAAACCACCGCTAGATTCGGCAGAGTGAGTATATAACCTATTATTTCAACCAAGCTTGTCGTTTACATGTACCGGTTTGGTGTAAATCGCCGGAGTTTTGACAGTTTATTCGCTCGGCTAGTGAGAGCTAGCATAACCGGCTAGATGATCAATGAAAAAGAAACAAATCCATCCATATATGATCTGAAAACACTTGATAATTAAATACTGATTTAGATTTCATAAAAGGGGTGTTGGCACTTAAATTGTTAACGTATATAAAAGACAATTAGACCTTTTAAAGCCTGGACTTGGGAGTAAAGCATCATCATTTAGGGTGAATGACAGATACTACATGAGCATTAATGTATTTACATTGATACTCCTGTATGGCTGTCATTCGCCCTGTTTGAGCCTACTTGTTTTTATTTAGATTTTATTTTCTTCTATTTTTATGTTATTTTTATATCAGTTCTGTTGTATGTACAAGGTGATTTTGCTTTGAATTATAATCTCGTTTTCACCACATACTGGTGAGTATTGATCTAATCGCATAATACATTTAGCTTATGTCCAGCAGGCTAGGTTAATTTACTAATACACCAGTTTTAAAACAGACTGACATGTTAGCGTACCATTTTTTAATAATAACTGAGCTGTAATCAAATGCTGTGATGTATGTTTGAGAGAGGCATGGTAAAAAAATCTTCGACATCATTGAATTATCATGCAGTGTGTGACATCACTGATGACAAAGATGAAATCCTGTGTGCTGATTTTGTTCTATGGAGAATTAGGAGACGTAGCAAGGTCTCCTCCCACTATTGTGTAGCTTAGAAACTGTACATGAAGCACAGGCACAGACTTGTAATGTAAACTAAGCAAAATCAAATCTACTTGTGACAGTGAAGAACACATACAGCGAGAAAGCATTAGTGAATCATTAAAAAAAATAAACTTACAAAATCATCTGTTTTGTGTTTTTTTTGTATATAGTCTGCATAGTAATTTGAGTGGAAAAGTTGAATATAAAAAAATGTTTTTGTTTATATTTCTTTTGATGAGCTGCCGGACATATTTTGTGCAAATCATTCATTTTTTTTACTCTGTATTTTTTCTGACTTCCTTTTTATTATTCTATTATTATTATTATTATTATAACAACAACATTATTTGGAATCCTGAAACTGGAATTTGAAATGATTTTGGACTGCACTGTATATGCGCACTGATCAAATTGCCTCAGTGACCAGTACATTCATCATTTTCAGTGTTCTGTCCTAATCAATGGACAGTACATATTTTGCTTCAGAAAAAGTCTTTCAGTCTTTCAGAAAAATTGTCCTGCGAGCATCAGGTAATCTACTTAACAGAGTAATACACTTCACTGGGACCAACTGTGATTGCAGCCAGATTATTCCCATGATGCCTTAGCAGATTTTTGTCTCAATGCGGTATCCTAGTGATGGCATTACTGCTGTTTTTGTGGTGTGTAACACAAAGCTTTACGTTACCTAGAAATTTCCAGTAGTTATTTCAAATTAATTTCAAATGATTGTGCTTTAACTTTAATAATTAACTTATAAATTAAAGTTAAGTATAGGCATTATTTCAGCCAAACTGTAATTTTTTTCTGTACAAGACAAAAGAAAAAACTTTAATTAAGCTTCTTTTAAAAATTTGCTTTATTAAGGTGCAAATTTTGCAGGCAAAAGCCAGTCATTTCAATAGGAATCTGCAAGATTGGGAGCTTACGTGAGGGCGAAAATCTCTCTACGCAGATTTCACACATGTCGAGAAAAAGTGAAAGTTACTTGTGTGTCTGAAGTGTGAGCTGCATGTGTTGTATTGACAATAGACAATTTTTGCCCACATTAATTTGCCTAAATTTTGTGAGCTATTGTACAGCTTCAAAAGACTTTGAATATAGTACTCAAATTGTATGGATTACTGTTGTGGTGTCCTTTTTGTTTAAGTAAGCATGTTTGTAATGTTTTATCGTCAAGTTAATGACAGTTACACCAAAGTGGAATTCCTCTCTTGCTGTATCCCTCAAAGCTGTGCAGCTGATGCATGGTCAGCAAATAAATAGTTAAGAGTATGCAATCCGGACTTTGAGTTATGTCACCACCATCAAAGGGCTTTTCTGCTTTTCTCATAAGTGGCTGTTGAACTGAGCTGACAAAAATGCTGGACTTGCCCCACTGGCATTTGATATCCAGAGGTGGTACTCGACTAACAGCTCTCTTTTCTCATCCTGAGCAGGGAGGACCTCTGAATTATGAAGCAATGCTCCGCCGGACCCTCTCTCTCTTGCTCTAGTTTCCACAACTCCTTCTGCTGCCACCGCAACCGAGAGCGCTTCTGCCGCTGTTAGTGGTTTGGCTGCCTCCTAAAGGGACAAAAAGGAGAATTCGCAGTCCTCATCAGCTGTTGTCTAGTCACATATGGTGCATCGTTTGCATTCCCGAGTCGACATCCCTACCGCTCAGCTTCTTGTCGGCCTGTGGCTTTCATAGGATTCATCAACACGGGATATTAATAAGCGTGTGCTCTTGTTTTGCCTGGATTGCACACGCCAAAGGCCATTTTTTTTTGTTTTTCCACTCCACTGCCACACGGGTGGTGGCAGGACATCGTAGGCCATGGAACCCAATATGGAGTACTGTCTGACCCAGGTGCTACAGAAGGATGTGGCCCGCAGGTTGCAGATGGGTCCGGAGCTCATCGACTACATCACAGATTCAGACAAGTGTCACGACCTGGAAAGTGACCAGACTGCGCTGGATAAAATGGTGGACGGTATCGCCACATCTTGGGTTAACTCCAGCAACTTCAAGGTAAGAGGCTGTTTATACCATTTAGATGATTAACAGTCATTTTCTGCAGGTTTGATTGACTTTTTGAGACTGTAAATAGTGCAGGGTGGTTTTTCAATGGGGCTGGGTATTATGGGTTATAAAGCAAGTGTTTTTCTTTTGGAATTCTCCTTCAGGCAGTTGTCTGGCATAGAATTGAGGGCTTGAATCGATCCCTTGAGCGAAACAGAGCAGGCTTTTGAGGTCAATGGAATATTTACAGGCCTTCATGTTGACATATTCCAAGATCAGACACAATGAGAGACTTCACTTTGTGTCCACGTCCTTGGATGATGATTAAGCATTCGTTCACCCAGAAATAAAAATTCGGTCATTGTTTGCTCACCCACCCCATGTCGTTCCAAACCTGAATGACTTTCTTTTGTTTAACACTGAATACGTTTGGTGAAATGTTTTTCATGTAGTTACAGCTAATGCTGGGTACACAAGATAATTGGTGCGATTTTGGGCCGATTTCTCCCCTTCCGACAATCCTAGGTAAAGTCCAGATTATCTTGATGGTTCTACTGAATATCTTATCAGATTTTCCTGTGGTGTGAGATGTGTTAAGAGTGACTGAATCTGCTCAGAAGAATGTCGGAAGAATGTCCGAAACAATACCCAATCAGAAAGTGAGCTGACGGAAGACTCCAATTCACGCTGTAACACATCTTCCCACTATCTCCACGACTTCATCTAAACATTTTTCTTTTTCACCCGCAAATTTCTCTAAGAAGCAGTCAACACTCAGTCCAGCACCATTTCTTCTTGCCGGTCGACTGCCATGTTAGTTTACTTTAAAGTCACGTTTGCTGCCAGAGATTTAGCGAGATTTCCCATGTTCACAGATGGGACTCTGTTATTTGTGAATGGAATCTGTTATCTATAGTGTGCTTTCCTGATCACATCGTGGCACTCCACACACTGGAGGAACGTGGTTAAATCTATGATTTCTTATCGTCATGTTTGTGGTCTCTCACATTTTGAAAATCTTATAAGATTCTTAAAATCTTTAAGTGTGGCCACAGCTCAATGCAAAAGAACAGAGTTCTTCATAGAAGAAAGGAAGTCCTTTAAAATTGAATCATGTTGAGATGGTAAATGTCATTTTTGGCTAAATGACAGGCAAATTTTTCATATTCATTTTTGTTATGTTTCTTTTTTCTTTTTGTTACCTGGTGTCCGTTCTTCGTACCTCACTTAATACATCTGAGATGATTTGACAGATCCAAGATCTTCTAAGCATGATAACTGATCTCTGGCTAAATTGGTTCTTCAAATGAAATTGAGGATTGGATTAAAATATCTGGGTTAAGTTGTCTAAAATTACTGCGCGTTCATGTGTTCCCTGTGGAGGGGCAGATGTATCAATTCTCGAAACTACAGCAATGCGATTGGCTGGCGTCAAGACAGCAACATAATGACATCATCCCCAAATTTCTGGACCTCTATAAGGAAACAGTCAAGTTACCAAAACAACATAAAAGTTATAATAGATAAATTAAATGCACAGTTTTTTTTAAACATGATTCCCCATTATTTATATTCACAATTCTGTAGTATTTGTACACCCTTTACATTTTTATTTCAATGTTCTAATTAGCAATTTGTTTAATTTTTAATTCAATTTAAAGCAGATTTGTCAATCTAATCCTGTTTACATGAAATGAGCCTACTTGCAAGCAGGTTTGAATTTACAGACCTGTTGCTATGACAGCAAGTCCAGGATGAGCGTCGAAGAACCAGACAATCCAAGATCATGCCAAATCATCAACAATCAAATCCAGCTGAGTTTAGCAACATACGAGGAACTGACCCTTGACCTTAATGTTGTTGTTGTTATTTTTATACATGATTATTTATGCAATAGGTGTCTTATACTGAATGCTTTCTAAAGTAGACATTTAAGAAGACTGTAGGGTGAAATGTGGTCAATTACTGGTTTCATGTTCAAGAATATCAAACTCTAACATCGGCAATTAATGGAGATAAAGTGTTTCATGGGAATCATGCCAAAAATCCTCTTAAGGAGCAACTACGAGAGATTTGTTCTTCAAATCTTTCGCCTTGACCTCATGGCATTGCAGTGCTGAGTCAGAGCCGGCGAGACACCCATCTGTTTTTTGTTTTGCGTAGGTTATGTTTATTTGTGATATATTATTTTGACAGTGTTCAGAGCCTGTTTATCTTTGATGTCACTTCCTTGAGCAGCTTGTAAACATAGAGTAGCAATTATGTCAAGCAGTTAGCGCCATGAAGTGCTGCTCTGCTACTTTTTGTATTTATTTCAATGCTGTGACATCACGCATGTAGTGTGAATTCTACGGCTCTGTGTTTTACATGATTTGAGCATTAGATCGGGGGGTACTGAGAGCACATTTTTCAAGAACAACCTCATTTGAACTCTCTCTTCTTCCTGAACTCATGTTTCAGCCAGTTGCTGTGTGATAGCGTGAATGGATAATATATCATAACAGCCATTAGGACTGGTGATAGTCAAAATGACTTTTGATCTAATTCATTGTTTATCTCTAATGTATTGTCTTAATATTTTTCCCACCCAAACAGAGAAACCATCATCCACACAGAGACTGTAAATAAGATTCAAATGAGATGCAAAATGTAATGTAATAATTAAAAGTAAAAATAAACCCAGTTACAAATAATCAATTTACACTTTTTAAACATTTTATTTACATACACCAACATAACAAAACAGGGTAATAAATAGCAGTAGCCTATTTATTTGCATATTTATTTAAAATTCACTGTGAATATATTGTGATTGTTTGATATATGTCACCCAGCCCTAATTGTGAGATGTCAGTAACCACACAGTTGCAAGCAACTGTCTGAGAACAATTGATTTCGCTCACGTTGCATTTTATTCACAAGCCCCAGCCTTGGCGGAGACAGGAATTGATGTTGGTAGTAATGTGGAAAGTATTTGGGCAGGGTTTGGGTGAGGTTGGCCCTTCATGTGAGATGTCGTATCAGAAGACAGTTTGGTCTTTGAAGTAAAGCTGACTCTGTTACTTTAAAGGCTTTACAGTACTTGACAGCTTTGGCTTCATTATGTTGTAGTAAAATAGAATTGATTACCTGACTCATCCAAAAGTTGCGTACATGGTTGGTGCTTCTCAATATGTGTTCGCCTGTGTTCTTGTGTTCCCATGGAAACGTCATCAGTCACAGATGTTACTGACGGAGAAGACGGCTGACCGAGTTTACCAGGACTTCATGAATGGTTAATGTCATGAACACGGTCACCTGCACAAATTTGTCGAAAACTTGTGCATTAAAGTTGACTCTGATGAGAGTCTATGTTCTTAACACAACGCTGCAGAGATTTAACTCCTCAAATTCAGAGAGAAAATTACGCGCCCGAAAAGCTGAACAGTCCAACCTGTATGATTGGCTATCCAGTTAATTTGAATATTTCCAGGCTTCAACCAGTGCTGCTGTGACAGCTGAAACGGATCGAGAGGGTCAGGAAGAGATCGATAGTGTAGAGAGAGATTCCCTTATGGAATATATATATAATTGTATAATTTTTATTTTTATTTTTTAGAAAGGTCTATTCAAACTAAGGGTGCAAAATGTGAATAAATAGCAGAGCTGTCATGTGAGGGCGATGTTTAATTATGTAAATAAAGTTAATTAAAATTTGAAATATTTGCATTGGCACATTTTTGTTTTATGTATTTTATAGTATTAGTCCCCCTCTCCCCAGGGGAAGTCCCACCAAGTCTGTGGGAAACACTGAAAAGGTTTTGTCCTGTTGATTGTGGTCCTTCCTTCACATTTCTGAAAACCACTTTAATTGATGGGTTAACCAGAATTAAAAGCTTTTGTGGTTATCGCTATTCTAATGTTGTTTTTGTACAGCTTAATAAAACTGATTAATAAAGCCTTTTGTGCTTTATCAAAGAGCAAATCGTTTTGACTGCAGTCTAGACTTCAATCCAAAGGACCTGTTTAACCAGTGAAGTGCAAAACGCTGTTAACACTTTCTTATCATGCAGGATCTAGTTGAATTTGTTTTGGCAAGTACATGTAGCACTAAGCCTGTATGTAACCTATAAATATATTTTTAAATTAGCGAGTCATTTATTTACTGAGGTGAGGTGTAATAAAAGCCATTCTGGAGAAGGGGACCAGGGGCTGGACAAAATTCAGCATTTAATAATTCACTTTCAGTTTATTATGAATTTGTATTGAATTTGCCACACCCTGAAGAATTGGAATTGACAGGAAGAGGAATTAAATTTAACTGAAAGAGGGATCTGATTAGTCCAGAACAAGTTTAATCATTAGTGTTGACTAGTTATTCCGTAATATGTGAAATATAGTATATTATACATGCAGTCATCAAAGCAGATTTTGGTTTTGCCATATAGCATCACAAAAATGTTTTCAGATTAATTCATATTTGAATGTTGATTATATGATATATTGGGCCCTATGGGTCCTATATTTTGGGCTATATTCATACTAGCACAGACCCCCCTCCCTCAGAGAGCTGTAGCTGAGCTGTTCACAGTCTGCCATGTTTATCTCCTCGCCAGAGCATTAACAGCAGCATTCAAGTTAGAAATGTTTTCTTATTAAAGCTATAAAGTTATTTGATTCATATTAACAGCAGATAGAGCAGCAGGTACTTAACACTGCTTTCACTTTAGGAAAGTTAGACTGACAGATCTAATATACACACAAGATTTCTGTAACTTACTTGCTGCATACGTGCACAGACACAACCAACTGTTTTCATGTAAACTTTGTGTGTTTCTGACTTAACCTTGTGAGCATTTAACAGTTTAATCACAATAACCCATGCAAGAGAACTAGTCTAGTTTAATAGACTACACACGGATGTGCTGACTTTCATCCAGCTCTGTGCGCATGCGACAGGAGCATGTGTGTTTAAATTGAGAGACTTTAAAATGCATGCAGATGCAGGGATGGAAATTAGCACCCGCCACCATTCACATTGGGATTTTGTGTTGTAAACTCGCATCACCTACTGGCCACCGTGGCGGGTAAATAAAAATAGCATACTGTTTCACCGGCAGTACGTGTCGATCGATTCTTAGATGCATCGCGATGCGGACATGAACGATTCTGAATCTATTCACAAATGTAAAAAAAAATAGATTTTCTAAACGTTGATACCGTGATGTTGACGGAAAGCAAAAGGCACAACTCGGCGCGGGAAGTGCAGCGTCCGGACCGTCTGTTAAAATGATTTGGTTCAAAGGAGTCATTAGGTCACGAAACGGACATTAGCAGACGCACTGTGTGTGAATCCGGTCTGTTAGAACATCGCGGAATATTTGATAACACAGAAAACACTTCATAACTGGACAGGTCAGCTGCTCAGAGAAGAGTCAACGTTTTTTGAGCGCAATTCACACGCAGCGGTAATTCAAGAAAAAAGTTGTCCGAATGCGCCACGTGCAACATGGATTCGGTCTTTCGGCCGTTTGATTTTGATTAATATGGGAATTCGAGAAAGAGCTAAGACAGTGGTGCTTATTGAAGACAGAAAGTGCGCGCGAGGAGCTCTGCTCGTCTCACCGTCACTCAGTTATGTGCCCTATCACAAGCGCAGCCGTCATCTATCATTCATAAATCACAATAACTCATCAAATAAGAAAAAAAAGGTAACACTTTATTCTGATGGTCCATTTTGAATATTATGTTGACTATAAGTAACTTAGCATCTACATGTCTTCTAACTCTCATTAGAGAAGCCTAGACTGCCTGCTTAATATCTGCTAACTCTTTATAATGTTGATCCCAACAGACACTCTGCTGACTATAAGTAACTGTGCAACTACATGCCAACTTACTCCAACCATAAGCCTTCCAGTCTTACTAACATTCCAATGAGAGTTAAACATGTAGGTGCAATGCTACTTATAGTCAACAGAATGTGTTAAAGGAACCATCAAAATAAAGTGAAACCAAAAAATTAAATGCAGGAAAACCCTGTAATAAAAGATATTGGAAGTTAATCTATTATGTACACCATACTATGAAAGTCTGTTGGTGCCTCAGTGACAAATTCACTCAGAGAAGCCGTCAATCTCATCTGTCAATCATGACGTCACCACCCACACAATTTTCACATTTCACATGCAGTTACACATTGTTGGTTAAAAACAAAAAAAGTGGCTGGTAAAAACATTGAGTGGCTGGCAGATGTTGAAATCCACCAGCCACAGTGGCCGGTGGACAAAAAAGTTAATATCCATCCCTGCAGATGATATTTCATGATGATGAAAAACTGCAATGTCACATGAAAGTGTCTGTGTCTCTGCAATAGAGATGATCATTAAAACAAAAAGATATCATGTTTTCGTTTTCATTCGCGTGTTCACTGCTGTGCATGAGCTGTGAATGAGATGTGTAGGCTCCGCCCTCTCGGGTGGGGAGCAGCAGCTCATTTGCATTAAAGGAGCCACGCACAGAACAGCAAATTTTTCTTCAACCATTTAATATACCATTTTCAAAATGGTATATTAAATGATCTGTTAGGAATGTTGATCTTAAACTTCAGAGGCACACTCTAGGGACATCTGAGACTTATATTACATCTTGTAAAAAGGGGCATAATAGGTGCCTTTTAAACATGGATATTTTTCTTAGACAAACGCACCACTTTGCTTTAGAAGACCTTTATTAATCCTTCAGAGCCATTTGGAGCAGTTATATGATGGATAGATGCACTTTATGGACTTCAAAAATGACCTAACAAGTCACTGCCATTTGGAGGAGCCAGGACATTTTTAATATAACACCATTTTTATTTGTCTGAAAAATACACCAATGACTTGAGGGTGAGTAAATCATGGTCTAATTTTCATTTTTGGATAAACTAACTCTGTAAGTTTTGTTTTATCAAACAATCTTTTGGTATAAAATTAGACTAACGCCTAGGAAACTGACCACATTCACTTCATACACATGCCTGAATTTTCCAGAAGTTGGTGAAAGAGACCATGGTGCCAGTAGTTTCTATGAGCAACTTAGGCTTATTATGGTTTTGGGAAATGCAGCCCTGGTCTTATTGTGAACGATGCACATTATTTCAAAGGAAAACAATAGAAAACACTTTTCCCGATCTAATCAATTCCCAACAAATAAAATCAAGTCCCACCCTACATTCTTTCTCTTTTATTCTGAAATGTCACATTATGGAAATAAAATGGGTTGTAAGTCACTAACAACACCAAAGAAAACCTCAAGGTTTTGAAATCCTCACAGTGTTTATGCTTTTTTGGAAGTCATCCTGATTCCTGCCACTGGCTTACTTATAGTTGTCTTTAAAATTGAGTAATAAAAATTTCTTTTAAATTAGGAATTTTAGTAAACTGACAGCCATTTAACTAGCAAAGGCATTTGTTCCAGTGTTAATTTTGTTGACGAATAATTTTCGTCAACAACCTTTTTTCACTGACGAAAACGAGACGATAACTAAATAAAAACTAATGCTGGATGACAAAAACTATGACAAATCTACTGTCATTTTCGTCAACGAATAAAAACGAGACAAAAATGTCAGGGAGGGACGATTAGGGAAGAGATCCAGTCAGAATTGATGTCCTGTGTAACAGTTGCGCACATTTGAGTTGTAACGTGCGGATCTAACGGCTGGAAAACACAGCGCTGTTGAGCTTCTCCAGGCTCACGCATCTCCAATGCGCGCTTCAGAGCGGCTCAATCAATGAATAGCACAAGCACACATTTATATCAGGCAATTGTTTATGAATTAATGCTGATGAACAAGGACAATGTTTACTTTACGATGTTTATATAGTAATATGTTTTAGACGGTTGTAACAATGCATATTTTATCTCCCTCATCTGAACTTGAAAGAGCAGCTGCAACTGCAATAAGGCGTTTCAAAATAAGAGTCCCGGTGTATTCCGAGCTTGTTTATAATTAAAAGTCATGCATATATTCGTTTTTGGTTACATAATACTGTATTTAATTTAATTCCCATTTAATTCATAGTCAGGAGGACAGACCAGTAACCAGTATTTAACACATATTCAGTATCAGGGTTATAATAGTTACATAAAACCATTAAAAATCTCCATTACTTAAATAAATAAACAAACTTGAAGCTTTAGCTTAATCTGATATACTAACTAAAACAGAAATACAAAGTTATAAAAACAATGTAGCACTCTCTTTCGTGTTTTTTTAATGTCAAAAACACAGTGATGTCACAATGTCAGTTCAAGTAACAGTCGGTTATGTAATGCTTGAATGCTCATTTAATGCATTGCAATTTAACTTAACTCATTAGATTTTAGACTAAAATCTTTTGATATTTAGTCGACTAAAACTAGACTAAAACTAAAAACAATTCAGGTGACTAAAATATGAATAAAATTAAATGGCATTTTAGTCAAAAGACTATGACTAAAACTAAATAAAAATTTGCTGTCAAAATTAACACTGATTTGTTCACAATAGGTTCATGTTAGTTAAACATTTAACTGCGTCATGCCTTGTTTTGAAGCGCATTAGTGGAGAATGTTGCTGTTGTCATTTGAGCATGGCTCAAAGTTTAGTAGGCCGCATAACCTCTTGTAACGTTTGTTTAGTCAGTGTGCGCTGGAATGTCGAGTTGAAGTCATCCTATATTTGGCAGGTGGACCATGCACATTATGTCATCATGCTTTCGGTGTGTGCAAGAATGAATTCAGGAAAAATCTGACATTGGACAACAATTAAACGTGTTAAAATGTTTTTGCATGCGATTTATTAAACTGTAATTGTATTTTTAATCTTTTGCATGTTTTTGCTTGAACAGCTGGATTTTTTGTAACATTCTTGTTGCTCATATATAGTGATTGACTGGTATAAAGTAAGGCCGATAATAGTTGACCATTTAGAGATGATCTGCACCATTAATGAATTTGAATTCTTGTGTAAAATACAGTACCATTCAAATGTTTGGGGTCAGTAAGATTGTTGTTCTTTTGAACATTCATCAAAGAATCCTGAAAAAAGGATTAAGGTTTTCACAAAAATATTAAGCAGCACAACTGTTTTCAACGTTGATGATAAAAATGGTTTCTTGATCTTGATTTCTGAAGGGTCAAGTGACACTGGTTTATTGGCTGCTAAGAATTCAGATTTTCCATCACAGGAATTAGATTTGAACGAATATTAAAACAACCACAACAAAAGGTTATTTTAAATATAAAAAATATTTCACAATATTTTAAATATAAAAAATATTTCACAATATTACTGTTTTTACAGCCTTGAACAAAAAAAGACTTCTTTCAAAAACATTACAGAATCTTACTTGCACATTAAGTGTGTATTTCATTTGAGCATGTTTGTGTACGTTAAAGGCAGACATTGAAGTAATAATTCTTTCATTTACTCACCCTCATGTAATTTATGGGTGAAATATCCCTTTAAATGTTGTTAAATCTACATTATATTCATCATCAGCCCTCCTGATCTTTAGATATTGCTATTAGCAATGGCATCAGTCATTAAAATTCCATATTTCTTAAACGCTAAACATAATAATAAAAAAGTATAATGCTACTTTTCTTAGTAGATATTAGAAGTGCAGCAATACTCAACTACATTTCAGTTTAATTAAACAGCACAGTGCATCCATTGGCTGATCATCTCTTCACGGTCTCTTTCACCTGTTCAACCTCTCATGGGTTTTTCCCTCTATTTTTTCCATGCTTTTTCTCTTCTGTCAGTGTGCATTATTCAAGGTCCTATAATCTCTGCCTCTCTGTCTCCTCACCTTACTCCATCACTCCATCCTCTCTTTTTAAACACCCCAGCACTGCGGGAGCCCCCTCCCTTACTGCAGTGCGATGGCTTGTACGTGTGCGCCGCTTGCCTGTAGCTGAACTGTGTGTGATGTGCACGCAGCCAGGCTGGCGGCAGGAGAGCGCCATGATGGTGTTGACGCAGGGGGTGATGGGATACCAGAGTACAGTGGGGGAATGATTGCATGCTGCGTGCAACTGCTGTAGCCCGTCTCTCTTAAGCTACTAAAGCTTCCGGAAGACGAGACTCTGATTTGGTTGGCAGCGTTCCACCTCTGTCTTACTGCCCAGCTGTTGCCCTTTCTTCTCCTCTCTCCTTAGACTCCTGCAGCTTTTAACTTCTCAAATATTTATTGAGAAAATCATCATAGAGTTTAGTACATCCTTTTATCTTCTACCATGTGGTCTCTACCAAGGTCTAAATTAACTTCCATAATTGCCAATAGATTTGAATTGATCAAATGGAATTAATTTACTTGCCATAAATATATCCTTTTGTATGCTTTACATGAACACATTTTTCTGCGCTTGTTTCTTTTCATTTCCACTGAATTAGATGTGTTGTTCCACTGCTTTAGTATGAACAAAGCAGTCTGCGGTTTTGTACGAATGTATAACTAAATTGTGGGGTAAATAGTGCTTTTTATGTAACCCTTGTCTTCGTCCTTGTGCTTTTGTCAGTCTTACTGAATGAGTGGCATCTGTCCTCTAGGCCTATGTGCTTTGAAGAGATAATAACTCATACTGTGCCATTGTTTGTTTTTGTGTTGGAAAATTAGAAAAAAAAATTGCTGCAGATCCTCAGACTGATGTGTAACCACGTAGTTTTATTTTAGAGTTCATTGTGCCTAATGGTACAGATTCTCATGTTTTTCTAATGGTGGTGGCTATTAGGGCTGCGCAATATATTAAAATTATCGAAATATCACAAATGTCCATATCACAATTTGCATATCGCAACAGCACGCAATATCTGAATGATTTTAATAGGCTACTTCAACATTATGACTTGCTTGACGTTAAAAAGAGTTATTAAATGCAATAACTTGCGAAAAACAACTCCTTGCGGTCTGACACACACACCGAAATGTGCGCACAAGCCGCCTTTCTTAAAGTGTGATCCCTTCAGTTCTGTTTCATTCCTTGTTACACACTCAAACTGTCAAATACACACACCGTTAAGTCAACTTGATGAGTATTCATGTAAACACAGTCGGTTACGCTTCACTGCGCCGCTATCACTGCGCCGCTGCACCCGTGGGACTGCCGCAAAGTTCCCTGATCATTACGCAGGAATGAGAAAATAGTTCCTACTCATATCGGTCTAAAAAATCACAATTTTTAATTTTCCGTTGGTCTTACTACACAATATCACTATAGAAGAGTCATTTTTTAAATGGGAAAAATATTACAAGTCTTTGGTCATCATTTTTGAGTGCAATGCTAATGGTCTAATCCGATTCAATGATGTATGCTAAGCTATGCTAAAAGTGCTACCGCCATATACAAAGATCGGCTATGTGGATTCAACTCAACTGTTTAACTCTAAGGGACTTGGAAAATTAGCCTATTTAAAAAAAAGTGGAGTGTTCCTTTAAAGTCAGCGTTTAATAAATTAAGTTAAGTTTAGAAATGTTGTGCATCCACTTATTATTAGTGTGACATTTTAGCATCCAAATGAAGGCGAAAACTTCAAATTTTCGCCCTAAAAATCGGCTGCACATATCGGCCATCGGCTGCCCCTGACCTCTACAAATCAGCATCGGTTATATAAAAACCCATATCGGTTGATCTCTAATCACAATGGCATTACATAAAAACACATTTTGCCGAACCATCTAAAAATTCAGCATCCCCATCTTGGCAATAAAAAAACTGTTAAATGAGTGAATTTGAGATCAGTTCCTGTAGTCATCCAATTTGACTTATGCTGGTGACTGGTGTAATATTATATTATAAAATGGCAGGTGATTTTTATAAAGTGCAGTTTGATCACCATCTTCATCTTCAAAATATTAAGGCAATGATTAAAGTTTGATCGAATGCACCGCGGTGGTAAAAAACTGCCACCGTCACAGCCCTAACGTTGTTTAATTTTCCAATAAAAAATATATTTTTACATGATTTGTGTCATTTAATGACCCCTTAGCAGATTTTGACTCGTATAGAGTAAAAGAGGGTACTAGCTGCATTATGATGTTAGTTTCTTTATGTGTGCATGTATTTCATTGTAGAACTATAAGAACCTCAAGCATTGACATTGGTCTTTTATATTGAATTTGGTATTAATTGGTTGGTAGAGTTGTATCAAGTGTCATCCCATTGTCTCTAATTCTCCTGCCAGGGCCAGAGATTCACATTTGTCAATAACAAATATACTGTTGGCAATTGGCAGGCCCACACAGAAAGCTCTGTGCACAATTTGAATGCTTTAGAAGATACCATTTGTGCCTTTTTATATTCTCTTTCAGCTATTTTTATGTTGATAAAGATTGTTTGCCGTTTTGAAATTCTACCAGCTTGTTTGTGCTGAATATCTACATAGTTTTTGCCTTTTCTTTGTTTCTCTCTTACTCTCTCTCTACTCTGTGTGTCTCTGTCTCCTTTCTGCCATTGTACTCTATCAATGCTTCCCTTTATGAAGTATAATGAAGTCTGCTGGTGCTGAATAGCCACACTAAACCTACTCACAGGCCTCCATTGGTTTGCTTTCAGAATCTGAAACTTATGGTGAAATATCAAGGCCTACTTGTTAAACAGAACATTAAGGGGCGTACTCACACTATGGTTCCCTTGTACTGAGCCTGAGCACGATTGCCCATCCTTCCCACTTCCCTTCACATTACAACTTTTTGTTTTGAAAGAAACAAAAAGACACACACTTGCTAATAGATTGCTTAATAGAATTAGCCCATCACTTATGTAGGGTAGCGATTTTCAAGTTTGCAGGGAGGGCGTGAGTTTAAATGCTTTGAGATCAACATGGATACGAAAAAACTTTTCATTGGTATAGTTTCTAGGAATGCTCCAAATGATCGGCAACTGATCAGAACCAGTTGATAATTACTTCCTTTGATTCTATATGAGCTTGCTCGCACCAGCAAAGGCTGTGTCTCAGTCCTCACCACGCTAGAGAACAATAATAACGCAGTGAAAAGGTGTGTACTGTGTATAGTTCTTTAATTGAAAAATCCAGATTTCTTCCACTCTATTCTGAAGTATTTCCCTAGTTTAAACGTGAGCGTGTTCTTCTCATTAGGGCTTCAGGTGAAGGGTTTACAGTAGTAGAGATGCACTGGTCTACCAATCAGAACCGGCCGCCGGCCACGCCAGTTCCATTTTTTTGTTTTATTTCTGCTGATCTCTGTTCCGGACTTGCACACAAAATGCATTGCAATCATTTCCCAAAATGTAATTTGTGTGGACGTTAACAGAGGCCAGAGACAGGACACACTGAAGACAGATGCAAAGAGAAGAGCAGAGAACAAACTGTACCAGGCAGAGCAAGCTCACTGTTGTGATGCTTGGAATATTGGAAGAAAATTCAAAAAATTTAATTAATGGACAAAAGGTTGGGAACCACTAGTCTAGTGAGTCAACCCTTAAGCATCCTTTTTTCTGTGCAGTTAGCAGTTTATTTAGTTGACTTGTGCTTGAATGGATCAGCGAATCTTTTAACCATATTATATAGTTGGTATTATACAAAAATGGTATTATACAAAAGTGCCATGAAAAACATTGGCTTAAATTGGGCCAAAGTTGTTCTCATGTGTAAATTGTGTAGTGTTTTATTTAACAATTGTGTTTTCTGTTGTAAAAGCCCCTATGGACAAGTGTTGAAAATTAGCACATGTGCTATAACACTTTAAACAATGCATCTGGTTTGTCCAATGTTAGTGCTATGTCCATATGAAATAAATAAATAAATAAATAAAAACCTGTTTTTTAGTATTTTTCACGTCACTGAAAACAATAGGCTGTTTGTGTTAAAAGACAGAAAGTTGTCTTAAGCGTTCTTTGTGTTTTGTTGTTCTTGTTAATTCTGCTTGGGCAATGGGATGTGTGAAATCGGTCTGAAGTTCAGTGGTTTACAGACACTTCAAAACCGGTTTAATTTAGCCTTCTGAAGAGTTACAGAAAACATTGGGGAATGTAGTGAGAATGTGTGTAGAAGGTAAAATTGTTTTGACACAGCACCTTCTCAATACTAGAGCTATTCAACAGGATCACACACAGCCCGCATTACAAGACAACAAGCCAAATCAGCTCATCCAGGCTTATGAAGGAAATAGAGCTGAACTCTACGCCCATATAGAGAGTTCAGTCCTCCATACAGCTGATCTGATTGCTGAGGATAACGCACGTCTTTGTTGTTCATGCAGACATCTCCCTGTCAGCCTTACTTAATCAGCGAGATGGAAAGGATGGCAGAGGTGCTGATGTGGACCTGAGGGGACGGAGTGTCAAGAGCTGTTAATTCAGCTACCCTTCAACAGCACGAATCACCAAAACACCTGCAGTGCGACTCAGTGATGAACACGGAGTTCTGTGTTTTTGTTATTAGTAATTATTTTCTTTTTTCCTTGCTTTACTTTAGAGTATTGGCTCATACATTAGTATGTAGGTCCTGTTAGAACCTGATCATCTTTGTTTTCCTACCGTTGCCTTGGATGGCATACAGTAATCCAGGCTATGGGTCTGTCATCTCATCCAACAGCTTCTCGTCCAGTCTCTCTATCTCTATCTCTATCTCTATCTCTATCTCTATCTCTATCTCTCTCTCTCTCTCTCTCTCTATCTCTATCTCTATCTCTATCTCTATCTCTATCTCTATCTCTATCTCTATCTATCTCTCTCTCTCTCTCTCTCTCTCTCTCTCTCTCTCTCTCTCTCTCTCTCTCTCTCTCTCTCTCTCTCTCTCTCTCTCTCTCTCTCTCTCTCTCTCTCTCTCTCTCTCTCTCTCTCTCTCTCTCTCTCTCTCTCTCTCCTTTAAGTGGCAGGAGGAAGTTTGAAAGTAATATTGTTTTAATTCTAGCTAGTTTAGTTCATTTTTTTTATAATATATCTATATCTATCATATATATATATATATATATATATATATATATATATATATATATATATATATATATATATATATATATATATATATATATATATATATATATATATATATATGGGTTGCACAGACAGTTTTTTTTTCTTTTTATGATGCTTTAAGCTTGACTAGTTGCTGTTCATATTATTCTTCCTAAATGAGAAGGATTCAGTTATGTCTGTTAAAGGTACACTATGTAGGATTTTTGCAGTCAAATATCCAAAAACCACCAGGCCAATGTTATATATTTTGTTCTGTTGAGTTTTTACAATATCCCAAATGTTTCCAAATGTTTGGAGTGTGAACAAGTGTCACAGCAGCTGCCCAGCGAACGCACAGAGTAACGTCATAACATAATTTTAAACACACTAAAATGTATCTAATAAAATGTTCTGCCTGAGTCCTATCCCGATTCGGTTTTCTTTTCCACCGGCTGTGAGGTGAAGACCACATGTCCCAAGATTCTGCGCTCAAACTTGACGTCATCAAACTACACCTTTGCTTTGAACAGGCACCCTCTAGGGGGCGGAAAAGTTGCATAGTGTACCTTTAAACCTAAATGTTAGCACTTTTGATTTTCATATTACGATCGAAACTCCCCAAAATCTCATAGATACTACATACTCATAGACTGCAATACTAATACTCCTAGAGGGGGACACAGGATAATATCTTTGAAATCCATTTTTACACTCTGTTCCCATCAGTTAAAATAATATACATAACTGCATACTCTAAGAGCGCTCCACAAGTTATGTTTATTCACCATCTGGATACTCGATATTGATTGGTTTTAAACAGTTTATTGTACAGGGAAGTTAATCATTGGTTTAAACGAATATGCTGCTACATTGTAATACGCACACACACACAGAGACAGTAGCTTGCGCATCATGTGCAGATTGTGGCACATTCAGGAGATTTAGCAATTAAATATCTTAACTGAATGCACAGACAGGTAGGATTAATTCACACATGCATTTGCTTTCACTAATGCATTCAAATAAATGGCTTCTCAAGCCAACATCAAAGTTTGTAACATCAATAAACAAAGTTGGGTTTTTATTAACAATATCACTAGCGATTAGTCAATGTTGACTTTAATCGCGTATATGCTGTATTGAAGAAAGTATTGAGACACCCTTCCATATCATTGAATTCAGGTGTTCCAATCACTTCCATGGCCACAGGTGTACTAAATCATGTATGCAGACTGCTTCTACAAACATTTGTGTAAGAATGGGTCGCTCTCAGGAGCTGTTGGTACCGTGATAGGTTGCCACCTGTGCAATAAGTCCATTTGTGAAATTTCCTCACTACTAAATATTCTACGGTCGACTGTTAGTGTTGTTATAACAGTGAAAGCAATTGGGAACAACAGCAACTTAGCCATGAAGTGGTAGGCCACGTAAAATCACAGAGCCGGGTCAGCGCATGCAAAGGCACACAGTGCGCAGAAGTCGCCAACTTTCTGCAGTCAATAGCTACAGTTACAGCTACAATTCCTGTTCCGACATGACTGCGCACCAGTGCACATAGCAAGGTCCATAAAGACATAGGCGAGCGAGTTTGGTGTCCTGACCTCAACCTGATAGAACACCTTCGGGATGAATTAAAGCAGAGACTGCCAACCAAACCTTCTCGTCCCACATCAGTGCCTGACCTCACAAATGCGCTTCTAGAAGAATGGTCAAATATCCCCTTAAACCCACTCCTAAACCTTGTGGAAAGCTTTAGAGTTGAAGCTGTTATAGCTGCAAAGGGTGGGCCAACTCCATATTAAACCCTATGGATTAAGAATGGAATGTCATTAAAGTTCATGTGCGTGTAAAGGCAGCCGTTCCAAAACTTTTGGCAATATAGTGTATACATACACTGTGTACAGTTGTTATTGTTACAATATATTTAATATATAAATAAGATTATTATTATTATTATTATTATTATTATTATTATTATAATGATATTAAATACCAACTTATTTTAAAAATCCATTAATCTGTTTAACTAATTCTGACAAGCTATTCTGCATCCCGTTTCTAATACATTAAAAAGGCATGATTAATTATATTCTGAATAACACACTACACTGCATTATAAAATATAGAGTTTTCCGAATATAGCTTTTTGTTTGGTCTTTACGTTCCATTAGTCTAGTTTCACTCTCTCTATGCCTCATGACTTGCAAGTGTGAGAGTCAAGAAGACACGATCCACCCCCTCTCTCACTGCTGGAGTCTTAATTTTTGTTATTTAGAGAGCGAATCTAAAAATGGAATCACACTTGCTTTCATTTCTTGCCTTTTTACCAATACTCTAACAGACTACACACTGGCTTTGGGGACCCCAGTAATTTGATGAAATTTGCCTTTGACACACTCATGCACACTCAGCCGACTTCAGATTTCCTGCACTGGTCAGCACCTGCTGTCCTGAAACCTGCATGTGTTTGATAAGAGGAACTCTTTGCTAGATATCAGCTGTAGTTGTTCTGCCTCCATCAGGTTTCCGTTTTGTTGGCAAGGATTGTCCACATTCCTCTCTCACTGTGTAAGGACGGCCCACGCTTCGCCCCAAGGACATTCTTGAGTGGATATTCTAAGTAGTTGGAAAGTTTCCTCTGACCACTAAGTGTAGGCTTGTGTGGCATGTTATTGTGAGGAAAAAGGAAATGCTAGGGTTGTCATTGACCTAGTCGATACTGCTTGACTTTTAATGGCCTTTGTCTGTCTACTTGCACTGGAACGTTGACTGATTTTTATTTTAGTGCTGCACTGATATTAAATTGCTACCTGATACTGATACATTTATTTCAAACTAGACACAAAAAAGAACTAACGCTGATAAAAGCCGACTGTGTTGTCACCTCGTGTTGCCAGTGGCGGTGGAAAAACAGCACCTGGACTAAGGGTGTGAACCTACACTCGTCTCACGGTTCGATTACGATTATCATGCCATCGATTCGGCTCAATTCGATATCATGATGCATCAAAATGCATTGACGATACATGTATACAATTTTTTCAGTCAGTTATATGAACTAAACCTTTATTTTACCAGCTAAAAGAAAACACTTCTTGCATGTATCAAACAAAACTCAAGGCTTGGCACAGAAAACAACAGGAGCATTTAGAACAAATACACAAAATACGAAAGCCTCTTCAGGAGGTGGTCTGGGCCGCATTACAGTCAAAACTAAAGTCTAAATGCATCTGGTAATCGGTTATGGTCTATTACTTAACCGATACCGAACCGTCCTCTTCTACATCGCGATGCATCGAATTTCGACACCCCTAACCTGAACACAAAGGACTACAGGCGACTGTCAACTAGCATGCGTGTTCTCTGATTTGTTTATCTGCATGTTATGGCCGATAATAAAATACTACAAAATTTTGTCAAAATAAATATACATACTACTAAAGTGAACTTAGGTATCATAACATTTTGCATTTCGCTAAAGATTACATTTAACACGGATATTATTATTAATGTCGTTAAAGATTCACGTTCCGTCAGTGTTAGATTATGTTGAACATGATTTAGATGGTAAATCTAAATTTAGAAAATAAGGACTAAATGTCCTTAGTGTATATACCTTGGAGTACTGTGTAAATATCATGTAAAATGAATATGGTAATTTAGTGCCATTCTATTAGTGTACCATCTGAAACAGTCACTGTCCCATGCTACCACCATAGTACTTTGTTTGTAAGGGGTTAATGTTCAGAAAATGAATTTTCTTCTTTCCCTCAAGGTGTTTTTGCAGGAGTTGTTTTTGTTTTCTGTGAAAATGTGCTGTTTTATGAGGACTGTTTCTTACTGTCACCATTATCAAGATACACAATCTGTTTAGTGTGCTGCAGCACTGGTTAATTTGAAAAGCTTTAGAGTAACACAGCAATGTTTATTGTACTAACATGTAATGAGATTTAATATGTAATGTTCATTTTACAGAGGAAAGTGTGCTCAATGCTGTGCTGATGAAGATTTAAAACCGCCTGGAGAGAGTTCTGCAGCCCTGTGAACCGCAGTAAACTTTGTCAGGGCACTGTGTGTGTGTCTGTGTGTGTGGACAGTGCGGTGTTCTCTCTGGCATAAAAAGCAAGGTGATGGGGTTGAGATCAGGGCAACGGTGATAAGCTCTTAAATTCATGCATGTTTAAATATGGATGCTGTTTAATAGTGGGCACACAGGTCACAGAAAGAACAGCACATTTTTGGTGCATTGAACGATTTTAATTAGTTTACTCACAGTTTACTGTTCAGTACCTTTATGGGTTGGGTTTTTTTTTGTATAGCTTTGTAGCCCTATTCTCAAACAGTACACCAGTCCTTGTTACGTAGCAGTGATTTGTGTTTTGATGCAGGCCAGCTTAGGTTTATCTTGTGGCTTGTGCATGTTGTTTTGATAGAGATCTTGCCTGAAGTAATCGGTCCCATGAGCTCTCTGAAGATCTTAACAGCTCCCGATGTGTTCGGATGTAGACCGCTGATGTATTCGGAAAACTTGCACTCCTTTAGGATTAGGCTACGTTCACACTGCGAGCCTTAGTGCCCAATTCCGATGTGTTGCTCCGATACGATTTTTGTATAGCTGTTCACATTGTTATTTTAAATGTGGCCAATATCAGATTCCAGTGCAAACAGATCATGATCCTGAACTGACCTGTATGGGCAAAAGACATCACACAGAACACTGTCATATAGAAGTTAACACAGAGGACAGTAAAGTAAGCGATTATGTCTGCGGAAGCCAGCGGATTTATGCACAGGCAAAATAAAAAACAAAGATGAGAAATCTTTAATGCGTCTTAAACATTTATGATACAAGCCCTTATGTTTTGCTTGTGTATATAGCTATCATTGTAATACTTATGAGTTGTGACACATGACTGTCCTTCCACTGACTACCTTTCACAACGGTCTTGACAACGTTGGGTATGTAAAATCTTTGAAGTGACTCCCTTGAGCACAGAATTGCATTGCAAAACATCTGACCTGTATCGTATTTAATACCACATATGGAAGTGGCACAAATCGGAATTGAAAAGATCAGATTTCATGTAGTTCACATAGTCATGAGTAACATACAAGTCACATTTACTGCATTCTGAACATACCCTTAAAGATGCCAGTGTTGGTCCAACAGCTCACATGGATCTAGCCCAGGGATTCTCAAACTTTAAAAAGAAAAAAAAAGTACTTTTTTTATAGTATATTTAAAGTATATTACTATTGTAATAAATTAATATTTAATCATTATAATAAATATTTTCACACTACTGGTTGCGATGTTCCGATGTTAAACCCTCAAGCTTTTGTTTTGGTGGAAGACTGTAAAATTACCTTTTAAGTCTTTGTTTATTAGACGATTCTTGTTTCATATCTTGTAAAATGCTAAAAAACATATTTCTACAAAAGTGTTAAAGGTAATGTGAAAAAGTGATACTGCTGCACATTTTGAAATGCACATTATAAGCAATATGCACAAATGGATTTCACGTGGAGCTGCATTCACTGCGAACCGAGCCACTGAAAAAACTATATTATAAGCTGCTTGTGTGTAAAAGAACACAGTGCCATACTTCTCTCTGAAACAATTTAGTGCATCAGACTATATCACAGCATTTTGCAGTTTAATAAACACACTAAACCATATCTTGATTCATTGTGCAGTCCTGTATATTTTACGCTTTTCATCAACTCAAGAACCATTGCAGTTCCCCCTCAACCTCTCAGTTGGTAGGCTTAACCCTGTCCTAAAAAGCTAATGATCTAATTTTAGTTGTTAAGGATGGTGTGGTAAATAATGACTTTAATTGTATTTATTTTTACCCCACACAAAGCTATCATATTTCTTCAAAATATTGCACACATGTTGCATAGACTACTTTTATGGTTATTTTGTGTTTTTTGGACCTATTGGAGTTCGGCAGCACTCATAAGGACTCTTGTGAACAGCAAAACATGCATAAGCAGAGCCAGAGCCAATACCAGTCATAAACAGACATAACAAAAATGCAGTGAGGGCCATTTATGTTGTGTAGGATTGATTTGTCAGGAAAAGTGTCTGGTCATTTGAGCATTGTTCAGTATCAGTGTTTCTTTTTCTGTGCTGCTGCAGTGTTGTTGTGACTTTCTATTCATCTTACATTAGCATAGGCGTTTTCTCTTTTCAGACTTCACTTAGCAGCTCCTGACATCCCTCAGGCCTTTTTTACTGGTGACTCAGGAAGCCACTGCTTGAGAACAGCTGTGGTGCAACTAGTCTTATATTACAGATGGCCTTGAATTTTCCTCAAGCACTGACCTGAGACCAGCTTATCTAATAAAAAGCTTTTGAACTCACAATCCCTCTAAATTACAAAGCTAATTCAGGGTGCACGGCCATTACTTTATCTTGGTGGTAGTGTTGCAGGTATGATGATGATGATGATAATAATAATAATAATAATAATAATGGCCCATGAGCAGGTCTATGTTGATTTCTTGTGTCTATGTCTGGGCCTGTTGACTCCATCCCAGCTGTTTTCCCTGACTCATGGAAAACCACAGAAAATTCACATTTTTAGTTAAATTCACAACTATTTGTATAGCGCTTTTCACAATACATTTAGTTTTAAAGCAGCTTTAGAGAAAGTGTATGCGTCTACATTTTAGAGTGATCTGTTATCAGAGGTGAGTTTGTCCAAGTTATGGATTACAGAAATGTACATATACAAATCATACAGTTAGCTAACAATGTATTAATAAACAATGTATTCATTTAAGTCAATGCATTAATTTGCAGAAACAATGAGCTCATTGAAGTAAAGAATACATATTATCAAATTATTAGGTTAGGATGCTCACAAAGCTAACAACAATGAACAAATCCTGCATCGAAGCAAATCTAGATACTTGATTCAAGTTGACACAATGATCGATAGTAGTTGGCAATGAAACCGTTAACTAGTGCTCAGCTTTTACGAGCTTATTTTAACAGCTACAAGAGTCTTTTTTTTTTAAATAGAAATTTATATTTTTATTTAGCAAGGATTCCTTATATTATTGATTTTTAACATTGATAATAAGAAATGTAAACATCAGCATATTAGAATGTGATACTGAAGATTGGAATAATGAATATTTCACTATATTTCAGTATTACTGTATTTGTACTAGGGCAATTTGTACTTTGTACATTGACACACATTTCACAATTTGATTTTGATTCAATATCGATTAATTGGGACCTATCAGGCACAGTACATGGCAAATTTCCTCCAAGGAAAAAATACCTCTCAGCTAATGCTGTAAATATGCAGGAAGTCAGTTGGTACATTACTATAATATTGGTTGAAATTAACAAATTTGCAGGCTACTTGTATTTAAATTACACATAAGGATGTTTTTTTTAAAATTACAATTATGACAATTTAAATGGTGGCTGTCATAAAAACATGACGGATTTATTAAATCTTTATTTAATTATTAAATTTGATTAAAATTAAGTCATCATTTGCTCACCCTGGTGTTATTTCAGTGCCGAATGCCCTTCTTTCTATTTCGGACCACAAAAGAAGAATGTTTTTTTTTTGTTAAAAATGCTTACTCCATATAATATCAGTGAATAGCAGCTAGCATCAAGCTTTTTTAAAAAGATGCAAAAGTATCACAGAATGGTCTGATGCTACAAGTGTCATTTATTCCAACTGTTCTGGGGATATACGATTGGGTTTGGTAACAAACAATACGAAATTGTATGTATTATTTAATAAAAATCCTGACCTTAATATTCAACAGTATTATTGATCTTCCTGCATTTACACCATTATATGAGAACTGAACTGAGGTGGATGATGACATCACTGTTTTCTCCACTATATAAATAAGTGACTTGACCTGACCTGACCTTGGCCGTTGGTCTTCTGTGCACAGCTATGTGACGTGCGCGTTTGTGTGACTGTTAGCACTGCCCAAAAAAAGCACAAATTGTGAGAAATCTTTGCTGTCTATGCTGTCTGTGCGGTTCAAGTGAAGCTTTACTGAGTTACAGAATGAAATAAACATAAATGAACAA
The DNA here is from genome assembly GCA_023029165.1 of Gobiocypris rarus. Taxonomy (NCBI): domain Eukaryota; kingdom Metazoa; phylum Chordata; class Actinopteri; order Cypriniformes; family Gobionidae; genus Gobiocypris; species Gobiocypris rarus. Next base: position 38,109,108 of record CM040910.1, read on the forward strand.
CAGAAAGTGTGTTGAAAGAGTTGTTTTAACCTCTGAAAGACGTCTGTAAAACAGCTTGTAAACAATGTCACTTAACATTACATTTTCTTCAGTCAGTAAGAAAAATGAACTTTAGAGAGGAGCATTTTTCTAAATATATGCACTCTATTGGATAATTATATTTTTATGTAATTTTAATTTTAGGGTGAGTCCCTAAAATCTTCCTGACATCAAACCTTTGAACAGTAGTGTATCGAAAATACAGTTTGTTTGCTTAAAATATTACCTGAAAAATCTAGGCTGCAACAAATCAGGTGCAATGGTAAACTTAATTCAGAACCCTTGTTTCCATCAGAAACAAACATCAATCCAAGTACTTCCGCTCAATTTTCATTTTCCTTCAGTACTCCATCTGGGATTGCAGTATATTCTCTGGTTGGTCAAATTTTAACTGGTCCAATCAGCGAACAGAGGCAGTGGCTGAGAACAATGACGTTGATGTTGTGCACTTGCTTTGAGATTACATCAAAACATCACAACCAAACGTTAGCGATTGGTTGTGGCAGATCCAGAGTGGCTCTTTGCAGATCCAATAGTTTTAAACTTCAACAGAGTACCCGCCTTCAAGGAAGTTAATGCTTGTCAATGGAGAGTGGCCAGACTCGCTGTACAAATGAAATGTATGAGTCTGGTAGGACCAGGCTAAGATATTCATGCAGAACTTGACTTTTCTTGCATCTTTCGCCATGAATGCAAAATGAAAGAATAACCATTGTAATGAAATTGTCTAAGTGGTAAAAATTATTTTTCCATTCTAAAGTGTATAACAGTATTATGTGATGAGGAAGAGGGTGGGGTAGGAGTGTAGGATCGCAAGAATTTTGTAATATTCTAGGGGCCCTGTCAAGCATTTTATGTATTTTTTTAAAATGCATTCTCTAAGGTTCATTATAATTCGTTTTTTTTTTTGTTTTTATTTAAGGAAACACTCAATTTAATAATCCATGACAATTTTCCACTCTGTGTTTGACCTTTTGACTGAAAAGCTCAGTTTTGGGGCCACTGTGAGTTCTCAAAAAAATAATTTTTATAATTGCAATGACCTGTAAAATTTCAATCTAATTCCTCATGACATGACCCCTTTAAAAATGGGTTGTGCACAAAACAAGGTTGAGTACCCCTGACATCGTGATGGATGTACAGGTGGTGTTGGGCTGATTAGTAAGGCAATGCAAATTGTTGTACACCACGAAACCGGGTGAATGAGCAAATCTCTGTGAAACAGATCTGTCTCGTTAGTATGTTCTGACAGATGCAGCCTCCTCTCTCTTCTGCTATCCTCTGTTTGTCGCACCAGGTGTGACGGAGCCTGTGTAGACTTATGTAATATTTTATTTTGGTATTGATTTGAGCCTGAAGCAGAAACCGGAATGATCGATCACGCTCCTGTGTATTTCCTATCAGCACCGGAAGGAATGGAGCAATATAAGGCACATAGAGATGAAACAAAAGCTCAGCAAGGAGAACAATAGTCCTTGGCTTCTTTCTTTGACTGTGGATAGGAGAGATATAAATAGCGAGTCGGGTATGTTTAAATTTGGCAGCCTAAGACGGTCTGAAGCAGGTCGCTGGTGAGAAGATGGTTTATATTGCACATTGGGAGGAGGCAGGCTTATAATCCATCTGTCTCTCTGTGGGGAGTGGGAGGTGCTCGGTTCAATAGTGGGTGTGGTTAGATCTTCAAAACTGCCTGGAATCTTATCATCAGACAGAAAGAAGCCAGCTCCCCTCTAAACCCTCGCATTCAGACCTGCTGATGTTGTTTTGTCATTGTGCTTTTGTACATATCTTAGTTATGACGTTGGCAGCCAACAAATGCAACCTCCGGAGGACGCAGCCTTCGAAATGAGACCCAGCTATTGTATTATGAAGATTTGGTGCTTAAGAAACATTTCTTATCATTGTTAAACACAGTTGTGCTGATTTAATAAAGCTGCTTGTTTGGGTTCTTTGATGAATAGAAAGTTCAAATTGAACAGCATTTATATGAAATATCTTTTGTAACATTAAAAATGCTCCCTTTTGATCACTTTTGATCAATTTAATGCATCCTTCCATTTCTTCTTCTTTTCTCCCTTCTTCTTAAAAGGCTTACTGACCCCAAATTTTTTAAAGATATTTATCTAAATTGAAAGTGGCTAAATCTGTTTACATCTGTGGGAATGTGTATATGCAGAAAGGACAAAGAAATCTTCTGTGTGCTACCCAGTGCCTCATGATACGACTTGCCTTTTTTACACCTCCTCTAAGGCATTTAATACTCTCCTCAGCTGATGTGATTTGTCTGTGTCTCAGTCCTTTATTTCAATTGTGTGTCATCAGGATAATTACAGTAATTTTCTGTGTGGATGAGAACAAAGGATCAAGACTTTATAGTATATAGCCAAGCCCAGCTGTTTAAATACATGCGTAAATTAATCGAGGGCAGGACTAAATGCATAACAGGAGATAAACTTTAAAAGTTGAATTACACACTGAAGTAGATTGCTAAAATAATGAGTTTTATAACTGGTTTCCCAGACACTTCCCTTGTTTTCCATTGGTTTGACAAACAAGTAGTTCCACCTTATACTGTAACTTGTCTTGATTATGGATTTAGGTTTTGCATGATCATTTCACATAACAGAGGGTTGCCAAAAATTGCACCATTATCTGACATCAAGGAAGTCAGGTGATTGGGTTGATATAGCATTAGCAGGCCTGCTCTCACTGTGCGCTCAGTGATCAGTTCCCAACCCCATGACAAGGAAAATTACGTTTTTGGGTGGGACATATGCAGTCCAGTTGTTTTCGGACAATCTTCTCTGTGATGGTAGGAATAAAAATGAAACCAATTTGTTGACCATTGCAAGGAAACTGCAAGGAAAATGGTTTAATAGAACGTAACTGGAAAATAACACTGATTGTATTGTCAAAAAAAGCTGAGAAAGGAGAAATTAAATGAGAAGTTAGGGATTTACCCATAATCCTTTGCACTACTCATTCAGAGTGGGATTTCTAGACTGTTACCCATAATCCTTTGCACTACTCATTCAGCTATTGCTGAATTTGTAACTGCATGGTACTCTTACTACTTCAGCCATAGAAATATATTGTAAAATTAGTAATAGTAAACTATTATACGTTATATAGTATTATAGTATTTTTGCATACAACTTTTAGGCTCAGTTTCACAGACAGGGCTTAGACTAAGCCAGGATTAAGCCTTAGTTCAATTTAGACATTTAAGTACCTTTTTATAAACGTGCCTTAGAAAAAAACATTACTGTGTGCATCTTAAAAAAACAATGACGTATTTTAAGATATGTCAGTGTAAGTTGCTTTCAGTTAAAATAGCTCAAACTTTCACTTTAGTCTGGGATAGCTTAAGCTGTCTGGTTAGAGTAATATGATGATGTGTAGTAATTCTAATACTAGTAGACAAACTTGCAGTATGTTATTTTGGATTCAAATAAAATTTAGGATATTTTGTCTATTACATAAAGTTTGTTGCGTTGCTCATTCAGACTCAGATGTCCAGTTTGTTACCCATAATCCTTTGCGCTACTCATTCAGACTGTTGGGAGGTTGGGTCATTTAATTCATTGTATATTCTTGTTTCATTTTTCTTTTCTTTTTGATGCTTTGAATTTACATTGACATTGTAACATTAAATAATGTTGTGTATTGTAATAATATACACATTAAAAGCATGTGTCTCTGTTTGACCTAATGTTTTTTCCATCTTCAGTTGGCATTGTTGGGAATGGACCTACTATCTGCCTTAGTGACAAGATTACAGGACCGATTTCGGCCACAAGTTGGTACAGGTAGGATTATTAAAATCTAATAAAATGTTAATTGTATGACACTTTTTCATGTTAGTTTATATAGACATTTTTTTTGAAGAAACTTTTTAGTGTGCTGACAGTGTTGTGCTTCCAAGTGCTGTAACTGTCAGCATTCCCTGAAACAGTCTCAGAAGTTGCTTCTTAAAATTCATCCGCTCTAAAGTGTCGCTGCTGCACTCATCAAATATTGCTTCTGTAACAAATCCACTGCATTCATCAATGAATTCCAGGACAATCATTGTCAGACTTCAGACTTCCCATTATTACATAATCTGAATCTCCAGTCTCTAATTATTTGAAGATTCCTTAAGATCAACTAGTTTGACTAATCAATAATGAAAATAGATTTGCACATCACTATTATCTTTAATGGTTGTTCTCTCCATCTCCAGTTTTACCCAGCTTGATAGATCGGTTAGGCGATGCCAAAGATCAAGTCAGAGACCAAGATCAAATCCTGCTGCTGAAGATCATGGAGCAATCAGCTACACCTCAGGTAGTTTATGGGGGTATTTGTCTTTATTTAGCCTAAATATTAATTCCAGGATGTTCATTCTCAAGCTAACATTGCAATCCTCTTGTGCTTTCCTGAATAAAGTGCATTATGGCTGCAAACATACATCTGTGTATTATGTCTTTGTGTTGCAGTATTATGACAGCTTGAACAATATTTGTAATGTAAAGTCTGAACAACCTCCTCCGTTTAGAAGGGCTCTTGTGAGACACTTTTGTGGTGGTTTAATTTAATTTAGTTAATGAATTCAACGCCATGAAAAGGTTTATGGGAGGTCTCTTAATAAGATTAGATGCCATTTAATTGTATTACATTAAAAGTATTACATTCGGATTGTCTTTTACAGTACATATGGGACAGAATGTTGGGGGGTTTCAAACACAAAAACAACCGGACCAGAGAGGGAGTCTGTCTTTGTCTCATTTCAACTCTGAACACGTAAGTTGCATTGTTCTCAGTCTGGATATTGTAGCTTTCATTCATTTTGAACACTTAAGTTGCATTGTTCTCAGTCTGGATATTGTAGCTTTCATTCATTTTAAACGCAACTCACACTCACATTGACATTGCTATGTTTGCAGTTTGCACTTGTTGATTTTATTTCTGCTGAATAGATATTAAGTTGTTAAAATTAAAATGTAGCTGCGCATTCTTCTAGGATAAGCCATTAAAGCTGGACTTGGCAAAGATACCGCAACCCCCCTTGATGCACTAATGCTGGCCTCCCTGTCACCATCGCTTCTGTTTTTCAGATACGGTGCCCAAGGCTTGACTCTGAGCAAAATTGTACCTCATATATGTAATCTACTCGGAGACCCCACAAGTCAGGTATGCACATTTGTTGTAATCGAATACATTTTAAGATTAAACCTTGATCTGCATGACATGGCTTTTTTACCGAACAATGGATGATCGGAACAACATTACACAAAGCTATAGTGGCCTCTGGTGGTGGTTTCTGATATGGCGTTTCAAGAAATATGATAATGTACATTTTTGTTTGATATGATAGATACAGTATAAAAGAATGTTGTTAACAGACACAGTGGAAAGCATTTCAAACAGCAGAATAAACATGAATGTAACACTTAATTTTAATAGGTTTCCTACACACACACCAAAAATGAAGACATTTCAAATACATTACATTATTGTGGCAGACAAAGCAATTAAATAGACATTACAAAAAGTAGCTATAAAAGTCAATAAATTATTTTATTTCCATATACAAGTTTCCATTGTCAAACGTGTCCCTGATAGTTTAGTGACTCGTTTTAAAATGTGTGCAAATAATAATAATAATATGTTTTATTTTTATAGCACCTTTCCCAAGCTCAAGGTCACTGTACAGGAAATATACATACATATACAAGGCATCAATGTAGAACATAGACATACAAATATACAAAAAAAAACAACTCTAAGCAGAGGAGGGTTGGAAATACTGTAAGCAAAGATGTGTTTTTAGTTGAGATTTGAATGAGAATATAGTAGCAGTTTCACACAGAGAAAGAGGGAGGGAATTCCAGAGTTTCGGGACCACACTTGTTGAAGTTGTTGTCCAATTATCTGCCTAGGTTCGGGATGCGGCCATGAACTGCCTTGTGGAAATATACAGACATGTTGGAGAGAAGGTTAGGATTGACCTTAGCAAAAAAGGACTGCCGCAATCAAGGTAAGCTTTTCTTTTTTCCCTTCTTTTTTGGTACCAATTCACAGACAATGGATCAGCTTTACATCTACACTACTAGTGTATTTAGGACACTCCTACTTTTTTCTAATTCAGGTGGGAATTTCTGTCTAATTCTGAACTCATCTGTATGTTTTAGAGGTCTTTTTTCCCTCTCTAGATATATGCTGCATCTGTTCATTTACTTCTATCAGACATTGATAAATCTAGACAGATGTTTTTCCCCATAAGTAAGTGTTTCTAAACCGAGTGAAAACATTTATATCTATTTAGGACTGTAATGATTTGTATTCACTTAAGGGGGTTAAGTGGCTCTTCATACAGGTCGTTAGGTCTTAATTTCCCTCCGGACCCAGAATCAGGCCTTGCTCTCTAACTTGATACTAAAGCCCCGTTTCCACCGAAATTACCCGGAACAATTTGTACCAGGAACTTTTTCTACAGGAACTTTTTTCCCCTAGGCCTGCAAATTAGTCCAGTGACGTAGGACTGTGCGTGACTGCTCCTCCCAGTCACCGACGGACAGTAATAATTTTTGCGCGACACTGTATGCAACAATAATAATGGAGGAGATCCAAGCAGCGCTGCTTTTTCTGGTTATGTATTGGTTTACTAAAGAAGTAGTTAACAAAATGGCGGAAAAGAGAGCAGTGATACTAAAGCGTATTCTGCTTGTAAAGCTATATTTAAAATAAGACAACGTATGTTATTATCAGCTATTATGGACTTTTTGACTGTGAGATGGCGAGGGGAATGCGCGCCATCGACTGATATTTACTGAACGTAGAACGAACCTCGCAAAAGACTGCTGCGAGAGCTCAACCAATCAGCATGTTCAGTGCCCAAGTCCCACCCCCGAAAGTTCCTGAACTTTGAAAAAGTACTACCTCGCGAGCAGGGACTATTGGAGGGGGAAATATTTACCCGGAACTTCATTAAGACCCTGGTTCCTGCGGTCGAAACACACAGAGTACCACCCCAAAGTTCCTAGTTCCTGGGGAAAGTTCCTGCGGTGGAAACGCGGCTTAATATGCTCTTAGCGGCTAACATTATGTGCTCATAGCACACCATGTCATTTAGTTTGAACTTCCTTACAGCTACCATTCAGAACAGTGTGCCATTCAGAGTGTCACGGTCAGATGTTTTGCTCTATAGGTTTGAATCTGCAAGCGAAAACATCCACCCATAATACTCACAGCAAGAACTGATTGAAGTTGAGTGCACAGAGAGGCGGAAGGCATGCCAGCATTTGCTTGTGGTCTGAATTTGGTTGTAACATCTGTTAGGTGTCCCTCCCCCTAAAATCTGTGCATGTCTCCAGGGACTGTGCAGGCATCTGTTTATGTGATCTTCTCAGTGGTTATAATTTTAAGACTTTAAGGGCCGGCTCATTTGGAACTTGCCTGGGGAAAACAGTTTGCTGTGACTTCGGACACAATGTCAAACCAGAAACTAGCTTATGAGAATCCTGGCTGAACTATCTGTATTGCAACTCCCATATCTTTGAGTTAGTTTACCATCATTAATGCAATCATTTGGGTCAAACTAAAATATTTTAAGCTAATGCTAATTATTTTACATTTCCGAGAGCTGCGCTCATTAGATTATATTTATTAGATTAATATCATTTCCATGCTGCCCTCTCAGATGGCTTCATGCGCATCTGTGCCTAAATTCTTTGGGTCTAGACCAAATCCTGTTGCTATAAATGATAACCACACAATTAAAATGGCCCTTGGAGGGATCTATGATAGAATCAAACCTTCGTTGCTTTCTCGCTAAAGCCCACATTTAGCATAAATCAAGCATCCATTTTGAGTCTTAAACACACTGACAGCCCAACATTTTTTCATAGACTGCCTTGAATGTCTCTGTGAAATTCAAATCTTCTCAGCTTAATTTAGAGGCACACAGTCAGTTTGCTTGGATGCAGTTAATAGAGGAAGAAATCTCTTTTGAACACTTTAGTGAAGAAGGGTTAGCAAGCAACACTTTCTCTTCTTTCAAATTGCATAAAGGGCATCACATCTCATTTGCAATTCAAAATTCTGTTTTGGGGCACTTGGTAAAGCCGATATGATGGAATTGTGGGATTAAATGTTTGCATTTGTCAGTCGTTGTCAGCAGGGATGTCTTTATTCAAAATTAAATCCTAACAGCATGTTTGTTGGGAACAACACCCTTTAAACATTAATGTTACAAGGCTTTACTTACTTTTCCTAGTTAGAATTTAATGACTTTGCCAGTTGGAGTTTTGAACATTAACATTATCACAATATTCACAATGTTGCTTATTTTTTATTACTCGCAAATATCACTGCATATAATAAATATTTTGAATATTCAATGTATCGCCCAGCTCTATTTTTTACCTAAAATGATCGTTTGCCACACTGTAATGCAGAAATGCGGCAGCCCATCCAGACTCAGCCTGGCAAAAGAACATGAGGATGAATCGGCTTTGATGCTCAGGGCTCTGGGGATCTGCCTCTGACTCGCACAGATAGTCTTCTGAGAGGAATATTCAGGATAAAGTGTTCTCAGAGGGTATTACAGAGAAGACATCATCCTCAGCTCTGTGAATGCGCAGTGGGAGGAGTTTTTTAGGGAGCACTGCTACATGGTTCGGTTTCACATGTGTTTCCCAAATTGTTGCTTCATTAAAGAGGTCATAATATATATTTTATAATATATTTTATATATTACATATTTTTTTTCATTTTTCATTTCCTGAGATCTACTTTTAATGTTTCTTTCATCTAATAGTATTATTGTACGCAACCATCTTTTTGACCCTTAAACAAAATTTTATTTCCTAATATACCTATAAAACTTCTAATTGACCTCTGTTATGATTAGCAAACCTCTCTTCGCACATGGATTATACTTACTTTTGGACTTGCAGGATTGCTTTGGGGTCAAATATAGTTGGTACAAAGCCTGCATTACTAACAGGATCACAAAATCATCCTTGCTGAAATGTCACATCAAATGTTACATCACAACCCAGTCTCGCTCAGCCAGACTTACGGCTAACGGCAAAAAGTCTGGTCCTCATTGTCGCTTGTTCTGGCCTTGAACAACCCATTTAGACCGCCTGACCTACATGTTAAGCAACCAGCCTTCTACTGTCCGTATTTTATGAGTTAGGTCATCTTGTCATTATGTCCATAACTAATAGTTTAAGCGTTTAAGTAGTAGTGTAGTAAGGAGGTACTTTAGGACAGAGGGAGTGACCGAATGACATTTACCCTACTTCCTGAGAGGGTTTCCTGTTAGATTTGCAACACCTGTTTCTGAGGATTGTGTTGTGTACAGTGAAGGGTCATAGTGGAATACTCACATTTCTAGGAGTTACTGTTCTGAAGGTCTAGTTATTGTTTTTTCTGTAACTGAGCAATCTTTAACTTAAATGGTGTTATTCTTTCTCCTTTTTTTACAGGTTGAATGTAATTTTCAGCAGATTTGATGAAGTCCAAAGATCCGGGAACATGATCCTCTCCTCAGGTTCAGGTAGGAGCTTTATATTTGGAAATTCCAAGAACTCCAAAAAGGCTTTTAAACATCATATCTGGGTTGTTTACCCTGGCTGTGTTCCAAAACCTAGTTCTACTCCCTACATCATCCTAACTGAAATGCAACCTCATAAGTTACTGATTTGTAAAAGCCCCAATATACTTCAAGTGATATCGAAGAACGTACTGGTGTGACGTAATTTCGACTTAAACACATCTGATTGGCCATTGCATTCACATGCTCAACAGCTATGTCTGTGATTGGCTACATTGCTCAACGCTGCAATTAGGGTTGTGCCGATGGACGATATCATCGTCCATATGGAGTGCCACCATCGTGATGCCACGCCCCCCGTTGCGAGTGCGACACACACTAATCCTCTTCAAAAGTTAAACTAAAAACTTTGCAGGGATTGCTCTGTAAATTAAATTGAGAGTATAACTAAAGCATAAATGCTATTTTAAATACTGTAGTCTATGCCAGATATATAGCTACATTTTTAAATAATCCATTTCATAAGCATGCGTGATTATTTTAGCACTCCTGTCAGTGAAACAACACACTACAGCCTGTAAAACATTTAAACGATTATCAGTTCATAAAGATTAAGACAATTAAATATTAGTTTAAAAAAAAAAGTTTTATTTCCCCACAAAGATGCGTCAGCTTTGAGATGAATGTGGGACACGAGCTGGAGACACCTTCTCGAATATCTTCGTCTTAATGTTTTCTCCTGATGTTGCAAAGCAACACGTGTTGTAAAACGTCTGAAGAGCAAATTTTATCTTCCGCAGGGTCAAGACATTTAGGCTATGTTTGATTATGCACTGCCAGAGAAAACAAAATTAAAATCGGCGGTGTCCGGTGTGTGTGTGTGTGCGTGAATTGCGCTATTCAAATAAACTTGACGCGCCAAGTCTAATAAGAACAAACTGCGTTAAATAAAATTTAAAGTAAAAAGGTATTTGTCCTACATTGTTTTTTTCTACTTCACCACAGTAAAGCATGTGACTGGGTAGGCTATAATAGACTTAATTATAAGCAAACGAAAGGAAGAAACGTTTACAATTCCCTGCGAAAATGAGTGTGACGCGAGTGAAGATTTATGAAAAGAAATGCCCAGTGGGATAAAATGGACTAACTGTTAGCCTTTTGGTTATGCCTATTGTTAAAGTTTGCGGAAGGGTACAAACATATTTGAAAAGCTGGCAAATCTTTAATTGGGCTCAGCCTCCCTCTCTCATTCGGCATGAATCCATATGTTTTCATGGCTGCGATGTAACTGCAAATTTATTTCCTTTGAAAACAATTCTTTGTGCTTCTGTCCTGTGGTAATATATTCACGTAAAACAGCATTCACATTCAAAACACGGGGATAATAATGAAATTATAGTTTTAAATAGAAAATAGTGTTTATGTAAGGAGGTATATTAAAATAAAAAGTGCACAACTCTTAACTTTGTTTCCCCTCACATGCAACCTAGCGCGGGTGAGTCCTTATTTGGGTTAGCAAAATAACGAAATAGAAAATTCAAGAGATAGTAAAATACAGATATAGTAAATTACATATTTTTATTAAAAAAAAAAAACTACGATATCATCGTCCATCGCGATGTTTTACTGTAAACATCGTCAACTGCCAATTTACGGGACATCGCCCAACCCTAGCTGCAATAGAAACCTATTGATGGAAGCTTTGATGGAAAATAGAAACCTTTGATGCTGTTTACAGAGCGCTTACACAAACACTTAAAGCAGCCGGCTATCCACAGGTACAGATACTGCAGAATGGCAGGTATTATCACATTAAGTGATCAAATAAATCTTTGGCATGACAAAGATTCCTTTTGGAGGCTGCCAAAATATTTTCAATGCAGGAAAACATCCTATTATTATAAAGCATCACAACAGAAAACTACTACAGTATGGTCAATGTAATACCCACACAAGCTACGTGAAATATATTTACTGTTTTATTGGAATAATATAAGTATTGCTTAATGACAAATATTGACCTATACAACATTGGTGCATCATGTACATCATTTCAGCCCAAAACGTTTTTTTTGATCAAGCTTTACGAGCCAAGCTCTTTGTAGGGCAGGTTAGTTATGATAGTTGCTGATCTGTTACTATCAGAGGCTGTAAAGGATGTTTGTTTGAAAGATGGAATAAGGAGCATCTGAGTCTCCCTCTCTTCCACCTCCTCCTCTTTCCATGGCTCATTTTATTACAGGATTTATACTGGTTTTGCATTTCAGTGGGAGGTTGAAAACAGCATCTGCATTATAAGGTTTCACTGAAATTGAAACATCTGTTTATTGGGGTTGATCGTCTCTTCGATTCTTCGTTTTCTTGGTAAATCTTATAGAACTGTCAGTGAAATCAGGCAAAGGTTATGTAGAGAAAACATGAATCTTTCATTTTTAGGATAAAGGGTCAGCTTTATAATTAAATAAAAATAAATTTAAAAAGGCAATATTCTTCTTTATATATGCTATATTTCGCTTTGTGTTGGTCTTTTCCAGATTCAAAGGGACTCACTCTGTCATCCCTTTCTAAATTCTGATTTATTTAGTGGAATAATGTCACACTGATTTTGAAATTGAAAAGCTTTGATGTGATCCTTGGTTCACACTGCTACATATAAAGCAATTTTTCCATGAACATTTTTGCTGCCATATTGGAACTGTGAGAGTTTTATAAATGATGACTCATGATACAAGTGTTCTTTTAGCAGACACTGAAAAAGGGTCTGCACATCTGAACCATTTCTACCTGAACCATTTTAACTATGCTCTGTCGAAACAACATATTCTTTAAGAATTGACACATAACATCTTGAAAGACATGCCCCTGTGATTGCTGCTTGCTGCTATATTTAATAACATTATTAATATCATTATTATTTGAAAATTATAATCAATATAATAAATGCATAAATTAAATTATAAATAAATGCCACTGACATTTTGAACTTTAGTTTTATTCTTGTAGATGCAGTGCTTGAAAAGTCTTTTTAAAAAGTGTTGTCTCTGCACAAATATGTATAGCCTTATATAATAGGAAATGTCTTTCATTTGCATTACTAATATTTTGAGTAAATCTGTTGTGAGAGGGCCAGAGAATCCGGAGTGTCTTTCCTGTGGCAAGATTTTAGTTTGTGTGAGGATGATGTTTCAAGACCAACGGACATAAACTCTAAAAAGATTAAGGGAGGGCTGTAAAGCACAAGCAAACAGCCCCAGATCCACTGTATGTATATTACATTCAGTATGTACAGGGGACATTTTTTCAGATTTTTCAGATGGTTCAGATTTTTCTAAGTCCTTTATTTAAAAGAGTTGGGTGTCTTTTGTCTTTTGGTGAAGTCATAAGACCACAGCAGCAGGAAGGGAAGGGAGGGAGAGGCGGAGACCAGAAAGAGACTAAAAAAAAAAAGCTACAGCTTTGTTGTATTTGCAGTGTCTGTGTGAATTGAAGAGACGCTTGCTCTATGACAACCGGAGAAGGTAAGGATTGGAATGAAATGGCGGCTTTAATGTGAAGGACGAATAAAAGAAATGCTGGGCACTAGCAGCCTTAAACCTCCTGCTGCTGTTCTTCCAAGGGGATGGCATGTTTATCTGTGTTTTCATGTTTACAGATGATTACGCTTCTGAAATATTCATATTTCTGAGATCTGAAATATATTTTGCTTCGCCTGTCTCTTTTTTTAAATGGAATGGCAGTGTATCCATTGATAGATGTTGTAATTTTGGAAGAATAAAACATGTCCTCTCTCAGATTGTCATGGATTCAGATATGCATATACTAGACTTACGACTCTAGACTTATGATCTCGTTAGTTTAATTTTGTTTCATGCAGTCAGTTATAACTTGTCTATTTGTTTTTGTTGCATTGCATTCACTAAATATAGCTGCATTACACTAATTTTGACTTCTGCTTGCTAATTTTTACTTGTAACTGCTATTTTTTGTGCCTTTTTAAATATTGTCCTATGCACTAGATGGATGGATTGTCCTATGCACCATCTATGGCTGTTTTATCGTGTATCTCTATTTAATGAATCGTCTCACAGCAACATTTTGCATTTTTACCTACAACATTAGCCTAAGATAATGCCCAAATAACTTTTTGGTTGTGGTTAACATTATTTTTCCCTGCCTATGTTACTGTAATTATTTTTGTCTTTGCAATAACATTTACTGATGATTCATGCTAAATATAAGACCAGGAAGTTGTATGAAATATTTAATGTTTACTTTAAATAAAGCCATCAGCAGATTGTTTTAAAGCAGAATCCACCAATAACACTTCCTTGGCTTATTTTAAAACCAACTGACAGCATGTTTCCTTTCCTCTCTGCATACATAGTGATGCAACAGATCGAGGACTTTTGTTCTGTTCAGAACACAATACTTCATTTGTTCATCTTCAGCAAATTGCCCTACTCCAACCTTTTGTTGTCACAAAGTGCCACCTGCACCTGTGAGAACAGGTTATGAGTTGCACGTGCCTTATTGTATTAGTGTTGTCTTGGACACCCTGTGTTTATACCAGGACACACACACACACACACACATACACGTTGGTGCAACTACATCATGAAGACATTCCATAGGCATAATGGATGTTATATTGAACAAACCGTATATTTTATCCCCTTACACTGCCCCTACTTCTAAACCTATGTCCACATAAACCACGTTTACGTTGTAATACCAGTGTAATACCCATATCATTATACAAATTTGTATCCTCAAATCACATAAACAAGCACAAGCGTGTGTGTGTGTGTGTGTGTTCATGTTTTTCTATCCTGCTGGGGACTTAAACCTGACTACACACATACTCATGGGGACTCGTGTCACCGTGGGGACCTAAATTGAGGTCCCCATGAGGAAACAAGCTTATAAATCATACAGGATGAGTTTTTTTGAAAATGTAAAAATGCAGCAGGGGCAGGGGCAGTGTAGGGGGATAGAAAATACGGTTTGTACAGTATAAAATGCATTACGTCTATGGAGAGTCCCCACAAGGATAGTAAACCAGACGTGTGTGTGTGTGTGTGTGCGTGCGTGTGTGTGTGTGTGTGTGTGTGTGTGTGTGTGTGTGTGTGTGTGTGTCTGTGTCTGTGTCTGTGTCTGTGTCTGTGTCTGTGTCTGTGTCTGTGTCTGTGTGTGTGTGTGTGTGTGTGTGTGTGTGTGTGTGTGTGTGTGTGTGTGTGTGTGTGTGTGTGTTCGTGTCCTACAGCACTGTTATGTAAACATGTCGCTTGGGTCCTGAGCTTTTTGTGCTGACATGCTCAAAGTCACTCTGACATGTTATGCTATGTCATCGTCTCTGTCCAGTCAGGAGCTAAAGAAAGTTGTCACTTGGCACAGTGGCAGGTACTGTTGTCATTTCAGTGGCTGTGAAGAACAACACTGATTTTTGACAGTTGTTTTCACAGGTCTATAAGCATTGCATGTTTTTGTGGTAAACAAATGACAATGTTTCAGGATTAAAACATAGTTCGTCTTCAGTCGCATGTGAAAAAATGGATTTAGGAGTTGGGGAAGCACTTTGTTCAATGTTGGCAGATCATGCAGAAAAGATTATATCCTTTTCCGGCTGAAATGACACATTTCTCAAAATCAAAACGTCCGTGCTGTGGCGATTTAAGGCCCGTTTCAGGGGTTTGTCCTCTTAAAAGGATGTTGACATTTTGATTAAACATTACAAGCTCAAAAAATCTTTAAAAATGAAACTCATGCGTGGATGAATCGATAAGTACATTTAGACAACATATACATTTTTCCATTTATTGACAATTTTAAACTTTAGTGTTTTTTAGGGCAGTATTGTTAGAAACAATGCTGCTATGGTATAACTAGTTTGTCACATTATTTCATTTGACATGTTGCCACTTTGATCTTTGAAGTGCCTCCCACAATCTTTAGGCAGTATAAAATAGGGGGAAAAAAGTCTGATTAGCCATTTTTACTACAAGGGAGACATTTCTATTTAGTTGAATAAGAGCTCGCTGTTGCATTGATTTGCACAGCAGTTTTATGATGCACAATTTCAATTTCTAGACCAATTAAATGGGTTACGGAGCATGATGTTTAGTCAGTAGCAGCCTGCTCCTGATGGTTCTCAAATCAAAGCACTTTGTTATCATTGAGTGAAATGAAACCTCCACCTAGCTGCTTGAGCTCCAGCTAAAACTGATATGTTAATATCAGAGTGAATGATGCCTTTGTGACATTTTTGACTGTCAATAGCTATCTGCCTACATGCTATGTTATGAAAGATGCCTTTTGTGGGCATATCGCCACTGTCTTCAGATGTTTTCTGCATTTACACATGTTCTGTTGTCCCTACAACCCATCAATGGGCTGTATTTTTCAGCAGTAAGCATACCTCTCAGAAGACATTCCAACGGGTTTAATTAGAGCAGACTGCGACTGCTTTCCTCCGCCCACTGTGGTTCTCTTAACGACATTTCTTAGCTAAATCCTGAAAAAACAACCTCCAACCTGCTTATTTCCTTTTGCATGCAAGTTTGACACTTATGGCACTCTTAATTGATCAAATGGTTAGATTAAACAAAATATAGTCAAAATATTTTGCCACCGTTTTGCCACGATTAGTAAAATAGAGTAAAATATCCATCTTTAGGAGAATTATCAGGGGTGATATATAAAAGGGGATTTTGTACCATAGTCAAACAGTGTCTCCTCTGCCATCATCAGCACAAAAACAGAGGCCACCCTGTGAAGAGACTTCGTAATCCAAGTCTGCTTGGAACAGAAATATCATTTGAAATTTTTCTTCCCTTGCTCTGAATGCCTTGATTTGTTTTGACTGGTTTGTTTGCGGTGGACTCTGCATGCTTATCAGGATTATTACATAATTTCCCCTTCGTGATCATTTGATTTAATCCATGTGCACACTCGCAGTCGTATATCGCCATTCAAATATGTGAACATATGTGAAAATGCTATGAAATGTATTTAATATATCAAACGTGGTAATATTCTATATAATATTCTAATATTCAAAAGAAATATATATATATATATATATATATATATATATATATATATATATATATATATATATATATATATATATATATATATATATATATATATATAAACAGTGGTATATTATTAAAGTTAACTGGGTTCAAATATTAGCATGAAAGGAAAATATACTGAATTGTTTACATAATTTATAATACTTTTTTCATTCTAAGTGTTGCATTCATTGAGGATATCATCCATTTTATTGCCATTTATAGTTCAGTGTGAGTAAATGACTTAATGATCATGTGTATAAGCTGAACCAGTTTATTCACAATTATATCTTTATGACATTTAATCGTCAAACAAAATTGCAGAACTAGTGCTCTGCAAGAATCAGGCAGCAGAATAGATTCATCCTGTAGCTCCTTCCTGTTCAGAAAGATTGGTGTGCCACCCCCTTCCTCTCAGACTGCTGGAATGTGTTAATGTCCGCTCTTTTTTTTTTTTTTTTTTTTTACTTCGGCTTATGTCCAGAGTTCCTTGCAGTAGATGAATCTATATATTTTCCTCATAGATGTGTTCTGAACTATAACCTGCTTTAGACATCCCTCCAGGGTGTTTGCTGCCATGTTTAAACCCTAAAAAAGGTATATGGCTTGGTCTTGCAGTATGAGGAAACACCATGGTCTTCATTCCACACATCACTCTGAATTATTATAATCAAAAGATGCATGGTTGGCATGATGTTATGATCATGAATGTGACAAATTAGTAATAATTGGTGATGAAATGTAGCCTGACAAGCCAGACCCACATCAAGATGTTTGGTCTGGAAACTCACCAATGACAGGGCTCAATCCGAGAGGCGGGATAAACGACTTTCTTTCAAACTCCCTCTGCACGCAATTGGATAGCGCTACAACCAACCAGAGCAAAGAAGAAGCTGACGTAGTTAGAGCTCTCGGTTATTTGCTCTTTTTCCAACGAAAAGCTTAACTTTAAATCTTTCAGAGTCGCGGCCAAAGCAGATTCGAAAGACCGCTGTTCGCCAACATCTCCAACCGCCGCCATCTCCTTTGTTTTCAAGCAGCAGGAACCATTGCAACTCTGCAGTCATTACGTTAAGCCCGCCCACCGACTCTATACACGATGTGATTGGCCCGTCCAGAGTTAGGCTTTTCCAGCTCAAAAGGGTATTGAGAGTTGCTAGACGACACTCGCGGGCAGATTAAATTTGCTGCCGCTAGGGTGCGTCTAGATTTCTAGGCTAGATGAAATGGTGACTCAGAAAGATGTTGGGAAAAGTAAATGTGAGCCTTCCCTTGTGCTTTCAGGAAGAGAGTGTTTCCTCTGGTGTTCTTTGTGTGCTCCTCCAGATAAGATTAATCAGCTTGTCATTTTTTACCATCTGATACATTTGTGTTACCATCTGAATGAGTTATTCACACAACCAATAATTAGTCAATTTCAAGAACATACTTTTGCAACTCCCTCCATTGGTTTTCAGTTTCAGAGCAGATTGATGATGACCTGTCTTCTTGACTGAGAGTACAGCAGTGAAAATATTTGATGAAACATTGATCAATGATGCATGTGTTCCCTACAGATAAAAACTTTGATGACGAAGACTCAGTGGATGGGGGCAGGTCCTCCTCCTCTTCCTCTTCTAAGGGCTTCTCCAGCAGCAGGAGAGGGGGCGGCATGGGCTCAATGAGGCGACCTAGTTCTGCCTCTGGATCCAGGGCTGCAGGTAAGACCACAGCTACTACAGCTCAGCCCAGGTTACAACTGAGAAACTGAAGTCAGATGAGATTAAACACTGTACACATCCATAAATACTTCACATAAGCATGTTGAACAAGGAGAAATGTAATTGTAAATGTAAAAAGGTTATATTTCCAAAAGCTTGTAGTTTACCAGAGTGAGAGGAGAAGTGATATTGAGAAATTACTGGAGATAAACAATGACTCTGTTGGCTGGCCAAAAGGGAACACTGCAGAGGTCTACATTATGTAATAGTTTTTAATGAATAAACTCAGATTTTCATGTGACTTGCCTGATGGTTTTAAATAAAGCCTATATTAAATTGATCATAAGTGATATGCATAGTGCTACAAAATATTTCTGTTTCAAATAAAAACATTTTTTTTGTACTTTTTATTAATCGAAAAATATATCACAGCTTCCAGAATGATTTCTGAAGGATTGTGTGGCACTGAAGACTGGGGAAATAAATAGTTGCTGAAAATTTAGTTTTGCCATCACAGGAATACCATTTTAATTATTAATTATTTTAATTTGTAATAAATATTTTTCAGTATTACCGTTTTTACTGTGATTTTAATTCATACATTATAATGTTAATGTAGAATATAATTGTGAATGTAGATTAGAATTGCAAAATGTCACCAGTATTGGCATTGACTGCAAAATCTTTATAAAAAATATATAATTTTGTGATTTGCGATCCCTCAGGGAAGGACAGTGTCAGCGCTGGAGCTGGAGCTGTGGATGAAGAGGATTTTATCAAGGCTTTTGAAGATGTACCTGCAGTGCAGGTAATGTATCTTAAATTATCATTATCATGCAATTTATCATGGATTCCTTGAATTTAAACATTCAAAGCAAGATGTATATGTTGCTCATTTTCAGATATATTCCAGTAAGGATTTGGAGGACTCCTTGAATAAAATCCGTGAAATTTTGTCAGATGACAAGCAAGACTGGGAGCACCGCGTCACTGCTGTAAGTCCGAGATTAGTTTCACTGTTGCTTTTGTCCTCAACACATGCTCTCCAGCTTGATGAATTTGTCTTCAACATGGCACTGAAGGAACTCTTATATCATGTATTTAGCTGAAGAAAGTCCGGTCACTGCTTCTGGCTGGTGCGACTGAGCATGAGAGTTTCCTTCAACATCTACGTCTTTTAGAAGGTGCCTTCAAGCTGTCGGCTAAAGATCTTCGATCCCAAGTGGTTCGAGAGGCTTGTATCACATTCGGGTATGAAGCCACTCTTCTCTACTATTTTATCTTCCAGTCTCTTTAAAAAATCTTTTTTTAAAGGTATAGTTCAACCAAAAACGAAAATTGTCATCATTTACTTGCCCTCAAGTTGTTCTGAACCTGTATGAATTTCTTTCTTCTGATGATCACAATAGAAGATATTTTGAAGAATATGATTAACCAAATAGTTGATGGGGCCACATTGACTTCCATAGTATGGGGGGGGATACTATGAAAGTCAATACATCTTTTTTGTGTTTAGCAGAAGAAAGAAATTCATAAAGGTTTATGATGACAACATTTTCATTTTTGGGTAAACTGTCCTTTTAATATAGCTTTCAAGTGTGATATCTACTACCAAAATAGACTTTTTCCCAGCCATTTACGGAATTTTCCGGCTTTCCATGTCTTCACTGTTTTGCATCTTCTGAAAAAGTACAGAAGCTCCAGATCAAAAGACATGTGATGAAGAAGCAGAAACAAGTGATAGCATATGTAAGCAGATGCATATGTAAACTAACGCGATCAACAACACGAAACTGCATGTAAATCAAAACCGTCTAATGTTACTGAATGAAATGTCGACCCAGGAAGTGGTATAGGACAGTGCAAGTTTTGGGGGTGTTGATGGACTCTGTTTTGATCATCGTTCTGCATCTGATCCAGACGTGATTTTTCTCAGCTCATTTTGCTCAAAATGTAGCTTTTTTTTTATTCAACTTTTATCATTTGTTTAAAAGCAGACCGTCTGTGCTTTCTTTTGATATATTACATGTTCAGATATTCATACAATAGAATATTCTGGGGGCTGTAAAAGTTTTGTAAAAAATGATAAAAAATGCTGCTGCTGGCTGGCAACTTTTTTCAAAAACGCTGATGGGGAAAGAGTTAGTTAGCTAGTAGGATGCCACTTTAGATGTTCATTGATCAAAGACACACTTCAGGAGCAGGGCAACTTTTCACAAAACCAGTCTTAAAGGCACTTCATCATACTCTGATACATGGTATATCTCAAATATCATTGGGATACAGCATTAAAAAATGCTGTTTAATGAGGTAAATGAAGCTGTTGTGCGGGTCTCTGTGATTGAGCATGACTCAGTGCCGGTCTTTAATTATTTTGGGTCGTAATGTGTTTCTAATGAAGTGGAACCGAGCTGACTGGAGAATGCAGGACAGCTCTTCTGCTAAAGTGCAGCCACTTGATGGATATCTTAACACGTTCCATGCCTTAATGTCACACACATTTGATTAATATCCATCTAGACCTGAAGTTAACACATCCTTATATTTGTATCTTGTTGATTGGTGTTTTCGCTGTCTCTCAGGCATCTGTCTTCGTTGTTGGGGAATAAATTTGATCACGGGGCTGAAAGCATCATGCCTACGCTTCTCAACTTGGTGCCCAATAGCGCCAAAGTTATGGCCACATCCGGAATGGCAGCCATCCGCATCATCTTGCGAGTGAGTTCTGATCATTTACTTTTTACTTTTTCACATGTATTTGTACATTAAGAGTGCGTTCTGAAATTAAATGAAAAGTGACACAATAACTCCCAATAACTAATAAAACCTAGTGAACTGCATGATGTCTACAGTTTACTTTCTAAGGCCCCCCGATCAGACAGAACGCATTTTTTTGCAGTGAGAGGTGCCTTTTTTGTTGTTGTTTTGTTTATGCGCTTCGGGGCCCTTGCATTCTAACCATAGACAGTAAAACAAAATTTGAACCACCTGCTGCACCTCGTGTTTTTGTAGAGCACCTGAAGTTGAAAAAAAAATTAGCTGAGCTGAAACGTGCCCGACGTCCTTCGCATTTTTTTTTCATTGTCCAATCGAATGAATGGAGAGGCGGTCCTTCCATTGTGGTGACGTTTACCTTGATTAGATTGACAGCACAGCTGATTCGGGGGTTGCCTAGCCACATAAACATTTTCTAAATTAAAAAAACGCCAACCAAAAAAGGCAGCGAAAGAATGCTGCCCTAAGGCAACATCCTAACTCATTTGAGGTTCTCGTAAGAACCTCAGTTGAATTGGGATGCTCTAAATAGGCAGCAACTTCACACAAAAGTGAGAGTCAGGAGATTTATAATAGATTGTTTTTTTTTTATTATAATAATATTTTACAGAATTACTGCTTTTTTATTGTATTTTTGATTAAATAAAGGCAGCCTTGGTAAACATAAGAGACAAAAACATAAAAAAAGTTACGAACAATAGTGTGTTTATTCTACTCTATATTTTATTTCTGTGTTTAATATTCTAGTACCAAGATTTAAAATTGTGCTTTTTGTCTTTCTCAGCATACACACTTCCCACGCCTTATCCCAATCATCACCAGCAACTGCACTTCTAAATCTGTGGCTGTTCGAAGGTAAACTAGACCTCCCTGAGAGATCTATTTACAATTAGTTTTTTGTTTTTTGCAGAGCATAAATTAGAAAGGCATTTTCTTCTAATATAAATACTTGTTCTTTGTTCCCCCTTTAGACGGTGTTATGAGTTTTTAGACCTGTTATTGCAAGAATGGCAGACACACACTCTAGAGAGGTGAGTGAAAATGATTGATGTTGTATTGAAGAAAAAAAACATTTGTTTTTGTGAAGTGATTTTTGCTCAGCATGTATCTCATAGAACTTGGTACGTACATGAATTTCTGTTTATTCCTTCTGCTGCCAAGCAGTCACCCCCTCCCTTTCCTGTTTTTGTGACATTTAACTGGTGAAAACCTGTGTTACTTATCAAAGCTCGGCTGAACGGGCAACTGATGATTCTTTTCGCGGGTTGAATTGATGAGCCAGGGATGTGTGGCAACCATGCGTCCCAGCCGTTTCCATGGCAATATAGCCAAGAGCTCTTTTATAAGGAGGTCTGGACTCCCCTTATCCTCTCTTTCCCACTGTTCCGCCTTTAGAGAACTCGGAAAAAAAGGTCTGCCGTCTGGTCCAGAAAGTTTCAAAGGAGACTGAGTGAATTCACTGTGGGTTCTGCAGACTGTAAGAAACTGTATTCATCATGTTTCCTTACTACCCCAGGCATGTGGCAGTTCTCACTGAGACCATCAAGAAGGGGATCCATGATGCTGACTCTGAGGCCAGATCCGTGGCCAGAAAGTAAGTCTGTTTGCCTTTTTGTTTTGTGTATTTGGATATTAATGTATGTGCTTTGATAGTGCATGTTAACATTTGTTTCAGTCTAGTTCATTTCCATGGTTTTGTTTAAGAGGTTGTCCATTTGTTCTATAGGTGTTACTGGGGATTCCATGGCCATTACAGTAGGGAGGCAGAGCACCTGTTTCAGGCGTTGGAGTCGACCTATCAGAAGGCCCTACAGTCCCATCTTAAGAGTTCTGACAGTATAGTGTCTCTACCACAGTCCGACCGCTCGTCCTCAAGCTCTCAGGAGAGCCTCAAGTGAGACATGCAGACATTTCACTTACCTCCATAAATGAATTGGTACATCCTTACAAAATATTATCTATGCGCCTGCAATCAAATTTTGACTATATTTTCTGTCTCTCTCATGCACACACCAACACACACTTACTACCATTCAAAAGTGTGGAGTCAGTTTTTCTTAAAATTGATGCTTTAATTTAGCAATGATGCATTAAATTGATCAAAAATTACAGTAAAGACATTTATACTGTTATAAATGATTTCTATTTAAAATAAATGCTGTCCTTTTGACTCTATTTATCAGATAACCCTGAAAAAATGTATCACAGATTCCACAAAAATATTAGGCAGCACAACTGTTTTCAACACTGATAATAATAAGAAATGTTTCTTGAGCACCAAATCAGCATATTAGAATGATTTCTGAAGGATCTTGTGACTGCTGAAACTTCTGAAATCACAGAAATAAATGATATTTTAAAATGTATTGAAATGGAGAACACTAGTTAGTAATAACATTGTGTCTGTGGTGTTTGCTAGCTCATTTGATCAAACTGTGCGTTATGGGTGTTCCTGTTGAAGTTGGTGAACTATTTTGCCAGCTGGCTGATGGACCATGTGCACAGATTGGTGATTGTGCTTCCTAGCACGTTGAGTCGTCTCTTAATATGAAGCAGTGATCTCATCTTCAATATTAGACTGCAGCATCTGTTACATTGTCTCCCTGTTGTTCAGAGGCAATGAGATCATCTTGCATTAGCACCAGTGTGATGAGTGACAGTTTTAATAGTCTCAATCTGCTATCGGTTTTGTACACAAAAACAAAAAGCTGTGTACTGGTCACAAAAATTGTCAAAAAGAAGGTGTTACAAGCAACTTAACAGTGTAATAACAATGTGATTTGTAGATTGTAAAAGTGTATACAATTATTACAGATGGGGTTAGGTGAAATATTGCATATTCACACTAAATTCACACTTGCTTACAATATAAAATGTTCGCATTGTAACATGTTCCCATACTCTTGGGCACTTTGTTTCCATTGTTTTCAATGCTGGGTTGCCAGACAGGATTTCTGTCATTAGTTATGAGTTTGAGGTCACAGCTGAGAACAGATTTAATGCTCTTTACGTTTGACTGTTAAGTTTTGTAAAGAGTGTGTCATCATTAGACGATTTGCACAATCTCTCTTTGTCTTGCAACTAGTGAGTTTGAGAGAGTTTCGATTTACTTGTAAATTACACAAATAATTACAATTATTTTCAACTAGATTTATATCTAGTTAACTAGTTAATTTTACTGTTTACTGTTTAGTTCATTCTTTTGTAAGTGTGCCTCTGTTGATTTGATCTTTTTATCCTCCTTCCTGCAGTCGACCGCTGTCAGTGAAGAGTGTTATTGGAGGACCTGTTACAAGAAGTAAGTAAAGCAACACTTTATTTTTGCTGGTGCTTAGCACTTTTACAATCATGCCATTTTGCCATGTCTGTAACTTTGTCCGTGTAATGATTTCTCAGGTAAAGTGATCGGCTCTCGGGTGACCTCAACCCCTGGTGCCCTCCAGCGTTCCCGCAGTGACATAGATGTGAACGCCGCCTCCAGTGCCAAATCTCGCATGTCCACCGCAACCTCCCCATCTCCCTTTAGCTCTGCTGCAGCCTTGCCTCCAGGCTCCTACGCCTCCTTGGGTGAGATTTCATCACACTCTATCCATCTTTTCTCCTTTTTCATCCTTAATTAGGAATTTTAATAAAATAGCCATAAAAATCAGTGGCTTTTATGGCTGCAGCGGCCCATTAATAAAACTGATGGGCCCCATAGATGCTATTAAGCTGCTCTGTGATGAGGAACAAACGACGGGTGTATGCCACAGATATTCTACCATTTATCATCCTTTACGTTTTTTTTTTAGAAAGTTAAGTGTGGTGATTTTAGGAGGGAGGATAAAAATCATTTTATAACTTATCGTTCTGACTCTAAATTCTGATTAGGTTGAGCTACTGTCAAAGACAATGTGTTTGAAGCTACTTGAATATTACTTGCTGAAATAACAGTATTATTATTAATAATAATTTCTTAGCTAGGTGTTGTTTATAAATACTTAATTTATTGAAAAATTATTGATTGAAATACATTAGACACTATCAATATTGTTCATTTTCTAAAAGCAATAAGTCACACATTTTAAACTTTTTTTTTTTTTTGTCTTTTGTCATTTATTACTTGTTATATTTTGGTTTTCTCAGTGTTAGTTTTTCAGCATAAGACAGAAGAGAATGTTGGAGCTTTATAACGCATTGGTCCTGTGAGAAATGTTAACTTTTTGTCCTGGGAAAACAACATTCAACAAGCAGAGCTCGCCACCTAATGTTTGACCACTAACTTGTCTGTAACTTTTGTCTTTATAATCTTCTTTCTGTACCTTTTTCTAATCCCATAATTCCTCATAAATGATCAAAGAGATTTTATTTCCTTACCCACAGTCACACTCAGTAGCTCCAGTGTGCTTCCATGCAAGGCCTGTTTCTGAGCAGATCCCTGTCTTCCACGCTTCCATGGGCTTAACTGACTAATCTCTGCCTCTTATGCCTCTCCTCTCCTCCACCCTGCACTCCCCTGCTTTTGTTTTTGTGTTTTTGCCCCAAAGATGGTGCACCTGGTAAAATAGATGGTAAGATGTATGTGTATATATGTGTGTGTGTGTGTGTGTGTGTGAATGTCTACCTTCTGTGCTGTCCGAGGGATTCGAGCAGTGTTCTATTGACGATTAACAACTGTACACCTGGCAACCTGACTATTCTAGTGGTCTGCATGACCTGTTTGCATGATAAATCCCCTCCCCTCCTCTTGACAGTAAATAACAGTAGTTCAGCTAAATGAAAATGGTCACTTGTACTTCATATTATCTGTAATGTGTCATTTGTATTAGAATGCCTTGGGGGAAAAAGTGCTCAGAAATGTAGCACCATGTATGCAGATGGTGGTATTGGTCTAGTATATGGTTACAGAAACAGCACACACAATTGCTGTTTTGTACAAATTCATACTGAAACTTTGTGTCAAAAAATCAAACCAATTTTTGTTTTGATTTAATTAAACTCAATAGGTACACTATTGTTCAAGTGTTTGGGGCTGGTAAGATAATTTTTTCCAAATTTTTATTTATATATTTTTTACCTCAAACTTTTGAACAATAGTGTGATTTGATAGATACGTCTGCCCAAAAGCCAATAATATTATGTGTTGCATTTATTTGAACATCAATCTTCTCAGTACGGCATGTCACTCAATTCCTTTCAGTCAGTATATTTTCATCAGGGAAACCTCTTTGTTTGTCCTCAGTATCCCTGTCCTTTTATTGTTGTCGTTAAAACCTTTCAATCTGTCTCTCTCTGTGTCACTCGAATTCTCTCCCTTCCTTTCAAGCATTTTATATTGCTGCATCTCACGCTGTGCTTTTTACATACAGGTCGTGTGCGGACGAGAAGGCAGAGCTCAGGGAGTGCAGTCAGCGCCAACAGTACTGTGACAGACAGCCGAGGTCGAAGCAGAGCTAAAGTGGTGTCCCAGTCCCAGCGTAAGTGTCTCTGTAGGGCCTTGATCCCATCCTCCACCTGTTACACTTAAACCCTTTACTGTTAAATTGTGTGTATATATATATTTTGCAATATTAATGTTTGTTAATGAAATTAACACGTTATTACATGGCTCTCTGAATACTTTATTCTGATTGGGAAGTCTTATGTCATGACATTCTGCTGTCAATAATTGTTTTATAATGACCACTAAACTGTGTGACATTTGACAACCCAGACAACCAATTTGCTAAATGCAACTATGCTAGTCTCATGTTTCCCATATCACTCCACAGTCTTTCTTTTCACATAGTAAAATAATTTGAATACAAATAAAAAAATATATATGTTTGAACATATATCCTTTAAATAAGTATAACAATCATGAGAACATTTGTCAAAGTTAAAACATCTGGAACAAATTATAATTTGATGGGAAAATGTGCTTAAAGGATTAGTTCACTTAGATATTTTAGTCACCCCCGTTTTACTTCATATAATGGTTTTCAATTGCAACCAAAGGGTTGAAGGTCCAAATCAGTGCAGTTTCAAAGGGCTTTGAAGGGCTTCAGAGGCTCTGCACGATCCCATCCGAGGAATAGGCTCTTATCAAGCGAAACTATCTGTCATTTTCTAAAAAAACAAAAAAAATTATACATTTATATACTTTTAACCTCATATGCACGACTTCAGTGTTGTTATTCTTCACTGTGTATTAAATGTCACACTTGTGACATACGTGGAAGTACCGACCCAGTGTTAAAATGAACATGCAAAGACTAAATCAAACGTCTTCGATGTGTCAGACAATTTTACAGTTGGAGGAAAACATGAGATGGAGTTTTTCGGCACTGGGTTCCTCAAAAAACTTGAAGGGATAGTTCACCCAAAAACGAAAATGTGATGTTTACCTGCTTACCCCAGTGCATCCAAGATTTAGGTGTGTTTGTTTCTTCAGTAGAACACAAATTAAGATTTTTAACTTCAACCGTTGCAGTCTGCCAGTCATAATGCATGCGAATGGGTAACATTTCTATGAGAGTAAAAAAAAACATGCTTAGACAACATTCACATAAACCCTGCTCCTGGTGATGACACATTAATGTCTTAAGACACGAAACGATTGGTTTCTGTGAGAAACCGAACAGTATTTGTTATTTTTTTACCTCACATCCAGACAAATCTCGTCTCGTATCATTGCTTCCTTCTAGTAAAGTCAAACCGGCGCGATCATAGAAATATATAGATTTCTGCGTGGATCGGTTGAATGAGGCATCTACATAATATATATCTATGATAGCGCCGGTTTGACCTTACTAGAAGGAAGTAATGATACTAGATGAGATTCGTCTGGATGTGAGGTAAAAAAATAACATAACATGTTACCCATTCACATGCATTATGACTGGCAGACTGCAACGGTTGAAGTAAAAAATCTTAATTTGTGTTCTACTGAAGAAACAAAAACACCTACATCTTGGATGCAACTGGGGGTAAGCAGATAAACATCACATTTTTGTTTTTGGGTGAACTATCCCTTTAATTTTGTTTTGACTGAAGAAAGAAAGACATGAACATCTTGGATGAGATGGGGGTGAGTAAATGATCAGGAAATGTTCAATTTGAAGTGAACTAATCCTTTAAGTTTAATATAAAATGTAAAAGAAAAAAATCATAATGCTCCTTAAAACGGTCAAAAAATGTTTTATTTTGTGGTGAAATTATTCCTGGACATGTTTTTATGAGATTCACCTTCGATTGAGCAGCTCAGATACTTAACCATTGCACTGCCACCACTATCCATCATCATTTTTGTCTCTTTTGGCTTTGTTTTTAATGTTTTCACAACCCAGTTTGGCATCCTGCTGAACATGGAGTTTATTCCACAATTATAGTTGAAGCCGCTCTTTGGCATTAAATTTGTAGATTTAATTTGCTAGAGCACGAATAAACGACATCTTGCCTGATGCATGCTGGGTAACCATGCATCACATCAAGCGTCTATTGTAACTGGCTACTTTTCACCTGTCCGTTGCCTCGCCTCCATACACAAGGATCCAGATCAGCTAACCCCACTAGTGGTAAGCCCCCCCTCCTCAGAATAAAGCTGCTTTAATATCCTCAAGATGAACCCTGCATGAGTCACATGTCTACCATCATGTTGCATGTCCTACTCTAGCTTAATCTTACTTTTATTTCTGTTCAAATAGAGGTCAGACATGATAGTTGGGTATTTTTTTTTTGCTTTGATGTCTGTCTGTATGTTTGCAAGGTGTCTGCTGCTCATAGTACGTCACGTTACCAAGTCTGTAGAGATTACTGTTTTCCCTGCAGCTCAAATAGACCTGGGATCCAAACTCACCCTGCTTGTCTGTCTCTGTGTTTGTCTGTATTTCATCAGAGTTGAGCTCTGGTCTTCATATATTTGCATACACATATTTGATTTTTCTTATATGTGAATATATATTTTCATATATTATTTAAATATATTATTTAAATTATTTTAAGCCTTTGCTTGTCAAACAAGCCATGTGGATAAAGGAAGGCTTTTAGTCACCATTTAAAAAAAAAGAAGCTTAGTTTAGTTTTTACACCTATGTTGGGCAAATAATATTTTCCTATACATGTTTTTTTTGTATTGTGTATATTTTATTTTTGTATCGTGCTGTTTTATATTATTTCCTTAGTTTGCAAGTTTTTGAATAATTAATCTGATCATAAATGCCTTTATCTTTTTTTGTAATACAGTATAATTGAATATTATTACAGTTTCAAACTGTTTTCTATTTGAATAATTTATTCCTGTGATTATTCTTTGAATTGTTCAAAATCTGACCCCAAACTTTTATATGATAGTGTGAATTTGTCTTGTAACCATGGTAACATTAATTAATTATATAATGGTGAACAAAATTATAAACCGCACGTATCTATTTGCACAGTTTAGTGAAGTTCACTTTGTATATTAAAAAGATCTTGTGTGTCTTCTAAAAATAAATAAAAGGTGCCTTATTTCGCTCACTTTCATTTACTTTTTTAATGATGTAAATTCAGTGCTAAGCAGAGGGGAGCCATTGGCATTTGGTATATAATCATCCACCATGTTACTTACAACAGTCCTGGTCTCATTTCCCTTTGCAGCCGGCAGCCGATCCAGCTCTCCAGGGAAGCTCTTGGGACACGCATATGGCAGAATTCCTAGAGCCACTGCCCCTACAACACCCTCAGACAAGTACTCTAGGGTCCCACGAAGCCAGGGGTGCAGCCGTGAAACCAGCCCCAACCGACTGGGCTTAGGTAGGGGCCACACATTTTTACATCTCTCAATTTAAACACATGGATGCCTGCAGGCGCAGACATGTCACTGGCGTATATAAAACAACTTGATTCTGGACCGGTTCCTAAACCGGTTCCTTGAGGAATCCCATAAAGAGTATGCATTACAACATTGAGATTATTTGCTGTGTTATTTTGGAAAATGACCTTGTGGTAATTATGGATGACAGGATTTTTCAGAGCTTTACTTGAGACAGAAAGAAGTTAACTTTTTGTTAACTTTAATATCCTGAATCATTGTTCACTGCAAATCCCATTAGATTTGACTAGTGCACTAGTTTGGTGTGTGAATGTAACTCAGCATTCATTGAATTGGCTGATGCAAGTGTTTATCATTGCTGTCTTTGCATGTTATTCATTTACCTAATGTTAAATGATGACTTCCATTCCTCATCAGCTTTTCTGGCTGTGTTTTGAGGTCATTGTGTTTGTCAGCTTTTTCTGTGAAATGTTTGTGTGTGTCTTGTTATTTAAAGATTTGACCAAAAATGTCCAGCCAATTATTTAAACTCATCAATTTTAACAGTAAATGATTTGTCTATAAAACAAGAAAAATAAATGAATATGAAACTGAATATATATATATATATATATATATATATATATATATATATATATATATATATATATATATATATATATATATATATATATATATATATATATATATATATATATATATATATATATATATATATTTTATTATTTTAAAAAAAAAAAAAAATTTATCAGAATGCTTTTAAGCTAAATGCAGTCTTTTTGTGTGTATGTTATATAAAGGTGCACCAAGCAATTACATCTTAAAATGAATATTGCTTAATTTAATTTATTTATGTATGTTGAGATGAATTCAAGTCATATCCATGGCGTGACAAAAAGTGAAAGTGTTCACACTGATTTCAGTGACACAGTGATTTGAGGTGACCATTATCAATATATTTAGTCACGTGACAACAAACATGAATGTTGATAAAAGTTTAACTTTACGCAACAGAACAGTGGTGCGTTATAGCAACTACCAATCAGAATGAAGACATCGCAGGCCACCCATCAGCTGTCAGAAACCGGTTGAGTGAACGTAAGAGAGTGATACATAATATATATTCATGCAGGGATATCATTTTTCAAAAGAGATGCATGGAAACCAGTGTCAGATATTGTCAGTGTTGATTCATGAGCTTGATTCATGCATTGATAATCATTCATCTTATTCATGATATGATGCATTATGGATTGCTATAATTTGTAATATGTAATATTGTAAACATGTAAAATTTATAGCAGCAAGAGATCTGATTTATTGTCAAAATAGAATGACATCTTATTTTTACAGATAACACACTATCTTTTAAAGTTACATTTTTATTTTAATGTTTTTGAAAATAGTTCAAGTTTCTTGTGTTTACCAAGGCTACATTTGTTTGATCAAAAATACAGTAAAATTGTAATATTATTAAATATTATTTAAATTTAAATGTAATATATTCCTATGATTTCCTTCAGAAATCCTTCTAATATGCTGGATTGCTGCTCAAGAAATATTTCTTATTATTATCAATGCTAAAAATACTTTTGCTGCTTAATTTTGCTGCTCAAAAGATCAGCATTTATTTCAAATAGAAATCTTTGTTACGACCCTGTCTTCTATTGGTCTCTGAGGGTGTGATTGGCTGCAGACAATCATTCCTAATTGATTAACTTATGGGCGTATAATGATGAGTATAAAAGCGGTCACTTTTGATCAGTTTAATGCATACTTGCCTAATAAATCAATTAATTTAGAACATTTGTGTATATATCAGTTTTGACCTAAAAGAAAATGTTAACTTTTCCGTAACACTGATAGGTGTCAGTATAGATTGTAAAGCTTTGGTCCTATAATCTGTTAAAAAAAAAAAAACCTCTCCATACACAAAATGACTTGGTGCACCTTTAATGCTGTATGTTCAAAAACTCCCTAAATGTTGTCTCAAAATTCAAAATGTTTGGCTTAAGTCTTTGCTTTAAACGTTTAACCTTTCTAAAGCAGAAGGACCCTAGGAAAGGGAAACCTCACCCTTCCTTTCTCTGACTCCACGGCCTCACTAATGCCCTAACCTGTGTTCTAACAGCCAGGCTGTGTGGTAAAGCTCTTCTTCCTGCCACTTCTCCCTATCGCACGCTAGCCCGGAGCAGTCGCATCCCCCGCCCCAGCATGAGTCAGGGGTGCAGCCGTGACACTAGTCGCGAGAGCAGCCGCGACACCAGCCCCGCTCGGGGGTTCACTCCTCTTGGTGAGTAGAGCGCTTAAGTGGCTGATGGAGCCCAAACAAGAACAACCACCCCCAATTATTTCCAATTCGTTACCACTAAACTTTCCCCCTCAATTTTATTTGGCCTTTATTTATAGACAGTATTCATGGGATATGAAATTGTTTGCTTTGCTTGCCTCAATGCATGGACTAATATGTTCTCAAAATGCTGTATTAATCTGTGCAGCTTTGTCTTTGGGTTGTAAATACATCCAGTTGATGTGTTATTGGTTTGTCCATAAATGGATTTATCTGGCATTTCGTATTAAATTGTGAATGAAAACAGCTGGTCTGATCTTTTTAAATCATTTTTAAGGATTTTTACAACTGAAATGAAAGCTGAAAATTATGCTAAACACTGATTATAATGCATAGTATTTTGCATTGTGATATCATTGCTTGTCCTTGTGTGAATGTCGTCTATGCTATAGCTGGGAGACTGATATGGTTTCACATACATTATATATACAGTACTGTGCAAAAGTCTTAGGCACGTTAGTATTTTCACCCCCCAAAAATGGTTTTAAGCCAGTTATTTATATATTTTGCTATAGTGTGTCAGTAGGAAATAAGAGTTTACATTTTCAAGCATTCCTTTTGCCATGAATTGTAACTTCATGTAACTTCATGTAAGCACATACAAACATCTCACTGGATATGTAAACTCCTACTGATTTCCTTCTGACACTCTACAGCAAAAGATAACTGGCTTAAAACCTTTTTTTGGTTAAAATACTAACGCGCCTAAGACTTTTGCACAGTACTATATATATTTAGTCGACTAGTTAACTGTGGCATGTTGGATATTTGGTGTCAATGCCATGGATGGTGTGATTCAGTGTAGCACTAACCGTTCCTGGGATGTCACCCTTCTTCCTGTCCCCTTGCAGCCTCCCGACGTCACTCTCGTTCAACCAGCGCGCTGTCCACGGCCGAACCCGTGGGCCAGTCAGGTGACCTGCATGAACCCTCGTTCCCCTGGCCCCCCTAAACAGGGCCAGTCACCAGCATGCCTTAATTCTTTACTTTTTTGAAAGTAAAACTGGCAACTGGGAACCACTTCACGTCACTGTTAGATTTAGATGTGAATTATCTGTTTATTTTAAAATTATATTTCCAGTGTCTTTGTCTTGAGTGACGTGTTAGGCTTTTCTCGCCATAAACATCAGCATCCATCCTAGTTGAGGTTATTTTATTTGTGTTTCCATTCGGTTAGTCGTGTGTTTGCCAAAAATCACTTTAGTTCATACATTAGGTTTTGTATACTTGCCATTTCCATTTTTTTTTACTTTTGCTTTGGTGTTATTGCTGGTAATAAATTTAAAATGGGTATTTTGCTTGGCTTTTTATGCTGTGAGCATCATAGAGGTTCAGTCTATTTTTTTGGATTTGTTTGAATTCAGTTATTGTTTTGCCGGACCCATAATTCACACACATTTGGCACTTGATTTTTAAATAAGCTGCTTTATCATCAGTTAAATCAGTATGTTTTTTTTTCTTACTATTAATCATGTAGCTTTAGAGGTTAAATGTGTAATTTCTAGGCCACAACTGCCACTAAAATGAGTTTGAGCTATCCAACTTGTTGGGAAAACATGATAGCATTGGTTCAACTTAGGTTTGGGATGGGACTATCTGATCAAAACAATGGTGGATGTGGTTACACAAGTGTTACACGCTTTACCTTTCAATTTTTAAGCAAACGTAATTCTTTTTCAGTCCTTTCTGGGCTTGTGTTTCATATTATGTGTTGGGTTGTATCGGACTGTCTCAAGTCTCTCAATGTCTACATGTCATCGAGTTTTGTCTATTACAAATTAGCCTATTTGATTGAAACAATTTGTTTATGACCTGACTTTAAGATGATGTCATTGAAGGTAAGTATTTTCTTACTCTCCATGGGCCATCCTCACTATCTCATCCTGTTCAAACCCCACAGATCGCTTTGGCCTGATCCATCAGGCTCGCATTTCTGCATCTGTCAATGCTATGAGGGTACTGAACACTGGCACGGAAGTGGAGGCTGCCGTAGCTGATGCTTTGGTAAGAATCATGGCCCTTACTCAAAGACATGAAATATATCTCTCTCATTATCTCATCTAGAATAACAGGAGTGATGCTTCTGTATGGCTCAAACTATTTGTTATATGTGTCACTAAAAACACCCACAGAAAAATATGGAATTTTTTGTAGTGTTCTTTATGAGGTATACTGGGTTTTAGTTCATATTAAAATGTATAATGTAAACAATATTAAAAATAATATTTTAGATTAAATATCTAGGGCTTCATATAAAACAGAGTGTTACTGACAGACTGGAAAGAGAGGTGCTGCAACAATGTTAATACAGTCAAACCAAAATGTATTCAGACACCTTCAACATTTTCTCATATTGTCAAAGTTTATTCGCTATAGTTTAGAAAATGGTAATACAATATGACAAGAACAATTAATCTTGATAATGTCAGAATACTTTGATAGAAAGGTATGTAATGGATTACACTCAACCAACCAGCTGTTAAATGTAAGTACACAATTTGATAATACCAATTTAGGTCAACCAGTTACCAAGCAATGCTTAATTGTGTCCAGTCTGTGGTGTAAAAGTCACATTAGCCATTAAAGAAAAAACACTAAAGCAAAACATGATCAGGTCAAAGTGTCTGAAAAATAATGGTCCCAAATCTGTATCAATTTTACTGTTAGCCCACTGTATGAAGAATTTGGGTATAAAATGTCACAGTTTACTTTATTTTGCTATCCTCACTTACATAAATTAACTAGTGTCCTGCACCCACTAGTGGAAAAAAAAACAAATCTGGTGTCTGAATAATTTTTGGTTTGATTTATTTATTTATTTTACATTCAAGAATTAAACCCTATTCAGATAGAAAAGGTAAAAACAAATCAAGACTTTTTAAATATATCTTTTTAAAAATATAATTCCAGTGAAAAATAGTTGAAGAAAAAAGGTATATTACATTTTAATCTTTATGTGCTTATGTGTCAGCTACCCAACAATATTATCAGGGAGAGGTTTTCACATTGTGTCTTTTCTGCATCAAATTTGCTCCTTTTGAAATGTCTGCGTCTCTTTGCTCTTCCTTTCTTGGTTGTCTTCAGCTGTTAGGGGACTCCAGGAATAAGGTAGTGCTTCAGTTTATTTACTGCTTGTCCTTCCATTTTTATTCACTAATCAGAATGACTTATACATCGTGGTCTGTCAAATATCAAGATAATTTTGTGCACCACAAACATGTGTGTTTCTTTCATTAATTTGGTCAATGACCATCTCATTTCCACATCTCATCATTTCCCATACAAGCACCACAAGATTCATTTAATTTATTTTGCTGTCAATTTGGTATTAATTATCTGTATAAGTCACCCAGTGTTATTGACTTGGAAAATGTATATCATCGTTAATTCACATGTGACAACACAGCAGGATTAAGTTGTAAACAGGGCAGATGTTATGCATCAGCGTGACACATCCCCTTTGCTACATAAGTAGATGTAATTACCCCTGCGTGATGCGCTCTTCACTTATGTCACCTGCGCACACTGTACTAATGACAAGGGTTTAAATGTTTGTTAATGCATTGCCAACTGCTGGAAATGTTTGAATTATTCATGACTGCTGAATTGTTCCTTCACAATCCAGTGCTGAGACTGGTGAAAAACCTCAAAGGCCATGTACACACTGCAAGTTGTCACTCCTTTCTTAATTTTTATTTTCATTCACAGAGTTCAGTTATTTATGAGAATAACAACTGAATTCTACAACTAAATTAGCAAAATTACTACAGCTAACAACTGAAAAATCCATGAAGTTCAACCAAAATGAACAACTAATTGTTGATATCTTGACACACCGATTTTAACTCTCTTAAATTGCTTTCCACCATAGTCAACGGTAGTTTACTAAAAGAATATTGTGCTTTAATACGTCTCTGATTACTAATTTTCTTCACTGAATATACACTATCGTTCGAAATGTGGGGGTCTGTATGATTTTTTGTGTGTGTTTGAAAGAAGTTTCTTATCCAATATTTCTTATTGGATCATAGATGCAGTAAAACTGTAATATTGTGAAAAATATTTTAATGTATTTTGAAATTAGATTTATTCCTGTGATGGCAAAGCTGATTTTTTTTAGCAGTCTTTAATGTCACATGATCCTTCAGAATTAATTCTAATATGCTGATTTGGTGCACAAGAAACATTTATTATTATTATCACAGTTGGAAACTGCTTAATATTTTTGTGGAAACCATGTGTTGTTTTTTTCAGGATTCTTTGATGAATGTAAAGTTAATACAAAAAAAGCAAAGAAATATAAATCTTTTGTAACATCATAAATGTATTTTATTGTCTCTTTTGATCAATGTAATGCATCATTGTTGAATAAAAGTATTAATTAAAAAAATTATCAGACTAACTGGCCTTACATTTTTAAACAGTATATAGTGTAGGTAATGGTTCGCAATCACATTAAACTGTTGGCGTCCATGTTTCTTGTTTACATCTTCAGTACACCAAAATGTTCAATTTGTCAACCACAAACTCAGGAGACTTTTGTTTTTTTCTTTCTGTTTTTTTCCCCCACATTTAAATTTGGTCATAACTCCTAAAACTTTGACGTGTACATGGCCAAAGTCCCATGGTTATAGTTAAAAGAACCTAAACCCTTGTTATTTTTTTATGCTGCATGGCTTTCTCATATCAACAGCATACATACTTATGTTTAAGTTGAGTTATCCAAAGTAAATTGTTGAATGAACTGTCTTTGGTCTTTTGTCCTGTTGAACCTACTAACCTGCTCTATCCTCTCCTCAGCGCAAGCCTTTGAGAAGGAGGTACGAGTCTGATGACGATGCCAACAGTGACGCGTCCAGTGCCTGCTCAGAGCGTTCCTACAGCTCTCGTAATGGAGGCATTCCTCACTATCTGCGTCAGACAGAGGATGTCGCCGAGGTGCTAAATCACTGCGCCAGTTCCAACTGGTCAGAGAGGAAGGAAGGCCTACTGGGTTTGCAGAACTTGCTAAAGAGTCAGCGCATTCTCAGGTGAGGGCCTTCAGAGTGACCAGTCAGTTTTGTTTTGTTGCTCTTTTTTTTGTTGTTGGTATTTTTATAGGCTACATGGTGCATGTGCAAAATCCCAGTTGGCTTGCAATGGCTATTTATACTTTTTCGGTCTTATTCTTATAACGAATCGGCCTTTTATCATATTTTTCTTGAATCATATTTTTGTTTGTTTCAGCCGTGTGGAGCTGAAGAGGCTGTGTGAGATCTTCACCAGGATGTTTGCAGATCCTCACAGCAAGGTAACCGGTTTGAGGATGCATCCTTTCCACATGGCTGCTTTGATCCCACTTAATCTACTTACCAATGGCTGGATTAATGGTAGCATTCAAAATAAAGGATTTTATGTTGGATTACTTGCATCATGTGAAATTGTTGCCTTTTGTGAAATTATTCTAAATGAATTGTGATAATAGACTAAATAAGAAGCTTTAATCACTCTGGATTCTGTTAAATTTAACAAGTTTGTCTGGTAAAATGGAATGAGATTGCACTAATACAATGTTTTTTCCTGTTGTTTGCATGGTCTGCCTTGGTGTGGATTTTAACAATAGAGAGTAAGTGGATCTTACAAATACCTGAACCATTCTTTTATATAAATTGATTAATTGTGTTGTATTCTTATATAAATGGGTTCATGCATTATATAGATCACATTACAACCAGCAACTCCATCATTTTGCTCATTCTTAGCAGTTTTAGCCTTTTTGCTCATTCTCAACTTAATCCTAAATATTGAACTTTGACACATAATGTGATGTGTCAAATCATCCTGCCTGTTAGGGAGAGATGTACTATTATTTAATTTATTATTTTAGATATTATTATAAGTGATCAGACTTATAAACCGGCTTGCAGGCAACCTTCCAAAAATCTCATAGATTTACAATGAACAAAGATGTCATTGAACTAGAACAGTGGTTCTCAACCAGGGGGCCAGGGGCCACAACAGATTTACAAGGGGACCTCATGATGACTTAAAATGATTTAAAATAAGCTCTAAAATAACTACAGATCAAGATATTTTGTATTTTATTTGAGCCCCTTTAACAACTTTAATTTTAATTCAAATTATTTCTGTTACAATTTTATTTACCATAGACATTGAGTTTTAAATAAGAAAAAAATGTGTCATTGCAGCAGTTGTACTAACATCACAAAGACTTGACTTGAATTCAACTTGTAACTAACAACCTAGCAACACCCTAGAAACCACCCACAACATAGCAACACACTTACAACTCCTCAGAACATCTTGGCAAACATATTGAAACATGCTGGCATTGCGGCAGCAATTTTTGCACGGCCAAACACCATTCTCATTTTGCTCAGAGAATGTAGATATGTAGTTTCATAATACATTTGTGAGAGAGACATATAAAACCATTTGTATGTTTATGAAATGATATGCAGCGCAGCATTGGTGTGAAGTTGGATGATCTGATTCCAGGTGTTTAGCATGTTCTTGGAGACTCTAGTGGACTTCATCACTGTCCACAGAGAGGATCTCCAGGACTGGCTCTTTGTACTGCTCACTCAGCTGCTGAAGAAAATGGGAGCTGACCTCTTGGGCTCAGTCCAAGCTAAGGTCCAAAAGGCTCTGGACATCACACGGTCAGTCTCTAGTGACAGTCCTAGTCGAGAGATTTTACCTCCATTGTGCTTTTGTTCTTTTAGAACTTTTGTGCCACTAGGATAATGTCTTTTTTCTCTTCCCCCCCCCCTCTTAGGGAGTCTTTCCCCTTCGACCAACAGTTTAACATTCTAATGAGATTCATTGTTGATCAGACTCAAACCCCAATCTGAAGGTACGATGATGCCTACCATTACTGCTTACGAACTCCCAGCTGCAAATTCCCCATGTGCTGAGCCTGTTATTTCTTATTTTCTTGATGTTAAAATGCAGGTGAAGGTGGCCATCCTGAAATACATCGAGTCCCTAGCACGGCAGATGGACCCTGCTGACTTTGTGAACTCAAGTGAGACGAGATTAGCCGTGTCTCGCATTATCACCTGGACCACAGAACCCAAGAGCTCTGACGTTAGAAAAGTGAGTTTCTATGGAGATGTGCTTACAGACAGTGCACAAATCAGTGCTGTAATGGTGGAGTATAATGGAGTAAAAAATTACATGGATTGTAAAGAAAAGAAAAAAGGGTTAATTCTCACAAATACATTGTGTGAATTCTGTCATAATTTACCATTATTCACCCTCATGTCGTTCTAAATAACAAATGTTCCCAATGAGAATTATTTCTGATTTTGATTGTGAGATTTTTAGTTTTAAAATGTAGGTTAAACTTCAGTTAATCACAATGAACAGATGCAGGACTTTTATTCCCAATATCAGTTGCTGCCTAAAGGCAACAAGTGGTCATCATCAGTTTCTCTTTTATTGTCTGTTGTTACCCTATTGCCCTGACATGATGGCCAAGACCCTTCATAACTGGGCATATGAGGAGTTGTCAGGCAGGCCCAGCACTGCAGCTCTGCTTCCTGGAGAGGGTCATCTGGAGGAGAGGTGCAAGCAGGTAGTGCCAATCCAACGGCCTAACCAACAACCCACACGTAACCGCTGCACCTAACCGTGTGCTCTCTCCTCACTCTAATCTGCCTCGTTGCCTTGCGAAGTGACTGCTGAATACAATCTCTTAACATGCAATTCTACCAGAAGGCTAAAGAGAGCAGAGATATTTTTTAACTACATCAATAAATGAGTGTGTTTTAAAGTTTCCTTTTGTTTCTCAATTGCTGTTAACGCTCCACTGCTTAAGATATGTTTGTTTCTTTTCACAGAATAACAGTGAGTGAATCAGTGTTCTTGCATGTGTTTAACATTAAACAGAACTGAGTCATGGACATTTGAGCTATCTATGAATTGAGTGAAATATATAAGTCAAATTTACCAGGGTTGGGAATCTCACCTCTTTAGGCCTTTAAACCGCTGTTGTCATTACGATTAGAATGGTCTTTTATCCAAGCAGAAATAACCATCACAAATTGTATAATGCAATTTTATATTACTGTTTATTTATAATTTGTTGAAATCTCTAATGATCTTATCTGACTTCATGATACTGAAGGCAGTATACAGCTCTGGAAAAAATTATGAGACTACTTAACATCGATTTCTCAGTTTATAAGTGGCCTCTTAATTTTTTCCTGCTGTACATAGCAAGAATTGGTGTTTTCGTTCTTCTTCACTAAAAGAACAGTGTATCGAATTGCTCCGAAACTAGAATCTTTAGGGGGAATTGAAATCAGAATCGTCCCTTATGATTCCCATCCCTGATACTGAGAACACCTACACACTACAGAAATCTTTGACAGAGCTTTTGACAAACAGGAATCCGGTTTGCGAAATCAAGCTGGGCGAAGTCTCTTAAATGTCAACGGATGTGTAAACTCTAGTGTGTAGGTGACATCAAATCCAGTTGACTTCAGTCACAGTTCCCTATACAGCCGCCGGATTTTCTCAGCATGTATAAGTGCACACCCGTTCATTAAGGTGTTATTATTTGTGCCGGATCTCATAAGCTGTGCTGTGTTGTGCAGGCCGCCCAGGTGGTGCTGATCTCACTCTTTGAGCTGAACACTCCTGAGTTCACCATGCTGCTGGGTGCTCTGCCTAAAACATTCCAGGATGGAGCCACCAAGCTTCTGCATAACCATCTGAAGAACTCAAGCAACACTAGCAGCGTGGTAAGATTTCTTGTTTTATCTCTTATGAGATTGTATATTAAAAGAGTCACTGTACACTACTGTTCAACAAACTTGTAAATGTTTTTGAAAGAATTATATTATGTTTACTAAAGCTGCATTTATTTGATAGAAAAAGAAAAAATTTTTTTTTTTTTTTAGATTTCTCCAAATCAGAGATTATATTTTTAAAAGTACTGCCCTCCATATCCGCTATTGAGAACACTCTCAAATCCCCTATTAAGCAAGCATATAACACCCTTTGCTTGTATGACGTGGCGAACACACAAGATCAGAATTATGGGAGGGATGAGTTACAACTATAACAGGAGAATTGGGAGTGGGTCTGGAGTCAGGTGAATAACGGCCGTTTGAGCAGCGTGTATTTTTTTCGGCGTGCATGTTAACCAATGAGTGCATTCACACCGGGAGCAGAAGAAGCGCGTGAGCGTCAGGGGTTTTGGCGCAGAGCCTATTTTTGCTGGGGTGCTGATGCACAATTAAAGTGAAAGCACACTTTTGATGGACAAAATAAATGTGATTTCACACAAAAAGTGCTCAAAATGCACACAAGAAGCACGTGTAGTGTGTTTTAACAAGAACTGGAGTATGCCAGAAAAGAAAACGAATAAAAAATATCTGTAGAATTTTTAACCATTTAATTATTCCGTTTGGGTGAAAGTATGGTTATGAAAATAAAAAATTTAATATGATAACCTTTCTTTTAATTTATTAAGTAATACTCAGACAGGTATATAGGCTCTAGCAATATATGCAGCGTCGGAGCCGCTGCTATGACGCTGTACACACGCTTTCAGTGTGAATGGCCGTTAGGTCGAGAGCTATTCAGCTCAGTATTGTGCATAGAATGCACATCACATTGCTCCTTAGAAGTAAATTTGACCCAAGCAATTCTTCATTATGTTTTAAATGTAAGGTAGAAGTGGGAGACTATATTCATTGCATTTGGGACAGTTCTGTTATTAGGATTTACTGGTCAAAAGTTGTTCAATATGTGAGTCGATTGTTTAGAGTAGAGTTACAGTTTTTAGGTCTTCCAAATAGACTTGGTAAACAGGTAGACAATTATTTAGCATCCTAGCTGCTAGGAAAAAAATATTGTTATCCTGGATTAGTGATAAACTGGCCAGACAGGCCATTGGTTGAAAAATTCTATTCTAAATTAAAGTCACACCCTAAAAGAGTTCAAAGGGAGCAAATAACCTTTGATATGGGCATTTTAGCTTGATTTGAGCTAAAGACACTTGATTTATGATACCTTTGTCAGATTTTATATTTTTGAAATAAATGCAGACATTTTTTGAAAATTGTCTCTCCATTCAAGTGCATCAAGTAATCCACACATTATCTGTGCAAGAAATTGACCGCAATTTAGGCAAAAAGACAGTGATAAAGATCTGTCACCAATATTGTTTGGTTGCTGAACTGTTGTTTAGCTAAAGCCTGAAATGATTTACCTCTTTTCATTTTTATCTCCTTCACAGAGTTCACCGAGTAATACAATGGGCCGCACGCCACCCCGGCACCCCACCAGCAGGACCAGTCCCCTCACCTCGCCCACAAATTGCTCTCATGGGGGTCTTTCACCCAGGTAACACATCCTACTCCCATATGGTGACCATTCTAAAGCATGATTTCACTCAGGGCATGAAGACCTTCTACAGCAGTTTTAAAGGCCTGTCACCCTGTTTTATGGCTCTAACATGTACTAAACATCTGGATTGGACTTGCTGTGTTGTTTTCTTCAAAACTTCCCTTCACAACCTGAAACCCTTAAAATTGATTTCCACATTTCTGGGGTGGGACCCAAATCACCTGCAGAGTCATCCTCTCATGCAGGGTCTAAAACTCTTTTAAGAGGTCTGCAGAACACTATAGATGACAATTTAGGGGTTTCTGGTCCTCTTAAACTTTTTAACCCATGCTGCTAACACCCGGACTGGACCACTCTTTTTTTCTCTCTCTTTCTTCCTCTTCTGCCCTGTTCTCTCCCTCTCTGGCCGTTCTGTGGGCACAGTCGGTTATGGGGTTGGAGTGTCGATGGGCTCTTAAAGCACCCCTCTCCCTCTCCTCCTCCTCCTACTCCTCCGTCTCACTCCTCTATTCCTGCCGGCCCTTCCCTCAGGGCCTTCCGCTGCGCTCTCTCACCAAGGTAACTCAGCTGTTAGCCATGACGAGGAGGGGACGGGATGGGTGCTTAGATTCCCACCCACTCCCCGCCTAACAGGGGCATGTATGTCATTCCAAATACGGACTTCCCGCGGTGGATGGTGGTTGATTAAAATGTACAACTAAGAAACAATACTATGTGGAGGAATTTTTAATGAATGTAAACTAGGTTTTGCACAGTAATTAACTGACCATGTTTGGAGCATGCTTTTATTCACCTGCAAGTGCATGTTGGAGTTGTCCACTTTTTATTTTTAATTTTTTTATATTTATTTTGGCTTTATTGTGAGTGTTGCAGTCCATTCAACATCAATGTTTATTCCCTCTTGTACTCTTTTTCTCTCTTCAGTATGCTGGAGTATGACACAGAGAACATGAATTCTGATGAAATCTTTAGCTCACTGCGTGGTGTCACAGAAGCCATCCAGAGTTTCAGTTACCGCAGCCAAGAGGACCTGAATGAGCCAATCAGACGTGATGGAAAAAAGGATGATGTTGTGAGTCTATGCTTTTAACAGTGAGCAACTGGAACAAGGACACAAAAATGTTTTGTCTTTTTGCTATTATTAATATTATTAATGTTATTAATAATATAATGAATAATAATAATAATAGCAGAAACACAAATTGTGGTCAAT
This sequence comes from Gobiocypris rarus, assembly GCA_023029165.1. Lineage (NCBI taxonomy): Eukaryota > Metazoa > Chordata > Actinopteri > Cypriniformes > Gobionidae > Gobiocypris > Gobiocypris rarus. The sequence continues at coordinate 38,152,934 of CM040910.1, forward strand.
AAATATAATAAAATGATTAATGAAATTAATTAAAAATATATATTTTTATTAGAATAATTAGATAAATAATCTTTTCTTGTTATTTTTATAATTAATAATATTTTGTAATATACTTTATTAATATACTTTATTAACTCTTTCCCCACCAAACACGTAATTTTCCATTATTTGTGATAAAACGATTCCCCGCCAAACACAGAATTTTCCGGGTTTTTGTGTTTTCACTGTTAGACGCTGGGGGGCGCTATTACGCATCTTCTGAATGAGTACAGAATCTCCAGATCAAAACACAGGATGAGCTACAGGACTCTGCAAGCATTAGGGGTGTTGATGGACTCGATCTGCTCCATCTGTGTTTGATCATCGCTCTGAATCTGATCTGGATACAGTCTTTCAGAAAAACGTGATTTTCTCAGCTTTTTGTTCAAAATGTTGCTTTTTTTATGAAACTTGCCCATATTCAAGTTTTGATTAAAAAGCAATAAATAATGCTAGAATAAAAGGTTTTAAAGAAAGGGGTCAGCTCTTTCCTGTGATGTATTGCATGCTCAGATATTCATAAAACAAAATATATAATTGGACTATTACATTTTGGTGAAAATGGTCAAAAACCTTGGCGGTGGCTGGCAACTTTTTTTTTTAAACGCTGGCGGGGATAGAGTTAATAAAAATGAATTAATAATGATACTTTTGTTTTAGTTATTTGTGTTTATATATTTAAAAATTCCAAAAATAGCTGTGAGATTATGGTGAGAGCCAACCACAGCTAGAATGGACCATAAATTCACTTTCAATTGCAGATATAATGTGAATGCACAGTAGTCTAGAATCTTTTTTCCTACCTTTTGATTTTAATGTTTTTTTTGTTGTTGTTGTTTTTATGTATACAAATTGCACATGCCTAATCAGCACATATTTAACACTTTCACTCATTCTTGTCTTAGACCGGGAAGGAAGGCGCATCTCCAGGGTCTGATGCAAGACTGGGATTAGATGTAGTGGAGGGTGGTCGAACTGCTTTGGATAACAAAACATCTTTGCTCAACACACCGTCCCCACGATCTTTCGCTGTGCCACGGACGAGAGAGTTTGCACCCTATGGCTACGGAGACACGATCACGCCCTATGACAAAAGTGCCCTGAAAGAGGCCGTCTTTGACGACGATGTGGAGCAGTTCCGAGACTGTGAGTCTATACGCTGCTCAAAGCTTTTACATCCACTCTCACGTCTGTACTCCATACTGCACCCATTGTCTTTGATTGTGTAAAGAAGCACTTTGAGATGAGCAAAAACAAGAATAGCCAGAAATAAGAGGCATACAGTATTAAGAGCCATATAAAAAAATGAAAACATTATGAAATTAATCTATATACTAAATAATTCATTAAAACATATATAGTACTATTATATATATATAGTTCATATGTAGTAGTATACAGCACCTTGATCATGTTCCTGAAACCATTCCTGAACAATGTGTAGAAGGGTGCTTTTTTATGTCCACATGAATGGCCGGACTCGGCATTGCCCAAAGCATCACACTCTTTCCACTGGCTTGTCATTGTCCCACAGTGCATCCTGGTGCCATCACTTCACCCGGTAAATGGCACACACATACGTAGTGGACAGGGGTCATCAAAGGCACTATGATTGGTTTGTGGCTACACAGCCCCATATGCAGCAGAGTTCAATGCACTGTATTGAAGTCAAAATCACTAACCCACAGACAGTTTCTCAATAACAAATACTTTTATTAAATACTACTATTATTTACAAAAAAAAAATATTAATAGAACAATTTTTAATAAACAACATCCATTATAAAAGTTGCTAAGCAATTCACTCAGAAGTACAAAGACAAAGCATTACATTTACATAAAAATATAAAACTTTGCCCTCAGCCAAAACTATTTGCTCTGGAACAAACCATAGATTAATCAGACGAAAGATTGCCCATTAGATATACCTAAACAAATTATATCTCATGTAACCACTATAGAGACATCCGAGCAATTAACCATTTCCAAAAGAACTGGCCAAGGTAAGGCTGTTCTCTGTAGGGTACATGAGCGTTGAATTGCCACTGAGGAAAAAACTTTTCATTTTTGTGTGTCCCTTTAAATGCAAATGAACTGCTACTCCCTGCCCCCTTTCTAGAAAAGGGAAGAGCTTCAAGAGCTTGTGTTAGCAGCTCAGAATACCTCATGCAGACACGCACTGAAAAGGTCAGAATCTTGTTCAACTTTTATTTTCGAACCTGAGTTGGACAATGATGGAGAGACTCAAGAAGTGACAACATGTAGAATGCAACAGGACGTTTCTGAATTGTTAGTTGATGAATTTATGCAGCTGACGTGGAGTTAACGATCAAGTCATTGATTAGCATATTTGGTCATGAACTGTTGTAAGATTCCTACAGAGCCAGAGAATATATGCTGCATGAAGATAGAACAGGTATAGTTTAGTTTAAGTACGGTTATAACTTTTGTTGTTTGTGTTACGTACTGTATTGCAATAAATGACAAAAAAACGGATGCAAAGACTCCTAAATGTGCTCTACTACAACAACTCCTCTTCCTCTCTAAAGCTCAACATGGCCTCACCCCCTTTGTTGCGTGTCCCTGGGGGCACAGGGTTTATGTAAATGTTAGGGTTTGTGATGTCACTAACCCGTGAAGAAGCTCGTTGTTGTCCTTAAAAAGAAAATATCTCCCTTCGCATTCAACTTTGAGTGACGTAACTTTGCAGCTGTTGTTTATGCTCAAACAGCAACATTACACACTAACTAAAGTTTAAAAAGTGAAATCATATTCAAGGATTCCTTTAAAACTACATTCCATAAAACACAACAAGAGTAGTATTTGCAAAATTATAGTGATTTTTCAAAATTTGGATAAAGAATGGGAAAAATAGGTTGCTGAAAAAGTGGGCAGACACTGTTGATGCAGAAATTACATTTTTCAACTCTAGCTGTTCGACAGTGTTAGTAACATGATGCCGAGAGACCATAACAAAACATAAATAAGTGATTAACCCCCTATAAGCGTAAGTTTCAGATATGCAGGTATAGCATGTAGGATAGTGGAGTTTGTGTCATCACTTCCCCTCCTGTCCCTCCCCTTCTACAGGCCGTCGACAAGACTGTGGTGAGAACAAGATGGTGCTGTCCAAGGGCTTTACTCCTGGTAAAGACCTGCACAGTTAAACAAGACTGTTGCAATTTTCTTCATTTGCTTCCCCTTCCACCTCCTCTCTTTCATTGTCATCCATCTCAGTCTCTCATGTGATATCAACCTTAAATGACACAACTGCTTTGCTAACAGGGTTATTTGATAGCTGCTACAGGCCACCTGCACTAATATAAGGCAATTCAGTCACATAGTAGGACTGTTTGGTGACTGTATGTTCAAATTAAATGCAAACACTTACATTTTGCTTTGCAACTAACAGAGCATCACTGTTTGCAAACACATTGATGTAACTCATAACTCATTAAAATAAAACCTGATAAATCCTGAATCTAAGTACCTTCCTAACTACTAACAAACACTAACGTCAAAACACTTTTACTTCTTTTACACTACTTTTTACAGCTTTTACAAAATACATTACTTGCTGACGTATAAGGCTAAATCTTATGAAAACATGTCCATTATATTATTTCCTTTATATTATTTCCATTAATTGACAATTGTTATTACTGTGATTAGTGTATTAACTGTAATGTCGTTTTTTATTTTAATCAGTGTAATTTATAGTCTACAAATATAGAATTACAACAAAATGCTAAAACAAAACAAAAAAAACTGAATTGGTTTTACATAAGTACTAACCATGATTTTAGAATTCAGCATTTTTTTAAATGTCATGATGCAAAAAATAGGCCTAAAAATAGGCTTAAGTTTTTTTTTAAGCAAAATATAATGCAATTATTTTAAGATTCGAGGTGCGACACAGCCCCAGACATGTTCTGGACAGGTTTCATAAGATTCAATAATATATTGAATATCAAATACTCAAAAGATATTAGCCAAAAAAGCCAAAGTGTTCCGGCACAACTGAAGTAGAATAATAGCTTGTTTATGCAGATTGTCTTCTTCTCTGACTTGAATCATTGTGGATCATTCAGATTTGGTGGCAGACCTGCTGAAGGAGCTGTCGAATCACAACGAGCGAGTGGAGGAGAGGAAGGGGGCGTTGATCGAGCTGCTGAAGATTGCCCGTGAAGACAGCCTGGCTGTGTGGGACGAGCACTTCAAAACAATCCTATTGCTGCTGTTGGAGACACTCGGGGACAAAGATGTCAGTCAAAGAATTGTACTACAGTTGGCACTTTCAATATAATCCTTAAGTCTTTTAATTTTCTTTTTTATGTTTGAATGAATTTGTAGTGGCTTGTAATGATAGTATGCATTCTTCCTGATTATTTAGCACACTATCCGAGCACTGGCTTTACGGGTTCTGAAGGAGATCCTGAGGAACCAGCCAGCGCGCTTCAAGAACTATGCAGAACTCACCATCATGAAAACACTGGAAGCCCACAAGGACTCTCACAAAGAGGTTAGAATCAGCCCTCTCAAACATGTAATCTGTTTAAACCTTACAACAATGTAACTTTATGATTATACTCAAAAATCTTGTTCTATATGTTGCAGGACTGAAAATGTAGTAGGTTTTCTGTCATAATTCCTTGCCATTTTCATTAAAAAATTTTACTAGATCATCAATAATCTTAACATGTTCAATAAAAAAGTAAAGTTGAAGATACAAATTAATAAATGATTATACTATATTAACATATTTTGTATTACTTCATTGTAGTAATGCGATCTGATTAAATCTATTTTTATAGGCTATGAATGTTATTTTAAACCGAACTCCATTGTCACCATAATACACCTCACATATGACCTCATTGTTTCTGAGAAATCAAGCAGGCCAGGTGACGTTTTCTTTAGAACGGCCTCATTAAGAGTAAAATGAGCTGATTGGTCTCTTTAATCCCATTTTAAATACAACCCCTGTACATGTGGACACTGAGAACCTAGGTTACATCTAAAGCAAGATGACTCAAGCCAACAAACCCAACACATAGATGAATAAATTAATGAAGTACAGGCCTGTGAAGAATAAGCCCTTTGCCAGTTAATTTTCCAAATATACTCATTCCCTTTCCATGTAATACAGCAGTAATAAAGCAGTCTGTAGTACTGCCATCTAAACCAAATTAAGTTATTTGTCCATCTAATTTTCTGTTAGATCTCATGATGTTAAATATTATATGTGTAGGTGGTTAGGGCAGCTGAAGAGGCTGCTGCTACATTGGCCGGCTCCATTCACCCAGAGCAATGCATCAAGGTGCTGTGTCCCATCGTACAGACCGCAGACTACCCCATCAACCTGGCTGCTATTAAGATGCAGACCAAAGTGGTTGAGCGCATTGCCAAGGAGTCCCTGCATCAGCTGCTGCAAGACATCATCCCTGGCCTCTTACAAGTGAGTATTTTATGTTGGCAGCATTTTATGATTAAAAAATTCCTCTCTCCAATGCTGTCACTTTGGAACTTGTTACATTTTTAAATTCCCTCTTTGTAAAATACCCTTTCATTTCCTATACAGTCTCTAGAGTTGTTTTCATTTCCTACTTCCAACTTGATATGATCAGAGAGACATCATTGAATGTCTGCGAGTAGTTTGAAAGTATGTAGCATCTTGCATCTTGGATAATAATCTTGCCTATATTACATATATAATCAAGCCAAAATGTATTCAAACACCTTCAACATTTTCTCACATTATCACAGTTAATTCGCTATAGTTTAGAAAATGGTAATACAATATGACAAGAACAAATTCATCTTGATAATGTCAGAATACTTTGATAGAAAGGGATGTAATGGATTACACTCAACCAACCAGCTGTTAAATGTAAGTACACAATTTGATAATGCCAATTTAGGTCAACCAGTTACCAAGAAATGCTTAATTGTGTCCAGTCTGTGGTGTAAAAGTCACATTAGCCATTAAAGAAAAAACACTAAAGCAAAACATGATCAGGTCAAAGTGTCTGAATCATTTTGGTCCCAAATTGATATCAATTGTACTGGTAGTCCACTGTTTGAATAATCTTTGGGTATTATATGTCACAGTTTACTATATTTTGCTATCCTTACCTATACCCACTTGTAAAAAATTATATCTGGTGTCTGAATAATTTTTTGACTGTATACCCGAACACAGTGTACCATTTGCAATATGCGGAATGGAGAATGAGATTTAAGATAGGATAGATTTTCTGTGACTGTTTTGTAGCCCTTTGGTCATTTAACCTTTGGTCGCCCTATTGGACTAAATTGGGTAAGTATTAAGTATATTAGCATAGTCTGCATTGGGAATGTTGGGAGCATAGTCAGCATGCCTTCTTTGTACTTTTGCCTCCTGTACTCTTGGTGTGTGTGTGTGTGTGTGTGTGTGTGTGTGTGTGTGTGTGTGTGTGTGTGTGTGTGTGTGTGTGTGTGTGTGTGTGTGTGTGTGTGTGTGTGTGTGTGTGTGTGTGTGTGTGTGTGTGTGTGTGTGTGTGTGTGTGTGTGTGTGTGTGTGTGTGTGTGTGTGTGTGTGTGTGTGTGTGTGTGTGTGTGTGTGTGTGTGTGTGATGTTAATGCTAAAACGGTCTATCTGTCTGCAGGGCTATGATAACACAGAGAGTAGCGTTCGCAAGGCCAGTGTGTTCTGTTTGGTGGCCATCTACTCAGTGATTGGTGAGGAGCTGAAGCCACACTTGGCCCAGCTCACAGGTAGCAAGGTATGTTCACATGCACTCAAAGTCCACCAAAAGTTTCACCCTGTTCAACCTCCTTATCACTAAGTCCTTTATTTATTTGTGTCTCCCCTCTGGTTTTAACTGGTTCAAGTTTTTATATTTATATTTCCCAATTTCACTGAATCCGGGGTTAATAGCACAACACATTTCAAAAGTACTGGAGGAACTTTTTAAGGTAACATTTCACCTTAAAATCTAAATTAAGACCATTAAGACGTTTTGCATTTTTGTCAAGATAGTTAAGCGCACTTACAAATTTTGAGTTTTTTTTATTTTTGTTATTTTCATTATTCTAAATTACTCTCACATTTTCTCAAATTTTCAAAAATGTTCAAACATGACAATGCTGAAGTTTTTATGTTACAGTAATGAAATTTGTGCTTAAAGGGTTAGTTCACCCAAAAATGAAAATTCTGTCATTAATTACTTACCCTCATGTTGTTCGACACCCGTAAAACCAAATTAAGATATTTTTGATGAAATCCGATGGCTTAGGAAGGCCTCCATTGACACCAATGTCATTTCCTCTCTCAAGACCCATAAAAGGTAAAGATGTCATTACAAAGTCCATCTCACTACAGACGTTCAACAAAAATGTTATGAAGCGAGATTAGTTTTTTGTGCGCATAAATAAATAACGATTTATATAGTGATGGGCCGATTTCAAAACAGCATTATGAATCAGCGTATCGAATCAGCAAGTCACGTGATTTCAGCAGTTTGGCAGTTTGACAGTTTGACATGCGATCTGAATCATGATTTCGATGCGCTTCGAAGCTTTAGGAAGCAGTGTTTTGAAATCGACCCATCACTATATAAATCGTTATTTATTTATGCGCACAAAAAATATTCTCTTCGCTTCATAAAATGATTTTAGAACCACTGTAGTGAGATGGACTTTGTAACGACGTCTGATACCTTTTATGGGTCTTGAGAGAGGAAATGACATTGCTGCCAATGGAGGCCTTTTGGAGCCATCGGATTTCAACAAAAAATATCTTCATTTGTGTTCCGAGGATGAACGAAGGTCTTACGGGTGTCGAACGACATGAGGGTGAGTTATTAATGACAGAATTTTCATTTTTGGGTGAACTAACCCTTTAATTACTCTAATTTTCACAATGCAAAATTGTATTTAAGACAAACATTTTGGGGTGAAATATGATGCAGACATGTTCTGGATAAGTTTAATTAAATGCACCAAGAAAAAAAGAAAGAAACGAAGGCCCCGTACACACAGACGTGTGTTTAGCTGTATACAAAAAAATGTTGTATCGTATCGCTTTTCGTCCGGCATTTTGGGAGCCTGAAACCGCTTTTTTTTAAAACCTGGATCCCAGAGTGAAACAATCTGAAAACAACACCCTTGTGTTTTCTTGTACAGTTAATATGTATATTTTGTGAAAAAATGATGTCATCACCCCACATCTGGACCCTAGTCAGCCACTGCATGCGCATGCTCCAAGTCGTCTTCTCCGTTTTTAGTGTATCTCTGTGAAAGAATTGCAGTGCCACATATTGGTCTGGGATGTATACTACATTGTTTTGAGTCTGTTTTTTCCGGTTTCGGGTGTACGCAGATATTTCTTGAGACGACAGCGCGTTTATGAAAATAGTTTTTTAAAACGAGGAAAAAATAAGATTGGATAGGGAAAGCTCTGGCTTTGTGTGGATGTGGCCTAAATGTCTTCCTCCCAAATTCTTCAAATGTTATGTGTACAGATCTTTAAGTGTAAGCTCTTTGCATTTTATTCAAAATATTGATATCATTATACAGTCCCTGACAAAAGTCTTGTCGCTTGTGTACAAATTGAACTGAAGTGCCGCTGAAATATATTTCTTATCAAGATTTTTTTTACAAGAAATGGCTCATTTTAATCCCAACAGCTTTTGTAATAATGTTTCAGTGCAAAATGAAACAAATATTCAAATGTTCACAGCTTGGTAAAGCCCATTGAGTGAATTTTTGCAATGACATAAGTGTTGTCGCCTTGTCATATGAGCTTCACCTGTGACTAATAATGGATCAGTTAGATCTCAGGTGTGTATAAAAAGAACCCCAGTACACTAGACCTTCACATCAACTGCAACTAGACCTCTGCAAACATGCCTAAGATTCACCCTGAGACTAAAGTTTTGATTATCAAGAGGCTGAAGATCAGATCCACTGCTGATGTGGCAGACACCTTCAAAGTGTCTCAGCGTCTAGTACAGAGGATAAAAAAAGATTTGAAGAGACTGGAGACGTTTATAACAAACCCAGGTCAGGCAGACCCTGCAAGACAACTGCTCGAGAGGACCGTTTGTTGGATCGAAAATCCAAGGTCAGCCATTTTCCACTGCAGCAGAGCTCCACGAGACCTGGTCACCTGAAGTCCCTGTGTCAACCAGAACAGTTTGTCGGATTCTGTCTCGAAATGGCCTCCATGGTCGAATCAGTGCCCAGAAGCCAGCACTAAACAAAAGACAATTGAAAAACCGTGTGGCATTTTCCAAAGCCCACAGCCTGCTAAAAGGATGGATGCTGGAAAAGTGGCAGAAGGTGGATTTTTCAGATGAATCTTCTGTTGAATTACGCCACAGTCCCCGCAAATATTGCAGGAGACCTACTAGAGCCCGCATGGATCTGAGATTCACCCAGAAAACAGTGAAGTTTGGTGGCAGAAAAATCATGGTCTTGGGTTACATCCAGTATGGGGTGTAGAGATCTGCAGGGTGGAAGGCAACATCAATAGTCTAAAATACCAAGAAATCTTATACCTCTTATATTCCCAACCATAAAAGAGGCCAAATTCTGCAGCAGGATGGTGCTCCATCGCATTCTTCCATCTCCACATCAAAGTTCCTCAAGGCGAATAAGATCAAGATGCTCCAGGATTGGCCAGCCCAGTCACCAGACATGAACATCATTGAGCATATGTGGGGTAGGATGAAAGAGGAAGCATGGAAAACGAAACCAAAGGATATTGATGGACTTTGGGAGGCATGCAAGACTGCTTTCTTTGCTATTCCTGATGACTTCATCAATAAATTGTATGAGTCCTTGCCAAACTGCATGGATGCAGTCCTTCAAGCTCATGGAAGTCATACAATATATTAAATTTGGATCTCACAGCACCACTACTTAATTTGCTGACATATTTTTGTATTTGCAGTAAATTTGTTCAATTTCTGTATAGGCGACAAAACTTTTGTCTTGCCCAAATTTGACCTTTCTGTCTTCATTAAATGATCAATCTTTTTTCAGTGAAACTAATTTATTTCAGTGCATTAAACATCATTTGGGAGTGTTTTAGCTTTTCATATGAGTTATTACTAACACCAATTGATGAATTAAAAATCAGGTTAATAGCAGGTGTTTCTACAAAATAGATAAGCGACACGACTTTTGTCAGGGACTGTAGTGCTTCGTTTTGTTTCTGCAAGGTGGTACATTTGTTGCGTCATATTTTGTCAAATCACCTACATTGCCCTTAGAGAAAAAAATAGCTCTCCTTTTTAGACATAATGCAAAAGTAAATATTAACCCTGACCTTCTAAGATAACACAACTACAGTAGAAAGTGTAAATACATGCTCTTATCAGAGAAACCAGGTCTATACAAAGGTCTATATGAGTAGTGGCATGTGCTGTATTGAAATTCACCCTGTCTTTTATTTCCACAGATGAAGTTGCTAAATCTGTACATTAAGAGGGCCCAGACCACCAACAGCAACAGCAGCAGTTCTTCAGACGTGTCCTCTCACAGCTAGCCGGATGGACTCTAATCAGTGCCCTACATGTGCATTTGGGAACATAGTTGTGCCTCCTCCAGACATCTTTTTTTATTGCTTCATCACAATCTTACTGGATTTTCCCAGAGGGATGTGTTGCTCACTGCAATCAGACTTTTCTTTTCACCAACTCCTGGAAACCTCTTAGTTAGTCTCATGCATCTTTCCATCTGTGGAACGTTGAATGTAAAGGGGTTTGAATCGAAAAGGGGTTTGAAAATGCATGCATATCTTCCATGATAGGCATTGCTTCCTTAATTGGAGCAAACAGGCTTTCTTCAGCTTCTGAAGAGGTAATTTGTTAACTACGTTTATTAGTAATAACTTATTCATGTTTGCAAGTGATGTTAAAGTTTTAGTTGAGTTATTTGGATATTTTAAATGGGCACAGTTGGGTTAACTAATACCCCACTTGAATCTCAGTTGATGCTAGTGGATCATTTGGCTGGCCGAGTGATAAATGTAAAGAAAAGAGAAAAATTTAAGTAATTTGTAGGTTTGGCTACAATGACAACCAAAAAAGCAAAATAGGATTAAAACATTCTTATATTAATTTTTATTTCATGGGACCGCAATACCACATCCCATAATGTTGGAAGTGATGTAAAGCAATTGTGTTGATTTTATTATAGGTTGGATTATGTGTTAAAAATGTAGGCTTCACTACAGAAAACAAGGACAAACTTCTGAATGTAGAGCTTTTCCTTTCATCTTTGGGGTAAAAAGCGAAGGGTTTCATGAGTAAACATGCGAGCCATAACACACACACAGTCACTCGAATGGAGTGGAAAACATGACCTGGAGCATCTTCAGTCAAGAAACAATGAATGACATCGATTTACACTTTATGTTCTTGGAGTAAGAGGATTGTGATGGAAATTGTAAAACTACTATGCCTTGCGTTTCTTTTTCTGTTTAAAAAAAACTCAGACTGTTAAGATTTACGTGTCCACAGGCAGTCTTACTACATTGCTAAAGCATGACATGGCAAGTTCTCCATGCGTCTACGACACTAATGAAAACCCTCTCTGTCTCAAGAACCAGAGGTGATGTAATGTTCTCTGAAAGGTCTGAACTATTTCCGTTTAGTGTTATGTACATACCTTTCAATCACTGCTTCTCACTCCCCCACAAAATTAAGGTAAAGATGTTGCACTCTTTTGCACGTTAACAAATAGCCTGCATGTTTTGATGACATAACCATCCTGTGCTGCCGTGACTGACCTAGGTGTGGCTGTTTGTGGAAACTTGCCACTTCAGCAATTTGGTCGGTCTGTAAATACAGTATTATTATTGTTATTATTAATATGTTGCCCATGTGGGTGAAGTAGGCAAGTGCAAAACTCAAATGGGTCTCACAGAGTTGACCAAAATGCCTGTCCTCAGACTGTGAACCTGACCATGTTAGAAATTAAGGACAGACATTTAAAAAGCACCCTACTTTTAGTATTATATACTGAGGCATGTGGCTTTTATTGGTATGCTAAATGTGCGTACCCTTGTTTGATTCAGCGTTTCTTTCTAATGGTTTTTAACCGATTCAGACCATGAACCACCATTTTGGTTTAGACTGGGGTTATTCATAAAAATAATCTGTTTATGAAAGGACAAAGCCAACTGTGCAAATCAACAGTGCAAGTATTAAGTTACCCCTTGGGTTTCCTGAAATGTTGACCTCTAGTGGTATCCCATCAAATTGTTCACTACGCATGTTAGACTTTTTGTCGTTTGACACAGATACACTCTTGTATTTATAAATTTGTTATTTCCTTTTCTGTCCCAATGTACAGTTTTTTTTTTTTTTCAAAGGCTTATGATAGATTTACATCAATTTGAGTTTGGCCTAGAAATAAAACAACCAGAAACATGAAACATGAATTTTTATGATTATTTTAAACCCTAAAGTGTATCTGAGTTGACTGTAGTTTTGTTGTGGGGCAACAATCAGCACCAGTACATTTAAAGATTTTGAGATAAAATACTCAATAGTTAATCCTGACTCCAATGCCATAAATGTCTAGTTCCAAAGAAAGGCATGTGTGTCGAGGCATGAACTTCAATAGGCCCCTGAAGGTGTGTCTTGGGATCCGGCACCAAGATGTTAGCAGCAGATCCTTAAGTCCTGTAAGTTGCGAGGTGGGGGCTCCATGGATCGGACTTGTTTGTTCAGCACATCCCACAGATGCTCGATTGGATTGAGATCTGGAGAATTTTGGGGCCAAGTCAACACCTCAAACTCGTTGTTGTGCTCCTCAAACCATTCCTGGACCATTTTTGCTTTGTGGCAGGGCACATTATCCTGCTAAAAGAGGCCACAGCCATCAGAGAATACCGTTTCCATGAAAGGCTGTACATGGTCTGCAACAATGCTTAGGTAAGTGGTATGTGTCAAAGTGACATCCACATGGATGGCAGAACCCAAGTTTTCCAGCAGAACATTGTCAAAGCATTACACTGCCTTTGTCGGCTTGCCTTTTTCCCCATAGTGCATCCTGGTGCCATGAGTTCCATAAGTAAGCGACGCACAGGCACCCGGCCATCCACGTGATGCAAAAGAAAGCATGATTCTTCAGACCAGGCCACCTTCTTCCATTGCTCCGTGGTCCAGTTCTGATGCTCATGTGCCCACTGTTGGCTCTTTCAGCACTGGATAGAGTTCAGCATGGGCACCCTGACTGGTCTGTGGTTATCTAGCCCCATACACAACAAACTGCGATGCACTGTGTATTCTGACCTTCTTTTACTGTCTATGATTTTGAAACCTTTCTATCAGAAACAGCATTAACCTCTTGAGCAATTTGAGCTACAGTATCTGTTTGGTCGGACCACACAGGCCAGCCTTTGCTCCCCACATGCATCAATGAGCCTTGGGTCGCTGGTTCACCACTGTTCCTTCCTTGGATCACTTTTGATAGATACTGACCATTGCAGACCAGGAACACCCAACAAGAGCTGCAGTTTTTGGAGATGCTCTGACCCAGTCATCTAGCATCACAATTTGGCCCTTGTCAAAATCACTCAAATAATTACACTTGCCCATTTTCTTGCTTCTAACACATGAACTTTGACGACAAAATGTTCCCTTGATGCCTAATATATCCCACCCACTAACAGGTCCCGTGATGATAATCAGTGTTATTTAATTCACCTAAATATTAATTATATATAATATATTATGACAGATTACGTTTTCCTTATACATTAAATGTGAAAAATATAATTATCTGCCATGCATTGATGAAAATTCTATCCAGACACACATTTATTGTATAAAAATAACCATCAAAAACTGTGAAACAAATACTATCGTGGTGTGTCGTTATTGTAGCCTACAAATGTAAAAATAAATAATTTAAAAAATAAAGCAATTTTTTTGGGGTGAACTATAACCTTGACCATATTTGAGCTTTAACCAAGGTTTTTGGTGTGCCGTGATGTCAAGGCTTTACATCAACACAGATGTGAAAATGTAGTATAGAAACACATGCGTGCTCACAAACATCGCATTGCGTAATCAAGTTTATAAAGTTCTGCACACATACTATGGTTTATCAGCAACTCAGTCTTGACCTTTGATGTCAGAGTCAACCTGTACCAAAACAACCTCGGTGGCCGTTTGCTATTAAACGAGCGGTTTGAGGAAAGTGCATCGGTGCAGGTGACAGAGGATGAAGGCAGAGTGACGGACACTCACAGCAGGTCACCTGACGGCCGACACGCGGGGATAAAAGACAGCGGACAAGTTGGTTCAGACAAGCCTTTGTGGCCCTCACGGTCCCCTCACAGGCGACCACGCATTTGGCTACTCATATTTTTGGATACGAACGTCACCGAACTGTAGAGCATGCTGTTTTGGCACAGCCATCCTGAAACCTATCAACAGCACGCGCAAAATAATTATATAAGGTAAGTACTTTGGCGCGAGTTAGCAGTCGTCTTACATTTTGTCATTAAATTAGTTACATTTTGTAATTTTTTAATGGTAAAATTACTCTTTATACAGATTAATAGCCCAGATAGCAAACAGATGTCGTTTCAACGTTGATTTTTGGTTGTAAAGGTCAGTATCAATCGTCGATTAAATTTCAATGTTGAATCAACGTTCACTATTTGGTCGGTACATCAGAACGTTATTACGTTGAAAATATAACGTCGATTCCACGTTGAAATGAGGTTGACTCATCAACGATATGGTCGACGCATATATGGTCAAAATCACAACGTCTAATAGGCCTATATGTTGAAACTTGGTTAGAGTAATGACATGGGCTGAACTAAATTTAGACGGAAATGGGATGTACATGTCTTTTAATTCATTATGAAAAAAAAAAAAATTAAGTAGGCCAATAGAACCCTATAGAATTTATAGAAGTCGCTGATATTAAAATGGACAGTCTTTGAAGTTTCCGGGGTTTTTTTTCGGATGCCAGTAGGCTATTACAATTAGCCTACTAAAAGAAAACGTGGAAAGCTAAAGATTGGTGCGTAAATGGTAGCACGTAGGCCTGGGTCAAAAACAAACGAAGAAGCATTAGGATAATCCCATATACAGGAATAATATTCATATATGTGAAACACTTAAATATATTAAAATATATTTTGAAAATGCATAGAAAATAAAGCTTAAAAATCGATCTTCATGTTACATGTGTAAATATGTGTAGTACATGTGAATATACAGGCTACTCATAAAAATATATTCATGCATCTTATAGTTTTTAATCAACTGAGTTTTTGCAATATGTAGGCCTACTTTTATTTCTACACTATTTTATCTAAGGACATATGTTGTATAGTGATGTGTAGCTACAAAATTATATTTATCCACATTAGATAATTTATATAGCCTATACTATGTGCCTTTGTTACACTTCCATGTTTCTATACTAGATATATTTGTATAAAAGTAGGCCTATAATATAAAGTAGCCTATATCAGTCTGGCGACTAAATGAAACAAACAAAAAAAATTACTGGTCAATGGCGATTCTATTGCCAAGGTTCAGAAGGTTGAGCTCACTTTTCATAATCAACATATGAAATTAAAAAAATAATAATAGTATAGGCTAATAGTTAAACATAGCCTATGAAACAATATAGGCTACTTTTCTATAACCCTCTGTCGGATGAAAGCGCAGGTGCGACGCGTTCTGATGGATTTTTTCTTAATGACAGAGCAAACAACTCAACGTCATTTTTATCCATACAGATAAGAACAAGACATAATTAAAAACTATAAACTGTCTACTTTTATTTGTGTAGGCCTAGCCTCACAATAACAAGGGCCGTGGATTAAGGGATTATTTTGCTTCATTTCAAAAATGTATTTTGTTTATTAAATCAAAGTTTTGTCATTTAAAAAGCATTTCTAAATTCAGTTTATATTTTCAACAAACGAAATTTCAAGCCAAAATAACGAAATGGTTTAAAAAAACAAAAACAAAAAGCTGAAAAGTTACTTGAAAAAAACTTGTTACCACCATACAAATTCAAACATTTCCCTCTTTTAATTTTAATAAATGCTTGAATAACAGGACTGTCTCCTTCTGTTAAATAATGGCTATTGCGGTGGCTGGGATGCACATAAACCTACTAACTTATGTGGCATCATTTTTTGAATGACATAAAAAAAAAAAAAAAAAAAGTTAGGCCTAATGGAAATGCAATCATTTCGTAATAGTTTTTTATCGACATTTAGAAAATTTCATTTATTGGCTATTGGCTACACTTGGGGTCTCTAAAATATTATATTATTATGAAATAATTGTATTTAGTATATATTATGATTTTAATTCAGTAAAATAGCAACTTCTAGGCTGGGAGCTCCATGCATGAGCAAATAATTATTTTTTATCAACTAATTATTGTCTTCAATTAAGGGGGGTCTAATACCAGTATAAACGTACAACTTGGAGGATATTTTAAAATATAAAATAAAATAAAAAATATGAATATTACACTTTTACCCTCGCGTGCAAAGTCCGCGAAAGAACCTGGCAGTGGGTATATAAGCTGACGTCTGCCATGATCGCGCGCATAGCCCGACTCTGCTCTGAGTGAGAGGACATCGCCCGACGAAGAGTTTCCCTGAGGTAAAGTAGGCCTACTTTTTATTTTATTTTTAAACTATTAAAATGACTGTATTACTACACATATTAATGACCTTTAAAAATTTGATGCAAGTAAATAATAAAATCTATTTAAGTTACTAAAAAGAACACACAGACCGGAAACCGTTCATTTTTTCTCAGGCTAAAGCAGTTATAATCACAAAATATAACAGCCGTTTTCAGATATGAAACCCTATAAATGATCATAAAATTGACGGAATGCCTTTTCCAGTACGTATAAAGCATACTATTCACACAAATTGTGGCTTTCCGTCTTGTACTACCTTCAGTCAATAATACCGTTAATGCCGTTATATTTGTGTGACGTCATTCGCGTTTTAATAATGCGTTGTCACACAGGTTTGGCTGCGAGCGCGTGAGCTCACGCTGAGAGAGCGAGAGAGATGAATGGTTTCTTATTTATAGCATACCTTTGTGCAGTTTCAGATGTTATTCATTGTATATATTCATTAATTGTCTTTAGTAACTTTGGGTAATTGGGTTATTACTATGAAAATGATTATTCTTTTCTCTCTTTTTTAGTTTCAATTGCCATCTGATTTTTGTAAGTGCAGTCACCTTGCATCTCTGAATTAATATGATCATATACCATATAAATTATTCAATAATTTATGCAAAAATCTTTTGAATTTGTACAGGCATGCCATATACAACTCATATTCAGTGATGTTTCTTCTGTTTCTCCTTTTTGTCAACAGCAGCTGAATAAACCACAAAGGCTCTTTTAAGAGCCATCCAAAACACAGAGCATGTTTAGCTTTGTAAGTATATTTACTGATTAGTTATCAATACTGATAGAACAATTAAAACTACATCATGCAGCAAGTTAGTCAACAGTGATTTTATGATAAAGACATTAATATAGTCTTAAAAACGGACTATCACCCTGCATCACTAAAAGACTGCAAATGATGTAGGCCTATTATTACATTTGCCAATCAAATAAGATGACATCTAGCTAAGTAATGTAAGCTTGTTGGTTAGGTCATCCTTCATGATTTTACTATGTTCTATATTTTACTATGTTTTTATTTTTTCCCCTCAGATTTTTGGAATCCTGCTTTTGGATTGTATGTGGCAGATACTGTGGCTCTTCTCACACATCTAGGACACTTCAGGTTGGTACATGGACACTATGACCCTAAATGGGCAGAGGAAACAAACAATTTTGAATTAAATTGTTGCAGTATCCGATTATAACAACCATGCCTGTTGACATTTTTTATCTGTGGGAAGGGTATGAAAAGTCCTCACATCCCCTGCACAGCCTGGAACATAACATTTGTGTCCATGATCTGTCCTGGCGTGACGCTTGTTTCCCTGCAGAACTCCCGATGGATCGGCTGCAGTTCCGCCTGACATTGAACATGGGCTGGCATATGCAAATGTTGAGGCGTACATATTAATGACCCCATTGCGTCATTGCTAATATGTTGAGATTCACCTATTTTTCTGTGGTGGTTTTCACAAACAAGATTTACATATGAAGGAGGAGGCAATGGTGTTTGAAACTCACTGTATGTGATTTCCATGTGCTGAACTCTTGTTATTTCACTATGACAAGGTTAATTAAATTTGTCATTCTAGGGCACCTTTAACAGGATAATGTAAAAACATAAAATAATAAATTTATTATTAAATGGCTAACTATGTAAATACTGTTTTACTATGTTAACAATTTCTTTACTTTACTTTTAGGGAGGAACAGGTCAACAATTCTACTTCACAGCAATGATTCAAGTTTTCCACCACTGTATTTATCCAAATGAGGTTTGTAAATGTATGGCTGTTTATTTTGCAATAATCTTGACAAGATCATTGAATATTTCTTTTACATGGAATTTTGTGAGAAGTCCAGAGTCAAAATCTTTTGTGTGAGTAAAATTATGCATCAAATATTGTCTATTCAGCCAAACTTAAATTTAACCTGGGATGATACTTTGTAATACCAGGGACCAGATGAGAGACTTTAAATGAGTATGAGTAATGTACTGATTTTGAACTGTACTAATTGCAGGTTTTCTGGGATCCCCAGCTGAAGAAATCAAGACATCAGATGCTGGCCTCGACCTACATACGTGTCTACAGTACACCACCGACCTCTCTTTTACATAGATATATGTCTGACATATTCTATTAAGGCATTATTATAGCACAACTGAGCACCTGGATTGGAGGTGCACAAATTCTATTCTACAAATCATCCTAATCATAAATCATTCAAAAAATCTTTTTTTTTTTTTTTTTAAATCCATTTCGAGTTATATTCATATGTACAATCGCATTCCTCAAAATCAGTTTCAGCTGCTCTGGGGTGCGTTTCAGCGAAAGCGTTAGCCAACTATGGTCGCAAGTTCGAGCACGCACATGTGGCATGCACTCTTTAAAAAATGGTGCTTTAAATCTCTTGACAAACTAAAAGATGTAAAGAGTTTGAGAAGGACTGTTATGTTTGTGTGAGGAAAGAAAACAACTACAAGCTTGCAACTCCTAAAACATTTTTCAAAGACTTTACTGAAATCATCTCTACAAATTCCACTGGTGCCAGGTTTTGTTATAATAATACTAGGTATAATACATGTAGCCTACTGTATGCAAATACAAAAAAGGGACATGAACAACTTAATATTCAGGAAGTAAACTTGTCATCTTTAAGTGGAAATTGCCGTTTAGAATCCAAAATAAAATCCACTTTAATTCTGCATCCAGAAAATAGACTTGGTTTTAACGCAATCTTCATTTTCAAAAATGTATTTTGTTTATCAAACGCAAAGTTTTTAATTTCAAAGGCATTTCTAAATTCAAACATATAACAACAAACGAAATTCCAAGCCAAAATAACGAAGTGGTATTTTAAAAAAAAATAAAACGTTGTTGAAATGTAGTGCGTTTTTAAACGTGACATCTAGTGAATGGCTATACAAAGACGATGCAATGCTGACTATGTATGTTCAGTAACAACTTTTGGATGTGAAATAAAAAATAACGAATAAATGCTGTGTTTGTGGTATACAACCGCGGATCAATTGCGCACTGCAAATGCGGCATATGTGAAAGCACAACAGCGCGTGCTGCTCCTGCATCTCATACGCACTGCAGACGGAGTAGGCCTGTGTGTGAAACGGGCGTTAGGTTGTGCCCCACTCTTCCCTAAAGTCATCTTTTACAGAAATAAATGACATTTTACAATACAATATCATAGAAAACAAGTAGGCCTATTTGAAATTGTATTAATATTTCTTAATATTTGTGGTTTAACTTTATTTTTGATCAAATAAATTCAGCCTTCTTCTTTCAAAAACATTTTTAAAAGTCTTAATTATATCAAACTTTTGATTACCAGTGTTTAAATAATGCATGTGAACTAGCAAATTATATATTTTAATATATGACACTTTCGTTAGGCTACTTGAATATGAAAGTTGCCAGTTTTATCATGATATATAGGCTATGTGTCGGCTAAGCCTATGTTTCAGAAATATATTTTGAGTATTATGAATAATTTGAAAATGATTGTGAAATTACTGAAGAAAGCCAGGAAACAGAAAGACAAACATTCCCTCTGATATGCTGAAAACTGCGACACATACGCTGTTTATTTGTGCATTCTGTGACGAATAACGTAAAAGGCTATAGATTTGAGTTTTGCATTGAGTTTTTACGGTGGCCCAGTAGTGCACTAAATTAAACCAAACACAACGAAATCGTTGGTGATTAAAAGGGTTCATGGTTTCACACCTATTTTCAAAATAACATGAGTAAATATCGCTTTTAAATTGTAACTTGAAACAATTTATATTAGTTTATATATTAGACTATAATATAAACTTTCTGTGTATTTGTATGATCTAAATTTGTATTCGTAAATGTATTTTGTATGATTAATAAAGCAATTTTTACTGAATGTGATGTGTTTAATAAATTATTACCTATATAGACTAATATATTTATTGTAATTAAGTACTATGAGATTTTTAAATCATGTAGTAGAATTAGAAAATGTGTTTTTGTCGCCTATTTATAACGTCGTTTCAATGTTAGGTAGGCAAATCAATTAGATCGAATTTATGTTGAATATGTGTTGATTCTATTACGTCGTTTCAACTACTTGAAATCAACATCGTTTCAACGTTAGGAAAGCAAACCAGTTGCATCAATTTTATGTTAGTTTTGAATGGCGTTTCTGACGTTGGTTCAACATTACTTCGATGAGCAAAACGATGCCGGATCGACGTCGGAGATCAACGTCGTTTCGATGTCACGAGAAACGTCGATTCTATGTTGATTCAATGTCAGTTTGCTATCTGGGAGCCTACCTTAGAAGTCGTTCACGAGAGAACATGAATGACTAACTAAACAAGCAGAAAGTCAATAGCCTGTGGAATTTTTATTATTTTTTAAAGTCGGTTAACTGTAAATCTCTCATCAGTCATATTGTCTGCTCTGATTTTGAAGAACTGAGACCAAACTGAAAAAAATAAAATTTTATGTATCATTCTGGATTAATCTTTTCAATGTTTTGAGGAATTTGTTTGGGTGCATCTTACGTTTTGCCTGCTTTGCAACTGTTTTGGAATGTGCTACAATGAATACAAAAGGGCAGTTTCTAATAGATTACCATATTCTTGAATTATTGTGTGTAAAGTGTTCTCCAGAGTACCTCAACGAGTACCATCAAACTTTTATTTTTTACTTTATTCTTAGTATGTTCACTTGGCATGAAGTTTTGAGCCTCTACTTTACATGTCCTTTATTTTCCCTCAGAGATGCTCTTGCTCCGTTTCTCAAGCATGAAGAGGAGAAGCAGCAGTCCACTGAGATCAGAGCGTCTCCTTTTCATTATGTGCTTTGTGCAGCCACATCTCCAGCGGTGAAACTCCAGGACGAAACACTCACATATCTAAACCAAGGTATTGTTAAATAATCTTCTTGTGCTTGTTTAACTTCAGTCAACATTTTTTACAACCATGCTTTGTCTTTTCTTTTTATGTTCATCTTAAAAGAACCTTTTTTCCCCAGCACATATCAGTCTGTACTTTTGACATGATGGTGTAACCGAAAGTTGTTGATGTCTGAAGTCCATGACTAAAGGTGACATGACTAAATGACACGACTATACTTGACATGACTAAAACGAACAACACACTGCAGAAAGAGTTACCTAAGCAAACTCTAAAGGAGAATCATAATAAACACTTTTTGTTGTAAATGTGATTTTTAATCACTGCATCAATATTTTAACATTTTGCTCATATACATGTAGTTAATTCAGTTCTGTGTTTGGTTTTGTTGACAGTATAATAATTTAAATAATTTGTGCATTGCCAATAAAATAAGTGGTTTCTGTTTTTCCATTTTAATCTGTTAAAAGTGTTTTAATGCACTGTAGGTCAGTCCTATGAAATTCGGATGCTTAATAGGAAACTAATGGAGTATACAGATATAAGCAGAAAATATGTAAAGGTAGGTTCGAGGAATGATGTGTTTTCCCACTATGCGACTTTGTTACAGTATGCATCACATGTTTATACACTAGTTACAGTACTACTCTATCTTCTCCACATTAGTGACCTTATTTGGTTTTTATGAATTATTTTTATGGCGTTTTTCTTGGGAGTTTTTCAGTGCAACTGCAGACCTAAAAAAATTTGAAACAAAATAGATATGACATTTTGTGGTATTTATTAAATGTGTGTACATGTGAACCTTAGTACAGATGGTCAGATGCTCCTGCTTATATTGAAGCACATGATGCTCTTTGAAATACTCTCACGTCATTTTTAAACATTTCAAAATATATTTTTTTACAGTTTTTAGTTGTTAGGTTGTTATCCAACACAGGGCATATTCTATGTTTGTTTGTTTATTTGTTAAATAGAGACAATGTACGTTAATGAACATCAAAATACGAAATGTAAATATGATGGATTATAGCAATATTGATCATTTACATCCGTAGTATGTCCCTTGGCATGTTACACAAAAAAGAGATTACTAGTAAAAAATATACTATTACCAATATAACACTTATAGGATCAATACAATATGCAAAATACCAAATGCATATAAAAATTCATAGTTGACACTTGTGGCTGAATGTTTAAATGTGAGCTGTTATGAAATACTAAAGAAAAATGCAGACATGCATATTTATTACTTGATTTTACCCACGGTGACATGCGGGATGCTTTCCTGACATCAAACTGTCTTGTGCTGTTTCCAGAGCATTGTGCGTGTCGTTTTCCATGACAGGCGGCTGCAATACACAGAGCATCAACAGCTGGAAGGATGGAGGTGGAACCGACCAGGAGACAGGATCTTGGATATAGGTGCTTTCCTAATAAAGCACATTTCTAAAGGACCATCTTTCCTAAATTTGTTTTCAAATTATAGGCCCGGATTCACAGACAGGGTTTAGATTAAGCCAGGATTAGGCCTTAGTTCAATTAGGACATTTAAGTAGCTTTTATAAACGTTCCATAGAAAAAAACATTACTGGTGTGCATCAGACAAAACAATGACACACTGACAATGACACAGCCTATTTTAAGATATGTCAGTACAAGTTGCTTTCAGTTAAAACAGTTCAAACATGCATTTTAGTCTGGGACTAGGCTTAAGCCTCGTCTGTGAAACCGAGGGATACTGTGTCAAACAAAATGTCATATGATTTACTGTTCAATTTATGTTCAGATATCCCGCTGTCAGTGGGCATAATGGAGCCTCGAGCCCTCCCACTGCAGCTCAACACCATAGAGTTCCTCTGGGATCCTGATAAAAATTCCTCCGTGTTCATTCAGGTGGAGCATTTTCTCTTGTGATCTGACCTCCCCACTGGATTTCTGAACTGAGTATCACCAGCAGTAACTTCTCTGTTTCTTTTATATACAGGTAAACTGCATTAGCACTGAGTTCACTCCTAGAAAACATGGTGGAGAGAAGGGCGTCCCTTTCCGCATTCAGATAGACACCTTTGCAGCCAGCGAGCATGGAGAATACACTGAACACATGTGCTCTGCCAGCTGCCAGGTCAAAGTGTTCAAGGTAGAGCATCCTATAGACTCTACAAAGAGAACGGATACACATTTGCTTTGTGGAGATGTTAGACTTTGAAATAACTTAAAAGTTGAAATGATCATTTTGATATTCATTTAAAGGGATAGTTCTCTCAAAAATGAAAATTATGTTACATTTACTCACTCTCATGTCATTCCAAACCTGCATGCATTTTTTTTCTTCTTCTGTGGAACACAAAAGAAGATATTTTGAAGAACGTTAAGAATCAAAAAACAATGGTTTCATTGACTTGCATTGTATGGACAAAAAAAAAAAAACAGAAGAAAGAAGGTCTCAGTTTTGGGATGACATGAGAGTGAGCAAATTATGACATTTTTGGGTGAACTATACCTTTAATGCTTTAATTGATATATTTCTTTTCAAGCCGAAAGGTGCAGATCGCAAACTCAAGACTGACAGAGAGAAGATTGAGAAAAAGTGTCCTCAGGATAGAGAAAAATATCAGCCATCCTATAAAACAACAGTGCTGACAGAGGTAAGACCTCTGCCTTGGTAGCATTCACTATCATGAATGTCCTCGCTGGTAGGTCAAGATATGTGCAATATGGTGTATGTAGTATGTCCAGATTACTTTCTTCCTACATACATTCATACTATATATAGAACATAGTTTTATAGCGGTAGTGAAGTAATTACTTGTTCAAAATAAAGTACCTATTCAAGAGTATGCTATTTAGGCCACAGCCCTTTCTCTGTAGCTCTTGCATCTCTTTTGCGACTATGCTTTACGTTTGTCGTCAGTTACATCAAAGCAAACAGACACATTTTATGACACTAATCATGTTTTGGAGCCTGACAGTATAAATCACCATCATTGTTAAGAAAAAATCTGCTTTCAAAGAAGACAGAAAATAATTGTTCAGAACAACAAGTAAATGATGACAAAATTTTAACTTTTGGTGTAAGTATTTCAGCTTTAGGGAAAAATGTTAATGATTGCACTCTTAAGACGGCAGTCTACATCAAACATCTATGGCTACTGAATTTTCCATTACCTCTTTACTTTGACTGGCCAAAGTGAAATATTAAGCTCTCTAATGCAAGCAAGGTGTGACTGGAATGTTCGCATGATTGCTTGTTAGACCTAAAAAATCCATATTGAGAATAAGGCCAAGAGGTGGGGCTAAAACAGCCACCTAACGTAGGTAGACTTTTTGCTTTTCTTTCAGTGCTCCCCTTGGCCTGAAGCCCCATCCATCAGCAGCAACACTCCATCTCCTGGTTATCACAGCACTCACACTTCCTACAGCTTCCCAGAGGAGTGAGTCCTTATTCAGTATAAAAATCACAGCATGAAGTTCAGGAACACGAACATAACTGGCAACTGCTCTCCTGTTTTATTGCATTTATAGAAACTGCTCACCAGACCAGCAGGTGGAGCTACTTCTGCCCAGCTGCTCTGATGTAAGTATGGCTGGCTGCATAAAAACATTAATGCCGTGCTCTCTTATCTTTATAGGTTTGTGTTTGAGGACATGGATGATGCTATTCTTCTTCTTTTTGCCATTAGCACCTGTTGCCATCGTCCTCCATGCAGGACACGCAGCAGTGGCTCCATCGTAATAGATTCTCCTCTTTCTGCAGGCTCTTCTCTGGCTTCTCAGGTGGGCTGAAATATTCAGAGATTTACATATATCTCTCTCTTTTTTTTTTTTTAGATTGAATTGAATAGTTTAGCATGAACATACTCAAATATGCATACAAATACATTTAACAAAATGTGGGTGAACTTTTTTTCTTTTCTTTTTTAAATTTTATTCAGCAAGGATGCTTCAAATTTATCAAAAGTGACATTTATAATGTTTTAACATTTCTATTTTTATTTTCTATTTCTTTTGAACTTTCTATTCTTTAAAGAATCCTAAAAAAAAACAATATTAAACATTGATAGCATTAATAGTAATATAGCACCTAATCAGAAGATTAGAATGATTTCTTAAGGATCATGTGACACTGAAGACTAAAGTAATGATGCTGAAAATTCAGCTTTGCCATCACAAGAATAAATTACATGTTATGTAATGTATTAATATTTATTAAGTAATAAATGCAGCCTTGGTGAGACTTCTTTCAAAACATTCAAATATTCGTACTGTCTTTGTGTTCAAGTTTTAATAAAAAGATTCATCATTTTAAATATTAGACTACTATATGAACAGCTTTGCTAATGTTTCAGGTTCTGATCTGCTAACAATGAGTAGAGAAGACTTCATTCAGATCTGTGGTCCTGCTGATGGCATCCGTCTTTTCAATGCATTAAAAGGAAGGTGAGCTGTCTCCCTAATCAAGCACTTCTGATTCATCCTAAAATGGATCCAAACATGTACTCAACACTGTCTGCGGCAATATTCCCCAGGTGTATACAACCTCGTCTCACTGTCTATGTATCCCAGCTGCAGAACAGGAACCAACTGTACACAAAAGCAGCGAATGATGATGGTAGGAGACGTCACAGTGTCCTTTATGATATGTATGACATGCAAATGGTGTGTTACATTTATTTTTAATACTCTGTTTTTGTCTGTAGTGTACCATGCCCTCTACCTAGAGGACCTAACTGTCCTTGAGCTCACTGAGAAGATAGCCAATCTATATAATGTTCCCTCACAGCAAATCCATCGTATATACAGACAGGGGCCAACGGGGATCCATGTCTTAGTTTCAGATGAGGTAAGAGACCAAGAGAGTGCTTCAATCTCAGGACATTCCACAGAGATTACAGATCACTCCGGAACTGTTGGTTATATAACCTGTCGGAGGAGTAGTTTATCCAGAGGACAAATAGTAACACATTTACACTACCATATTAAAAGTTTGAGGCTGGTAAGATTTTGTTAATGTTTTTTGTATCTTAAGCAAATCAAGGCTGCAATACGCTACTTGCACTGAGCCTTGTGACGTACTTCCGACTTGAAGTCTTACGGCTTGCTCGGTTCCGTTTTGGCCACCATTGTTTGTGTTTGTTTTAAAATGTTCAAAAAAGAAGGTACTTTTCGATTTCAGAAACAGCAAAAGAAATACCACGAACACTGCTGTTCTGCTATGTACAGCTTCTTCAAGAAAAATATGTGGAAATAAAAGTTATCCTGAAATAATATTTGAAATAATTTTACTACATTTTGAAATTTAATTTATTCCTGCTGAATTTCAGTCTTCAGTGTAACATGATCCTTCAGAAATCATTTTAATATGATGATTTAATGCTCAAGAAACATTTTTTCTTATTATTATTGAAAACGTTTGTGCTGAATTTATTTTTATTTTTTTTGTACAAATTGATCAATTTTTCAAGAGTCTTTGATTTAATAGAAAGTTCAAAAGAACAGCATTGTTTAAAATAGAAACATAATGTAAATTATACACATAAAACTATCAATTTATTTCAAATAAAACAATCTTACTGACCCCAAAGGTAATGTATATTTGTATATCAAAAGGTACTGGCCACATGACATTTTATTTCTAGGATTAGTACCAATA
Source organism: Gobiocypris rarus (assembly GCA_023029165.1). NCBI lineage: Eukaryota > Metazoa > Chordata > Actinopteri > Cypriniformes > Gobionidae > Gobiocypris > Gobiocypris rarus. Next base: position 38,180,215 of record CM040910.1, read on the forward strand.
AATGAAATGTTTTGTCATCATTTTCACTCATTTCAAACCTGCATGACTTTGGTTCTTCATAAAACACAAAAGGAGATGTTTATTAAAATGTCTTTTCCATACAGTTAAAGTGAATATGAACCAGGGGCTGTTAAACTCCAAAAATAGACAAAAAGCACTATAGACTTGGTCTGTAGCAACACACTTTTCCTCGAAATCATTACCAAAATCAGTTACTGATTGTTAAAATAGATAAGAGTGCCAGAAAATGCAGTAATCCAAGCATACACTGTTCAAAAGAATCACAAAGGTGTGTTATAATGTATTCAGGTCACTACATATTTTTGGCTTTTTCAGATGGTGCAGAACTTTACAGAGGAGACTAGTTTCATTATCAGCACTATGAAAGGTAACTTCATGGACTTCATTTTTATCTTAACTATACTGATTAGGCCTCATGTTCATCAAGCTGGAGTTATGGGGTGGACTTTACATTAAATGCAAACACTTGGATAAGCAGGAATTCTATGTAATACATAGAAAATCACAGGTAGTGTCTGGTTGCATCACACTTCTGACTTTCAAGGCTCACTGAACAGGCAACTGTTAAAAAGTCTTCAGACAAAAACGAATTACTATTTTTTTTAATAATCACATTACAGTTTGTGTTGCATTGCATTTACACTTTGTAATCATATGTGGTTAATTTTGACCCTGTGTTTCCTGTGTGATGGCAGATGAAAGTAATGATGGCTACCATGTTGTACTGAAGTGACCTGAGCATGTGTGACTACTGGAGCATTACAGGTGCCTTTAGCTGATTATTAAGTTAAATATCACATGGTGGAATGTGAAATGAATGAATGTGGATGATTTTTTTATGATGTAGATGACAGAGAATGTTGTGAAGGGTTTTGCTGGAAATCAATTAAAATATTAATTATTTTATGTATTAAGTCGAGTCACGTTCAGTTTGTAAAATTGTTATATAGTAATTTTTATCATGTTACAGTAGTTTTTTGGCAGTCTTCTTTTCAAACCATCTCCAGAATTTTTTTTTTCTATTTTCTTTTGTTTTATTCTTAGATACCAAATAGCAAAGACATGGATTTGCTGTAGATGGCCATACCAAAAAACTAAACAAAATGTCATATAGGCCTATATACATACTTTTTTTTTCTCTGTTTATTATTGTGAAGCTGCTTTTAAACAATCTGTATTGTATAACTCTTGTCAATAACTTGGCCATTTACAATACAGATATTAGTGTTTATATTAATGTTACTATTGTATTCAAACGTGGAATTTAAAAGACCTCTCTCAGTAATGTTACATTGGTGCTTTGGATCATCACAGACAGTCTAAATAAAGTCTTTGCTCAGGATCTTTTATTACTTTGCTTTTCCTATCACAATGCTTTTGAGGTTTGTATTTTTGTAACTGATTCATGATTGTGTATTTCACAAAGCTTTTTGAACTGTACCATAGCTCCTTTTTTTGTGAAATTATATTGATGCACCTTGCTGCTTGATAACCTTAAATAAGTTTTGCAGAATAAAAATAATAAAACTTTTGTATGGTACATGCCCTGGTCATAAATGCAATATGTGTGTTTCAGTTTTACCAAAAAAAAAAAAAAATGTATATGTGTATTTATTTTTCAAAAACACACTAACAGTGTGGGGTTACACCTGCCACATCAGGTAAGTAAGCATTAAAGTTTATACTATGTGTATATAGCTGTTTAACAAATCAGCTATCCTTTTTGTTTGATTGACCGTACAAATCATTTCCTTGGGTTGTAATGTGTATCAGTAGGTTGTCTAGGTTCAGCTTGTGAAATGCGCTGGTTATGAAACAGTTTATTGACAAAAGCCTTTGGTTTCTACTCAGATTCAACTCCAATTCCTCTGTAGTCATGAGGTCAGTGTAGTTAAGTGAACTTGTAGGGGTGATTTTGAGTGTGTTAGTCATGACGTGGAGAGCAGCACACTTCACTGAGCAGCACGGAATCCACTAGTGTGTAATTCCCAAACCCTGTAGCATCCCAGACAAAACGCTTAGCAACACATGCAAAAGACCATTAAGGGCAGTTATTTAAAATATTTTTCAATATATAATGTGAGCACTGTTGACGTTTAGAAAGTAAACTCTTTCACACTCATTTCTAACAAAGTGCAGTGGTGAACATTCATGCACAACAGAATTCTGTAATTTCTGAAACAATTGCCTTTTTCAGTGTGTTGGTCGTGATGGAAACAAATTACGACGCAATCGTGATTTGTAGCGTTTAAGATTATACAAATATTTTTTCACATAATGTATATTTAAATATACATATTTATTCTTTGTTCAGATTTTTTTCCAATGTCATATTTCTTGTCGACTTTTTTATTTGAAATTAAATCAAGGGAAATCAGTGTCAAATGTTCGGGCCAGTGTGATTATCGATAAATCGTTCATGCAGTAACCCACTGGAGAGCTTCAAGTCTTCGTTATGTAAAGTTACGACCATATAAATAAATAATATTCTCTACTTATGTTTTTACTACCGAAGTTTAATAAACTAAACAAAAACGAGTGCAAAAGAGTAGTGGGTTATTCACCTCGTTATGCACTGAGAGGGTCACATGTCTAATGAATTCCCGCGTCTGACCAGGAGATGGCGTCCGCATCTGAATCATCTATTCAGCCATTTTACAAACCGCTTGTCAAATATGTCTTCCGCGTAATATCCAGTCTATGGTAATATCATACAGGTAAATTCCTGTTAAAATGGTTTAATTAAAGTAAATTCCTGTTAAAATTGTTTAATTAAAGTGCATATAGTTTCTATCAGTGTTCAAGATAAGTCGTTTCATCTTACTACTGGAGCTGCCAGTTTGCTAAATTTCAAATAATTATTAAAGCAAGCACAAACTAGTTTTTCGCACACTAGTTTTTATCCAATCCCTCAATTGAACTATATTAGTGGACTAATGTAGGGAACTGGGGGCGATTTCGAACACAGCCGTAGGGTCTTGAATTTATTTTAGTCAGGCATAGTTTGAGTCAGTCAGCTGAGCGTAGGACCCCACGCAGCACGCACACACGTGTTTGTGTACAGCCATGGCGGACATGCAGATGAAGATTCTCCGAAAGAAAATCCAGAAGAGAAATGAAAAAAATAAACAACGGAAACTGCTCAGATCTCAGAAGGAAGAAGATGAAAGCCTCGGAGGTCATTTTTCACTTTTGTTGTAAAGATGAATGTAACGTTTTAGCGTTATCGCGGATCCACCATGTGATAATCACATCGCTTTTAAATGTATTCGTAAAGTTTTATCTTATAGTTCAACCAGTTGTATTAAACCTAGAACGACATATAGTTTTAGTTAAATTGTATTTACAATGTTAATAAGGGGTAATCTTGAGAACATGTTATTGTCACCCCCAATGTATTAACCTACTCCTATTGAGTGTCATGCTCTTTTCTTTAAGATGGAGTTGATGAAATGTGCTGAATGTGTTTCTTATTTGGCAGAGGTGAAGGTTGTGCTGGAGGAAGCTAATGTGACCAGTGATTCTGCTACAAAAATCACTGAAGAGCAGCTACAGCAAAGTATCTCCACCGAGGGCGGTGAAACCTCACAGAAAATCAAGAAGAAAAAGAAACGAAAATTGGATAGCACAGGAGTCTCAACATCCAGTGAGTGTTTAATATTGCTGTGAATGTGTAGTTATGCGTTTTAATGTTAGTATTTGACATGTGTATTTACACACACTCACTTTTTTAGGTGTGAAAAAGGCCAAAAAGAAGGATGAAGAGACAACGGAAGAAGAGCAACAGAGTGATGAGAAACAGGAGGAGGAATGTGCAGGGACTGTGAAGTTGCCAGAGAATGGAAATGAAATGGAGGGATCAGCTGAGGAGAATGATAGTGATGAAGATGGACCACAGCTTCCTTCTGGTCTGACAGGTAAACATGGCACAGCCTGCAATGTTTAATCATTTAAATGCACACTTTTTTTTTTAATTCAATCCACAGAAGCTTTTATTCAGTAAAAAATGGTTGTTTTGTGCTTTTTGGAATAATTTTCTTTCTAAAAAAATAAAACAATTTATTATGTAGGACAAGTGAATTAAATAATGACCTTTCATATTTGCAATTGAGAGACAAAATAATAGATGCCTGGTTTAGTAGAAGGAAAATAACATAATTTAATCTTCAATCCACAAAAGCTTCTTCAGTTCGCTGATTTGCTTTTTTGTTTTGTGTTTTGCTTTATTTGAAATGCAAAATAACCTTTCAAAATGGTTTTCTATCTAAAAAATAAACCATTAGGCACTTTATTTTTATTTTTCCCCATTAACATGACTAAGTAATAGGGATGCAACAATACAGTTAGTCCACGGTTCAATACATACCTCGGTTTTTAACCACGGTTTTCGGTTCGGTTCTGATGGCTTGTCACATACATTTTTTGTTCTATTCTTAGGCGATAGGAACAGCAAGAGGTTAAAGAGAAAAAATACTATTTTTAATTGCAATACATTCTTTATTTTACTTATAAGAATTGAAAAACTTTACTTAATCTTAACTTAACTAGTGTATTGGATAATATAAAATAAATATATATATATATATAAAGATTTACACTGGCAGCTCAGAGCTGTACAGCAGCATTTAAGTATGAAATTGAATGAATAAATGTAAAAATAAAACACTACATAGACTTCACTTTAAAATATACATTGATTCTTATTAAAGCTACTGTATTAGTTTTTCAGTCAAGAGCAGTTGGTGATTTTCTTTGTCTTTTGTTGTTGTATTAACATTAAAGGGATATTTCACTCAAAAATGAAAACTCTGTCATCGAGAAATGAATACAGGTTTGCAACAACATTAGAGTGAGTAAATAATGACCTCATTTTAGAGGTGAACTGTCCCTTTAAGGACCGCGTGTTCACTTAGGCTGCCCTGTTGTCAATTTAAGACCTGCGTGCATTTAATATACAGACACGATTGCGATTTTACTTTCACTTTAGGCATAACCGACTGTGTTTATGTTAACCTTGTGTGTATTTGACAGTATTAGCGCAGTAAGACGACTTAGTCCAGTAATCAAGTGTTTGACAGGCATTTAGTGCTCGCGCTCTGAAAAGCGCATGTTAAAACTGCACGCGAATGAAACCGGCAAGGCTTTAAAACGCATGCATATGATGAACTTTGGTGATTGTGAAAAATTTTAGTGTCCCGTGAGTATAACTCTGCCACTAACCTGTGATGTGAATGTATGTCGCGTTGTTCAGTATGTCAGTATTTTAGAATGTGTGGAAAAATAATATATTAAATGCGAAACACAATTCACAAGCGCTTATTGAACCTTGAATGCCGTACCGAACGGTTCAATATTATATTGAGAATTGTGGCATCCCTACTAAGTAACTATGATTTGTTTTCCTAACTGGTGACTTTCTCAGGTGCGTTTGAGGACAAGTCATTTGCATCTTTGGCAGAAGTGGTCAGTGAGAATACACTGAAGGGAGTGAAAGAAATGGGCTTTGAAACCATGACTGAGATCCAGCACAAGACCATACGCCCCTTGCTGGAAGGGAGGTGAGTCTGCAGTTCATCAGAGATTCCAGGGTGATACGGTTATCACATTTGTTTAATTGTCATATTAATGTTTGGGATGTGTGCTCATTCTTGTCCAACAGAGATGTGTTGGCAGCAGCTAAAACAGGAAGTGGTAAAACTCTGGCTTTTCTGATTCCATCTATTGAGCTTATCTACAAACTTAAATTCATGCCCAGAAATGGTGAGTGCACACTGAATATATTGGCTTTATTTGACTGTTATAGTTCTTTTCATTGTAGAGATGTCAATCAAACCTACAAGTATGACCGTATAAGATTGACATTGTGGTCTGTTTCTCAGGGACTGGAGTGGTTGTTTTGTCTCCTACTCGTGAGTTGGCTATGCAGACATATGGTGTGCTGAAGGAGCTGATGACGCATCACGTGCACACGTACGGCCTCATCATGGGAGGCAGCAATCGTTCTGCTGAAGCCCAAAAACTTGCTAATGGAGTCAATATCCTGGTGGCTACACCTGGCAGACTTCTCGATCACCTGCAGGTAAGGCCTTTTACAGTGAATAGATTGGCCACATGGGTCTGTACAGTATGCTTGACCTCGCCATTTCTTTCCACAGAACACACCTGGGTTCATGTTTAAGAACCTTCAGTGTCTGATCATTGACGAGGCTGACAGGATTCTGGAGGTTGGCTTTGAGGAAGAACTTAAACAGATCATCAAACTACTGCCTAGTAAGAACCAATGACTAACCTGATCAATGACATCACTTCCTTAAACCAGGGTTCCTGTTGGTCCGTAAAGTCTTTAAATGATAATACAAAAGTCATAATCGGGATATGACTTTATGTGAATATTAAACATTAAAAAGCTATGGTTGAATAATATAAATGTCAGCACTGCACGTTCAGTCATAGATTGATTGCTTATTGTTCATCTGTTGATAAATTGATAATGTTTACTTTGGTGTTTATATTGTCATATGTTGTAGATTGTTGTAAGAGTGTATATTTTATCTCCATCTTTTAAAATGAACTGCTGAAATTAGTAAAGCATAGACATTTTAAAATGAGTCCCATTGGTTTTTGGGATTGTTTATAATTAAAAGTCCCACGCAATGCATACTTTTTTTCTTTTCTTTGTATGTTATTGGGTTTTTATTCCTGCTGACTAAATTAGATAAATTGAACAAACTCTTGTCAAGATGCCATAGTAATTCTTTTAGTGCCTAAATGCATTATTATTGTATCCGCAAAATCCAACATAAATCATCAAACTATAAATATTAATACGTAAACCAGTTTCAGTACATACTTATACACTGAATAAAACATGCAGCATGCAATCATTTGAGCTCATTACATTCAATTCAGAAATCATAACTTGGATGGTGTATTTTGTACATGACATACTGACAAATATTTTCTTTCTCTAGAAAAAAGACAGACCATGTTGTTTTCAGCAACACAGACACGTAAGGTGGAGGATCTTGCACGAATCTCTCTCAAGAAGGAGCCGCTGTATGTTGGAGTGGATGACAACAAAGACACGGCCACTGTGGAAGGACTTGAACAGGTAAACTGCTCCCCTTTATCAGCACCAGTGGGTCATGTGTTGTTGGTGTAAAATATTGAGTTCCACAAGAATTTGATAAGCATTTGCTTTGTTCTTTTTAGGGGTATGTCGTATGTCCTTCGGAGAAACGTTTCCTACTGCTCTTCACGTTCCTGAAGAAGAATCGTAAGAAGAAGCTGATGGTGTTCTTCTCATCCTGCATGTCTGTGAAGTACCACTATGAGCTGCTCAATTACATTGACCTGCCCGTCATGGCCATTCATGTGAGTCATTGAGCGATAAGAAGATGAGAAGTGTCATTTATGCAGTGTGATGAATGCTTTTCAAAGTCTTTAATTCAGTTGTTTCAAATTTAAGGCAATAAAAGGACCAAAAAAGTCTTAATTATCATTTTAAGCGGTCTAAAATTCAGTAAAAGAAAAACAGGAATCTCAATATGGTTTAATGCAAATATTAAAGGCTATTGTTGCATGGCCTGTGGTTTCAGAGCAGGTCACATTTTAAATGAATGAAATGTGTAATTCTGACTTAAACTTGTTTTCCTTTTTAAGAAAATGTTTTAAAGGCTGAAATGTGAGACTTATTATTTATTGCAAATTATGTATTTGAACTGCAAACCCCTTTTGAGTTTGAACCGACTTTTGTTTTCACGATTTTTTAGGGGAAGCAGAAACAGACGAAGAGAACCACAACATTTTTCCAATTCTGTAATGCAGACTCTGGCATTCTCCTGTGTACGGATGTGGCAGCCAGAGGTCTCGATATCCCGGAGGTAGACTGGATTGTTCAGTATGACCCACCCGATGATCCAAAGGTACACCAGTCATGCCCCTTAGTCCATCATACTTGTAGTCGAACCTGGTTGCTCATTTAAAATATTTTTGTTAATATATGATTTTTCGGTTATTTTAGGAGTACATCCACCGTGTCGGACGAACGGCTCGTGGTATTAACGGCAGAGGACATGCCCTCCTGATCCTGAGACCAGAGGAGCTCGGCTTTTTGCGATTCCTCAAACAGGCCAAAGTATTACATCTCTTTTGTTAATGTTTTATATTGGCTGTTAGATTATATTAGCAAAATTAATCTAGATGAAATGGATTTCCTGATTCCTCTCTTGTGTTCCTCTAAAGGTCCCTCTGAGTGAGTTTGAGTTCTCCTGGACTAAAATCTCTGATATTCAGTCCCAGGTGAGACTTCATATTTTTAGCCGAATTGAACTAAATCTCTTATTCATTTCAAATTGGGCACCTCTGAAATTAAATTAACCCATTTAAAATTGGTATTTGCTTCTGTCTTTTTCAGTTAGAGAAGCTGATAGAAAAGAACTACTACCTTCACAAATCAGCTCAGGAGGCCTACAAATCCTACGTCAGAGCTTACGACTCTCATTCCCTCAAACAAATCTATAACGTAGAGACACTCGACCTCCCGAAGGTGGCAATGTCTTTTGGTTTTAAAGTGCCGCCTTTTGTGGACCTCAGTATCCTTTCAGCAGTGCATTACAGTGAATCTTTAAACAGTTTGTTTTTTATGTTAATCATTGAATTGTACACACTACCGTTCAGAAGTTTGTTTTTAAAAAGTCTTATGCTCACCATGGCTGCATTTATTCTATGAAAAATACTGCATTTAAGTGAGTGACAAGTGAAAGGCCAAGTATGGTAACTAGGTTAGGGCATACATTGGGCCTCATTCATGAAACTTTCGTAAATATGAGCAAATTCTGAGTAATTTACGAAAACTCTCCTCCAGATTCACAAACTGGAGGAGATTCACAAACTGTATACCACGGATTTGGTAGTTGTGTATATTAATGAATTCCAAACATGCGTAAATAGGACACGTGTGCACGCTCATTCTTAATTAGCATAAACCCCGCCCATTAGTTACAACTGCAAATGACCAGGTCAGGAAAGCTGTGGACTCTTCTGGAATTCTTTCTCAGGTTTCTACAGGTCATCCAGTACTTTGCATAAATGCTGAAGAGATTAATTGGCCCTATGACTAGCAATAAATATTCAATTATCGTGTCCACCAAAGCATGTTTTAGCCAGCTAAAAAATGCCTGGTGCTCTTCTGAAAACGGCCAGCTGGTGGCGCTTTGCAAGGCATATAGATACTTTGGTTGCTATGATACTAGTAACATTACTGCCATGGATATTCTGTATCTCATTTTGAAGAATATTACTGAATATTAAAAAGCAGTATTAATTTCTCCATTATTGTTGTTCAGTTGGTGTACAAGTGGGATGATTGGTAGGTGTAGTTTTTGTCCCGCCCTTCCCCCACTGTGATTGGACGGCCTGGTAAAAAATGACAGTGACGAGCGCTGCCTATTACCCAACGTTAAACAGTACTGTTTATCAGTACCAAACATTTATAGCCTATCCATTCATAAGTTTAGTTCTTCCAGTTTGTTTCTTAACCGTTTGCTCTCTCAGACGTTCACAGCAGTAAAGGGGTGAAGATGCAGAAGCGAGGTGGTGGCGGAGGCTTCGGCTACCAGAAATCTAAGAACGTCCACAAGGCCAAGATCTTCAAACACGTCAACAAAGGGAAGGGAGACGGTAGACAGTTCTCACGCTGAGAATAAGCTGAATTTTTTTCTATTGTGCACCTCTTTCGATCTATATGGAGTAACTTTCAGACCACACAATTGTCACTTTAGTTACTTGTTCTGAAATGTGTGAGATGCTCTGATCAGTCTGCATTCCATGTCTGTACAGAAATCTGCTTTCAGAAGACATTATATATTGGTAGATAGTTAAATTTCTATTGTTACTCGCCCCAACTCATTAAACATTGAAATTTGCGTCATGAATAATTCTTGTGCTGTCTGCTCTTTCCATGAGATTGAACCTACAACCTTAGTAGCAACTAGGGCTGATAGATAAGCCTTTTAATTTTCATTTATTTGCTCAGATATGGATCAATAAGTGATGCAACTAAATATTTAAGTTTATCACCATTTATCACAGATAAATAAATAAAAAAGTATGCCCTAATATAATAAACAACAATGCCAAGTACTACAACCTATTACAGGTTTTATCAATCGATTTGACACATTTCTCCAAATGAATGTAGTTACTTTTAAAACTATTCACACTGAACACTTATGTTGGTAAAACATTTCAGTGTTCACTGCATAATGAAGCACTGCATTTTATTCTAGTAATGCATTTATCAAAAATAAATAACCTTTCCTATTTTTTTTTTCTTCCCTTTTGTAGTTTTTGTAATTGAGATAGCTCTGTAAACTATTAGGAAATGTGCATTTCATGTGTTCTGTGCAATAATTCAGGTGCACAAATTATTGTATTTGTAAAACCAATAAAAAGAGCTGCAATTAATTTTCTGATATTCAAGTTTTGGTTGGCTGTGAAAAAACTTCAGAATTTTTTGCACAGCGTTTTGAGAAAATGCATGTGATTTGTATTTAGCATGAAATGAAGGAAAATGTACAACCTTTTTAAGACAATTATAGCGTTTAGAACTGTTTTGAGAACAGTGACCTGAGTTCGGAGAAATGTGTCAAATCAATTGAGAAACTAAATGCCACATTTTTCCGCTTATTTGATGCATATGATTCGACAGACAAATTAATTGAATTTTTCAAAGCTATTGGCATTTTAATGAATCTTGGCTCTCTTGTGGTCATGAACAATGTACAAAGCTGGAAAATAGCACAGACATTAATAAAACTAACTGGTCAAATAAAACCAGCACATTAATATCACGATATTTAAGAGTTGGGTTGATTTTATCTTCAGTATTCTGTTAAATATATTGCTTGTTTCCCCAGCCATAGTAGCCGCTATCATTTAGTCAGAGGCAACGGACCATTCAATTATGAAGAACTGCAAGTCTCAGCAAGTAGTTCATTCTCATTTAATGTGTTTTGGTCTTACGGCAGCAGATTTTTATCAATATAATACAAAAAGAAAGATGATAAGATAATTTGTGTCATGTACATTATGGATTTAAAGAAAAAGGCATCAAGGCACAAAACATTTCCAGTTTAGCAGTATATTAGTTACATGCCTAGAATAATCCAGGCTAACACATTCTGAACAGAGTTTCAGTCAAAAATCAGATGTGATATCAGCACGAGACTGCGGTTCAATGAAATATCAACATCAGGGAACGTGTGTGTTTTGAAGTGCTAGGAAGTTGTGTATTGAAAGGGTGTGTGCACACATCCAGCTGTTATGATGCTCCCTTTGCCCTCAGTTTAGACAACAGCATCTCATTCTTGCGGCACTCCTGAAACACAAGACCTTCCATGTTATGGATCAGTTTCCTCACTCCAGAATATCAAAAGAATGTCTATGCAACCTACATAAAGAAAGAGGGAGGAAATTTATGTAAAACTGATTCTTTTTTTTCATGAGTATTTACCTCTTTAAAGTCTTTGACTGTTTTAAAGTACAGTCTCTGTTTATCCAACAGCTCCAGGTATTCATCATTTAGCTGATCTCTGCGCATCTTATTCTCCTGTCTTTTCTTTTCCATCTTTAAGTGCAAAAAAAAACATGTTAGAAAACCACAAATAGAGTGGATTTAACCAATTCATATGCAAAAAGGGTATAAATGAGCAACAGTTGCAGATTTCCTCTATGAAGTAGAAGTCCAGTTTTGTACCTTTATGCGGCTCTGTTTGATTCCTTCCACAATTTGCTCCATCTGTCTGAGAAACTGTTCTTTACTTCCTGATGAAGCCATGGCCCTAAAAACATACACAGCCGCTTTACCCACAGTTACCTGTGCCTTCAGAAAAGACGTGTTCGAAATTCATTTGAAAGGCTCTTGCTGTAATATGGAGAAATTCCTACATGCATCGAAGATCTTTATTTGATACTCACTGCTGGAAATGATCATGTATGGAGTTCAGCAGATTAACCTGTGAAAGAAAAGACAGTGCCTCATTTCCACTGCACATCCTTTTAAACACTACACTCTTGATTATGGAGTCTGATTCCAATCATACAAAAAAATTCCATCTCAATAGCACAGCAAAACAAAGCTGATACCTCCTTCTCCAGGTAAACCTTCTTGTCATCCAGGGTGTTGTATAGCGTGAAGAACTGTTTTGTTTCTTTGTGTGTTGCAGAAACTGAAAAATACCAAATTAACAATTAAATAGGGTTAAAGTTGTAAGCTATATTATGACAAGTTTGAATGGCCCATCCAATCAGAATCTATCTATTGTATAGCCAACATCTTAAAGTTGCGATGTAAAGAAAAGAGAGCTCTTTTCTTTTGTATTGTGACAATACTGTACATCCAAGTGAAATTGATTATTATTAACAAAATGTTTATTGTCATGCTGACTTTTAATTACACACACCTTGGCTGTAGAGCTCAATGAAGCGTTTCTGATACTGGGTCAGTTCGGCTCTATTGGGAACCTCGTCAATCTTTCGCTGCAGGATGGCGATCTCACGATTCCTCTTAGCCTGCATGGGACAGTAGAGAACAACACTTGAGTGTGAAGAATCTCGTGCAATTTTCTGAGTAAAACCATCAGTTCAACTTGACCGACCATGAGCAGACGAATCTTCTGTAGTTTTTCTCGGTCTGTAGTGTACTGCTGATCGATCAACAGATTCATCTCCTACAAACACACATGCAGAGGATGAGTCTGAGAAATGAAACTAGACTGACACAGACCAGCTCTGTTCCAAAACTTTGGAGAATCCAAAGTCACCCAGAATTGCTTCAAAAAGGTAGCCTGCCTTCTAAGATACCTTCTTTATGTTCTGGAATGTATAAAGACTTCAGGACTGTGTGCCAGGATTTGAGGATTTTGTTTTTTTTCTCCAAACAAGAAAACTTTTTTTGTTTCAAATGGCGTTCAATCTGCCATTGAACTCAATTATAAGAAGATAATACCTTCTTTTGGTCAAATACTAAGGCAGCAGTCCCCCAAAGCATTAAAAGAGGCAAGATAAAAAAAATTATCCAAGATGGTGGACAAAGCGAGGCATTGATAAAAAAAAAGAAGAAGATATATCTGATTAAATTTTTGGGGTTTTTATCTAATATTTGTGTGCTATGTATGATTATATTTGAGATTGTCACCGTCACCTTCTTATCATCTCCTTCGTCTCCAGATTCCAGCTTTAACTCTTCAATATTCTGCTGCAGACGGGTCATTTCCTCCTACACACACACACACACACACACACGCACACACACACACATAGCCGTTAATGATACTCATGTCTTCAACATTACTCATTAAAACAGAACAAACCAAAACAAGTTAATGTTGGTTGACATGGTTACGACATGGTTGACGTAACAACCACGTAACGTACGCGGCAATGTGAGCGAAACGTTTGCTCTTGATGTTTCAGGTTTTCATTCATGGTCACCAAAGCACGAAGTTTCTCCAGCAACCTAAAAGATAAAAATAAACATAATACATAACTAACTAGCATATTTATCCACCTAGGATTTGTTTTGGTAGTTCAGATCACAAGTAGACGCATTCCCGTTTACACCTGGTATTTTAATCCGTCTCTTATCCATTTTCAACCACTTCTGTCCTGATTTATTTGATGGGAGGGTCTATGGGCGGGTAAATGGGAAATTTTTGTTTTTTCCAATCAAATGGACAAAAAAAGCTTGCGCAATTTACATGTGAATGCGCCCAGAGACGAGAGCAGAGCAGCAGCTTTCATTTCTGCTCTGACAGCCGCAAGAGGACACGGAACGCTGTGAGAGTGTGTTAGAAATCAGGAATGGGGTGAGAAGAACACTGCTTGGTACGTTTTTCGTCTTTAAACCAAACTTCGGTCTCGAGCAGACAAAGTGTAAATCCTGTCTGGATAGTGTGCAAAGAGTAGGCATTCTTTTGTGGCTTTTAGAACACATACGACCACATGAACACTACGAAAGCAGACCCCGTTTACACCCGTATTTAGCGCCGTCCACTTGATCTGATCTACCAAAACCCATCTTAATACCAGGTGTAAACAGGGCCCAATTGTTTTCAACGTGAGCGTTGTGTTATTTCAAATGCCAGCATCAGTCACTTTTTACCCATCTGTCCAATCACAGTGGAGGAAGGTCGGGACAAATACCAAATCGACCAACCATAACATTCTGCTCGTACAATGATAACAAACAACAGGGTAATACTTTACAATAAGGTTGTATTAGTTAACATTAGTTAACGCATTAGTTAACATGAACTAACCATGAACAACACCACTGTTCAGCATTAGTTAATCTTTGTTAACGTTAGTTAATAAAAATACAGCTGTTCATGTTAGTTCACAGTGCATTAACTAATGTCAACAATATTTTATTAATGCATTAGTAAATGTTGAAATTAACATTAACAAAGATAAATAAATGCTGTGTAAGTGCAGTTCATCATTAGTTCATGTTAACTAATGCATTAACTAATACAACCTTATTGTAAAGTGTTACCAACGACAGCAACAAGCACATCTCTTGATCCAAAACTAGTGCCAGAGGAAGTATATTACATTGTCATTTTTATATTCAGAAACAAACTATTTGCGAAAATCAGATTCTAGTAACAGTTCCGTGGATATTCTGTATCATAACACATATAGCGTCTCGACTGAAAAAAAAACAAGTTCTCAAACGCCCGCAGCAAGGCTTTTTCAGAAGAGCACTGACATTTTCAGCTGACTGAAAACAGACACACGGCCTAAGTTTAGAGAATTACAGGTGCCCTGTTTACTTACCCTGAATCCGCCTGAGACTCCACATCCTCCAGTGAGCTCAGCTCTCTCTCTAGCTTTTCAGTGTGTGCTGTGGCCTGAAAAAAACATGCATTCAAGTTTTTCTTGATAGTTGTCCCTATTGTGATGTATATCAGCGTGAAACGGCGTCTCGAACATGAAAATATGTAGGGCGGGACTTGATTTTGTCCATTAGGAATTGATCATTGGATCATTGTGGTTTGCTATTGCTGTGATCTCCTGTGAGTGACAGGTTGTCCCGCCCTCGCGCCAGTAAACACATCATCAGAGAAGAGATGCTATTCAAAGAGGGAGGGGAAGTTATTTTGATTAAAGATTACGGGTGCACGTGAATAATAAAAAAACAATGATGTGCACGGATAAATCATTTATAATAAATACTGCACTATTCCAAAAATAAATAAGAATTAGCCATTTTGATTTCATGGTCCAAGTAAACCCGTTATCTGTTTACCTGCCTTACCTCGGATAGTTTGATTTTGGCATCATCACATGCCGCTCTGGCCTCCTGCTGTTTGGATTGCAGCTGGAATAAAACAAGAAATAATGAAGAAAGAAACAAACAGAAGAAACAATAACTGTGATATCAGCAATGTGAGGTATGTGCATTACCTCTTCCAGCTCTTTTGTTTTTTGAGTGATCTGTTTGTTGAGTGACGCCAACTGACGCCGGTGTTGTTGCGCAGGCCCAAATCTCTCTGGCCGATCCTCCACAGAACGCTCTGCCTGTTCAATCACACGTATGTACATTAAAGCCTGGCATTCATTAAAAGGCATTTACTAGAAGGCATTCTGAAGTGCGCATTTGATGGACACTTTACTCTCCCGTGAGGCCAGAGGATTTATGAATTGAAGTGAACTACATGATGATACACAACTTAGGGAGCTGATTGAGATGCACACTGGCTATGACTTTTGCAAACTAACGTTGACTCCTGCAGACTGCAATCCAGAGCAAAGATCTGTGCAAAGGTCATGTACCGTATTCCAGCATCAAGCTTTGTAATAAGTGGAAAAAGAAACTGATTATTTCTTGGGGTTCAGTGTAGATTTCACTATACTCACCTTTTCAGCATACTCTGTGGCAATTAGCTTTATCTCCTCAGACTGCAGCCCAACAATCTGCCCAACTGTGCTGGCTGACAACTTCCCCTACAAAACACACACAGAAATAGTGAGTAAAATAGAGACCATTATACATTTTCTTGGTAAAAAGGCATCTCCTGAAGAAACGTAAGTAAATAATCCATTTTTTATTGCTAATCCTCTTTATTAATACTTTTTTTACGAAACTAAAAGGTTTTGGCACTTGCTATGAAAAAAAAAAAAACATGGACATGATTTGAAAAGGTTAAATGGTCCTGAAAAAAATAGTCACACTTGTACTACAAAAATGACCGCACTGGAAACAAGAGGGAAGCGGATTTCATTGGCTTTAAACTTTTGGTACTGCACCCAAACAAAATCTTACTGAAAGCTCTTTTTTTAGACATCAAGCCCTAAATTTGGAACACAACTTTAGATTTATGGCTTCGATTTTTTAGAGTAAACCATGTTTTGGAAAATATATGAATAATAATTTTTGTCTATGACTTCCTTTACCACTTTGTAAAGAAAGTCATACATTTTCAGTTCACCTTTGAGTGAACTATCACTTTAAACTCTTTAGCATGCTATGCGTTTAGAAGTTTACCTCCTCGGTTGCCATGGCAGCCATTCCAGTCATCAGGGCCTTGATTCTGAGCTGTAAAAGAGACAGAGCTTCTGATTGGTTGATGTAAAATGAATGTTGGTCAGAAGAAGGGTGGGTGATTAGGAACAAGTAAGATTTGATTGAAGGTTCATATGATCCTAACTGACCTCCTCTGCTGCCAGCAGGTCCTCTTCTTCAGACACTTGGGCCATTCCAGGCGGCACACCCTGCGTGCCTTGAGCCAACACCTGCTTCTGCTCAACTGCCTGCTAGAAACATCATCGCATGATCAAACTAACAACAAATCAAAACGAACAAAGATCAAAGCCAAGCCCGCCTCTCAATCTGTGGTGTATTATACCCAGATGGACACCACAGGGGCGGTTCTGGGGTCAGTGCATACAAAAATCTTCAAAGTCAACAGACATTTTCTGCCAGTTTTGTTGCCTGTAGAACTGAACGCTGAAAACCGAAAACAATTTATATCAGTTTAAAATGGAATTCAAGTGGGTTTGGAAAATTGAAACACCGGTACAACAAACACTAAACATCAAGCCCATAGTGCATTGTGCACGCATTATGATTTTGTTTAATCTCTCGGTCAGTATATTACTACAATGTGTTCATAATTTTTATGCAAGTTGATATTCTGACGACAGAATTTACCTTCTAGAATCTGGCAGTTAATTTTGGGAGTTGATTTTAAGTCCATCTCCTACCCTGAAAGGTCCATCTTGCTCATTGTTAATAGCAGCTCACACATTCATTTTGTAATTTCTAGTACTGCATTATCATGAGTAATAATTTTAGATTTTTCAGTGCGAGTTAAATCTCTTTTTTGGCCCATTTGACCTGTAAAAGAATACCTGCTTAATAATTATGCACACCTAAATATAAGGTGTTTTTCACTTCCAGCCTTCCTTAACAATCGTACATCACATATAAATTATTAAATACAAAATTATTTGTTGTTAAGGCTGATGTGGTTTGGAATTGGCAAAATGTGCTTGGGGAAAAAAATACGATCAGAATATCAATTTGCATTATAATTATGCACACACTGTAGTAATAAATGCTGTAAAAAATATATTACTCACAGTAAGTTTGTTATCGAATGCATTCATTAATATTAACAAATGAAATCTCATTGTAGTAATACCAAGATTTTTAAAAATCCATTTATAGAAATTGCACTCACAAAGAACATCTTGTCAATTCTAGGACACTGCAAAGCTTAATTAGAAAAGAAAACAAATCCACCATAGAAATTTCCATTACTTCAATGGAATTTAATAATTTATCCATTTTACCCGAGGTCAAACGAGTCAGCTGCTTAATTATAACATTCTCTGACTGAACTTTTTATGTGATGTAGCAGAAAAATGAAAAGAACATCTGATACTCACTGTGCCTGCATTAGACTGTTTGCTGAATCCGTAGCGCCTGGAAAAACAGAAAATAAATCATTTGAAATGCTTAATGTTCACATTACACACAGCATGCAGCTCAAGGCAAGAGTCAGAAACACAACAGTCAAAACACAACAGACTAAAGGCATGACACACCACATGACAGGAAATTACATAAACCTTTAGATGCAATGTGTGAAGAACAACACTTGGGCAGATACAAAAGTAAAGACATTAATGCAAAGCCATTACATCTGACTGACAGTCAATCTATGTCACTCCCATTCTCAGAAACTGAACTTCAGTCATACTCACTGCATATACTGTGATATGAGAAGGCACGGACTGATGAGTGAAATAATACAGACAGATGGAAAGGAAAAGGAGAGGAAATTAAGAATGAGAACATAAGAGGAGTACAGAAACCTGTAAATTAATAGATGCTGTTAATTGAGATTGAAACCCAGCGCTGCTGAAACAATGAGGCAGGAAACAGACCAGTAAAGATGAAGGAAACAAATCAGAGGATAAATGAGAAAGAAAATCTGATTAAAAACTGCATTTGCACTATATTGTTGATCAAATGGAGCCTTGGTGTAAATAATAGACTTCTTTCAAAAACATTTAAAAAATCGTACTGACCCCAAACTTATGAACGGTAATGTTTAAACATCCCCGCAAGTAACTACAACAAGTCTCACATGCCGGACTTACACAATACATTAAAGGTTTAGTTCACACAAAAAATGTATTTCTGTCATTAATTACTCACCCTCATGTCGTTCCGAACATCCATAAGACCATTCATCTTTGGAACACCAATTTAGATATTTTTGATGAAATCTGGGAGCTTTCTGACCCCACATAGACTGCAACGTAATCACCACATTCAAAGCTCAGAAAGGTAGTAAAGACATTGTTAATAGTCCATGTGACTACAGAGGTTCAACCTTAATGTTATGAAGTGACAAGAATACTTTTTGTGTGCAAATAAAAACAACTTTATTCAACAATTTCTTCTATTTTGTCTCCTGATGCTTTTTATGTAAGCCTGCGTGTGATACAAACACAAGGAATGTGTGTGATGCTCATGGAGCTGGCCAATACTGAGCCTCTGTTCTGACATAGAACCCGGAAGTGCTGCACCGTGTTTTACAACATGAACAGTCAGAGACCGAAAATATATATTTTTTTAAAATATTTGAAAAAAGGTGAATAATTTTAACGATGTCTTACTACCGCTCTAGGCCTTGAAAGTGGTAATGAAGTTACAGTCTAATGGGGATCAGAATCAGAAAGCTCTCAGATTTTATCAAAAATAATTTCTGAACAAAGGTCTTACGGGTTTGGAACAACATGAGTAATTGATAACAGAAATGTAATTTTTGGGTGAACTAACCCTTTGATTCTCAGTTTATTTCCAGTTGGACATGTGATGGAAGGGTAAGAGAGTACCTGCCGAACTCCAGCAGGGTGGAATGAACCCGAGACTCTTCATCCAACAGCTCATCAGCATCTACCTGCCGTTTATAACGCCTCTGAGGACCATACACCTCCTACACCCAAACACACATGACAATATATAACAATCTTCTATTATCAAATATAGCAGGAGGAACTGATGGCACATCAGCTCTATAGCTGTTTTTCATGGGGGCGATGTTAAATTCAGCAGAGATGAAAAAGCAAAGATAAAAGGTTATTGGATACTTACGCACACATTCACCACAGTGCTGATGGCTCGCTCTTTCCTTAATGCAAACTCCTCATCCTAATATAAACACATTTACTGAGACTTCAAAGATTACAGATTGTAAAATGTTTGATATATTACAGTGTTAATACACTCTAATTATATTTCAGTGTTGACCTGTTGTCTCACCTCAGGAAATGCATGTGTTTTCTGGAACTGAGAGATGGAATATGACCTGACATAATCTCCCATCTCCTCCCTGGTTTCAATCGCCTTTTTTACCAGCCACTATAGACCCCAGAAATGATGCATCGTAAGTATTCTCAAGTCATTTAAACTAAATACAGTCCTGTAAGTTTGGGGTGAGTAAGGTTTTTCTTTTTTTGAAAGATATACATTTTTTTTGTTCAGCATTTATTTATTCAGCAGGAGACATTAAATTGATCAAAAGTGACAGTAAAGATATTAATGTTACAAAAGAATTTAAAATAAGCTTTAACTTTACATTCATCAAATAGTCCTGAAAAAAAAGTATCACAGTTTTCAAAAACATTAAGCAGCACAACTGTTTTCAACATTGCTAATAATAAAAAATGTTTCTTGAGCACCAGATCAGCATATTATAATGATTTCTAAAGGATCATGTGACACTGACAATTCATGTGACTCTTTCCTATTAAATTATTGCTGTTAAATATATTAAAATAGAAAACAGTTATTTTAAATGGTCATACTATTTCACAATATTACTGTTTTTACTGTATTTTTGACCACATAAATCTACTCTGGGTGAGCATAAGATACTTTTAGGTATGCAAGTGTACATACCTGTACAACAGGGAAGATGTGGATGAAATCCAAGCCTTGGATCTGATGAGGCTCTAATCGGTGAGGACATTTCATTCTGGGCAGAACTGACACAATCTTCTCTGTCAGAGCACTTTAACAGAAAAATACAGACACAGTAACCAGAATTCAGTCTGAGCAGAACTGTCTTGACTCTTCGTTCTTCTATGTTATGGCATTGTTTAATCTACCACTCACATTTTCTGACCGATGGTGGAATTTTCTTGGAAGAGCAGATCAACGTCTATGTCAAAGTTGCATGTAGTTATACACCAGGTCATTCCTCCTACCACCTAAAGTAAAAGCAGAGACCGTTCACACACAGTTATGTGGTTGGTGATTTTGCCAAGTAAGACATGTTTCTGGATTGACATATTTTCTTGATCCTGGAACAACAATCCTGTACAAAAATTGAGTCCTATCCGTATCTCTAAACCTTACCCTACCCATAAGTTATCCCTAAAACCAGAGGGAAATGATAGGTGAATAAGAATGGTGTAGAAGCACCTAACCCTGGTTGTAAGCCTAAACTTGACATAACTGTAAACTTGTCCCTCAAACTGATTGGTTTATTGAAATGTTGTTCCAGGATCAACAAAGATGTTGATTCAGGAACATGTTGTACTTTGTGAAATCACGTTCACTGCTGTGGGTACAGGTGTTTAAAGTCTAACACACCTTGTCAAAGGGTGACAGTCCCTTAATGCGTGCTCTGAAATAACCAGCTGCAAGCAACAGCTCCAAAATCTCAGCAAGCTTGACACTCTGCTCCTCATCCTCACGTGTCTCCACCTGTCAGTCACAGTACATACAGCTGTCATATGTTATGTTAATCGTTTTGTTACTTGTCACCTTAAGAAACTAAAATTCAGTGTTTATTTATTTTTTTAAATACTTTTGTATATCCAAACGTTTCTTAAAACGTATCAAAAATGATAAAGATTGAGCTTTAAAAAAAGAAAAAGAACACAAGTTACATACATTTGCAGGCACCTCATATATTATACCTTTTATTTATTTTCTTTTTCATGCGTGCACCCTCACGGAGAAGTGAGAAGTGAGAATGAATTCTATAAAATGCGTCTTTTTACAATTAGAACAACATTTTTGTACAGTATTTAACACATAGGCTACGTTAAGTGGCTGGTTTCTCTGACTGAATTCATAAACCTTTAAAATAATTAAACTGACTGCAAATACAGATGTTTTTGTTTTGTTTTCAGTGGTACCTTGATGAGATTTCCCTCCTGATCATATTGCGCTCCGATTTTCGAGCCCGTTCTCACTCTCTGGAACACAGAGGTGGCCGCCATGATGATCACGATGTGTCACGTGAGATGAATAACGTGACGCAAAAGTTGTCACACACAGTCAAAACCAAAACCATAGAGGTCAAAACCCTTTCAAATGCGCAATACCATAGTGAACCCGTGATTATTTTGTGTGTTTGACAAAGACAGCATACTGTTGTGCATGCATGATTTAGGTTCCCCTAAACTAATAAAAAAAATATCTAAAAAAAAATCCATGCTCTCATCCAGCTGACTGGCATGATACTAATGGATATATGGGCAGTATGAGGAACAGTTCTCATATGTTCAGCTATCAGACATCTTTTAAGACATAACAGGTTGTATTATTTGTTGAAGAAGTAAAGTCACATAATTGTTTTAATGTTTATTTTCATGACAGGAGCCATGTGACACTCCTGAAGCAAGAGCAGAATGGGGAAGATGCATAAATGACAATGGTAAGAGAATGTGTAGACTTGTCAGTGAATTAATTTGTTTAAAAGTCATACCTTTCCGTATTCTGTTTATTTCCTGTATATTAAATATGTTTACTTCTTGAGGAGGTCTATGGGATGAATAGTCACAGTGTAGGCATACTCTTCTTTTGCTTTTATGTGAATATAGACTATAGCACCTCAGAACCACAGTGAATTCTACTCTTGTTACCGAAAACATTTTAAAGTTATCTGTCATATTTAGAGAAAGCGTGACAGTAACCTTAGTTGACTTCATTGGCCTGAAGAGTTCATTACGGCTTCTTGAGGACCAAAGCCCTTGAGGATGCTTTCTGTGCATGCTGTTGAATCCCTGCTGCTAAGAATTTAAGCTATTTATAAATAGGCCTAAATTGTACATATGGGATATTGCATAATTATAAAAAGACAGGTTACATTTAGTGAACCACCTACAATTTATGATATCAACTAATCACACAATCTGTGTTTAACTTTCAATGTATGTATTTTCTGCATATTTGTGCAAGATTGCTCATGCATTTAATTGCTCATGTCTTGAAGTTCAGATGGAAATGTAAGAAAACATAAGCATACTGTAAATTAAAACCAGTTTGATGTTTGAAGCATCTTCAACAAAAGTCCAATCAAAAATGGATTTTATTCAAAGCATTAAAAATGCGAATTCTTGACATGTTTCTATTGCACATCAGGATTCCAGCTGCAACATATTCATCTGCAACAAAACAAAATAATAATTTATAACATTTGGTTAAATGTGTGACTCTGTTTAATGCATGCAAACAAGAAAAGAGAACTAAGAAACCAAAAAGATACAGTGTATGAAATTTGTTAAATACAATATTTTTATTTTTATTTAAAAATAATACTAATTGAATTTACCTTTAAATATATACACTCAGCATTATGACATTTCTGCATGTATGTCCAGGTGATCTTGAATTAACCTTCTAAAGATGTTTTTAGTCAAGATGTTGTTGGTCGTAGTGTTATTAAACTAAGATGTTTTATAGTATTATTTTGTCAGCATTTCCATGCTTTGCTTGTATTTGTATCTTTCCTCATTTGTTTCCTCATAATTTTACCAAATTAATTTATGTAAATATAAATGTAAATGTGGGTTGCTCTTGGCAAACACTTTACAATTCTGTACATCCTGCTGATTTAGCTTGGATGTCTAGACAGGTTTATAATTCAAGACACAAACACTGTCAAGGAACTCTTTTGAATTCAATAATTTGTTATTTTCTGTAATATATCACAAAATATACGAAATTGTACATATTGTGCATAAGGTGAACCCTTGATTCTTTTCTTTTTCTAAATTCTATTTATGAAAATGTAATCTTCTATAATGTAGACTTTGTATGTTGTTTAGGCCTATCTATGGATTAACATTTTTTTATCATTCGTCAATTGTTCGAAATGCTGATTGTTTTTAATCTTGCTGTATTTATTGTAGAATTATCAACAATTATTTATGCTGTAAAATTTTTGCTGTAATTTTGACAAGAGCAGAAAACAGAACTATTGCACCTAATAAGGCAGGAAAAAAGAAAAAAGAAAAGTGGGAGTGTCTAGGAAGGAATGAGGCAGAGGAAGGGGAGTAGGAAGGAGGCTGGCTATGCATCACTGTGGAAGCAGCCCAGACTGCGGCTCTGTTTTCCCAGCCCTGCACACGCAGCAGCAAAGACACAGGACCCGTCCTCCTCATCAGATGTTTGTATATCAGACGTCCTTCAGTCCGGTGAGTTCTGCTTATCCTCTTTTCCTGTGTCCCTCCTAAATATTTGTTTCTGGTCTCTCCTCTCTTTGCTATGTGTTAGGGGCATTACTTTGTCAGCATTTACTGTTGTTAGGGTCTTTATTTGAATTAAAACTCTGTAACTTTAATATTTTAAGACTGTACACATTTCAAAACAAATTCCTCATTTAGGGTCACAGTGAAGACTAGTAATTCTATGCATATCAATGTATTCAATACAGAACAATGGCAGGAAACATTAAAGAGCAAAATTTGATTCTGCTTTATCCACTTGGGAAATAACAGCACATAATGATGGTGCCAGTAGAGGATCGTGAGGATCTCAGAGACATATTTAGCCATGACTCATGACTCTGTATGTCACGCCTGAGTGTACTTCACTTGTGCCTGACTGAACTTGTTTTGGTGGTGGTGGGGGTGTGTGTGTGTGTGTGTGTGTGTTTTCTCCCCATTGTATTATAGGGCATATTGTGTGTGTGTGTGTGTGTGTGTGTGTTTAGCTGTGTGTGTGTGTGTGTGTGTGTGTGTGTGTGTGTGTGTGTGTGTGTGTGTGTGTGTGTGTGCTCACCATAGAACAGCACTAATAATGAGACAAATTAGTGACACCTCAAAAACAAGTCAGTGGGAATAAATGCATAATTTATCTAAGTGTACTTAATATGATGATGGAGAGATGAGCTCTTTACATTGAGCTATTTTAATCCACTCTCAGCTCAGAATTAATGATAAGCCTACTATAGTGATGTATTGACATGAACATTTATATTTTTAGTGAAACAGTGATACTTTGTGTCTGCAGAAAAGGTGCATTATAGAAAATGGAATCATCTCAAGCATGCTGTGAGTAGACAGACCTTATGTGCATGTGTATATATTTATATAGGTGTGTGTGTGTGTGTGTGTGTGTGTGTGTGTGTGTGTGTGTGTGTGTGTGTGTGTGTGTGTGTGTGTGTGTGTGTGTGTGTGTGTGTGTGTGTGTGTGTGTGTGTGTGTGTGTGGACTGGTCAATAAGATGGCAATATCCAAAATCCTTGTCCTTGTGGGGACATTTTTTGGTCCCCATGAGGAAAACAGGTTATAAATCACACTAAGTGATGTTTTTTGAAAAAGTAAAAATGCAGCATGTCTCCTGTGATGGGTAGGTTTAGGGGCAGGGGCAGCGTAGGGGGATAGAAAATACGGTTTGTACAGTATAAAATGCATTACACCTATAGAATGTCCCCATAAAACATGAAAACCCAACATGAGTGTGTGTGTGTGTGTGTGTGTGTGTGTGTGTGTGTGTGTGTGTGTGTGTGTGTGTGTGTGTGTGTGTGTGTGTGTGTGTGGACTGGTAATCCCTCACGGTATGGGGACAAAATATCCCCACAAAGATGGCAATATCCAAATTTTTGTCCTTGTGGGGACATTTTTTTGGTCCCCATGAGGAAAACATCTTATAAATCACACTAAGTGATGTTTTTTGAAAAAGTAAAAATGCAGCATGTCTCCTGTGATGGGTAGGTTTAGGGGCAGGGGCAGTGTAGGGGGATAGAAAATACAGTTTGTACAGTATAAAATGCATTACGCCTATGGAATGTCCCCATAAAACATGGAAACACAACATGTGTGTGTGTGTGTGTGTGTGTGTGTGTGTGTGTGTGTGTGTGTGTGTGTTTGTGTTCTTCTATCCCAGTGGGGACTTGAATGCACACAAACTCATGGAGACTCATGTCTCTGTGGGGACCTATATTGATGAGGTAACAAGCTTCTTAATCATTCTAAATCAAAATGAGATTTTCTTTCTTTTTTTTTTTGAAAATGTAAAAATGCAGAATGTTTTCTGTGATGGACAGGTTTAGGAGTAGGGTTAGTGTAGGGGGATAGAATATACAGTTTGTACAGTATAAAAACCATTATGCCTATGTCCCCACAAAGATAGTGAACCAGATGTGTGTGTCCATTTAAAATAAGGTCTTTCTCAACATTACTAATGGCCATTTCCCGTTTTCTGACAGGTGAACAGAGTCATCAAAACCTTAATGCAATGAAAGCAGGGATGCTTTTGCGCAAGGTGAAGTCTCGTATGTGGAAGCGTCAGCGGCACTACAAACTTCAGGAGGACTGCAAGACTATCGCATATAAATCCAGCTGGGCAATAAACTCTTATTCTTCCTGTATGCCCTTATTGAGTTGATGTTTTTACTAATGGTTTATATGATTTAATAATCATGTTAGTTCATGTTTAGATTTGAAGATTGAGTACATAATTAATAAATTAAAAAAAGATTGGGCTAAAAATTACGGGTTTTGTAAGTAAAATATAGGTGGGGTGCCAGTGCCAAAAAAAACATTCATGTGAGGAAGCTATTAGGAACTGCATAGAAAATAACTGCCTAACGATTAAAATGATCCAAAAGGTCTTTGTGATGAGGAATAAAATTAGACACATCAGGGATGTAGATCAGATGACATTAGTTGGAAATCCACCATGAGAATGGTTTCTGGAAACTTGAGATGAATATTTTCAGCTGCTTCTAATGAAATTAAGAGCTCCATTGGTTCACTATGAACAATAAGGAATGAGCTATTAGTAATAATGAAGCTTGCTCTTCATGCACTAAATATACTGTTTATTAAAGAAAACTGAGAAAAGGCTTTGAATTAAAATAATAATTTCTTTTTTTTCAGTCTCTGTCAGTGATGTGGAGGCTGTTCGTGAGGGCCATCAGTCAGAGATGCTCCTCAGTGTAGCGGATGAGTTTCCTGCTGATCGCTGCTTCACATTGGTGTTCAGCGGCAAAGGAAACCTGGATCTGGTGGCTGAATCAGCGGAGGAAGCTCAGGCCTGGATTCTGGGCATAAGATCCCTCATGGAGAACATTGAGAAAATGGACGAGAGCACCAAACTTGACCAGTATCCTTGTTCTTGTTTTTTATGTTATATTTTAGCTTGAAGTTCTGATCATTATCATATTTTATAAACGTATTCAAAACATTAAAGCAGTTATTTATTTGTATATATTTATTTTAGATAGATAGATAGATAGATAGATAGATAGATAGATAGATAGATAGATAGATAGATAGATAGATAGATAGATGGATGGATGGATGGATGGATGGATGGATGGATGGATGGATGGATGGATGGATGGATGGATGGATGGATGGATGGATGGATGGATGGATGGATAGATAGATAGATAGATAGATAGATAGATAGATAGATAGATAGATAGATAGATAGATAGATAGATAGATAGATAGATAGATAGATAGATAGATAGATAGATAAATGATAGAAAGTAGATAGATAGATAGATAGATAGATAGATAGATAGATAGATAGATAGATAGATAGATAGATAGATAGATAGATAGATAGATAGATAGATAGATAGATAGATAGATAGATAGATAGATAGATAGATAGATAGATAGATAGATAGATAGATAGATAGATAGATAGACTTATATAGATCAACCTAGATAGATAGATAGATAGTTCAGATGGATCTCAGACTGGTTTTTGATAGATAGATCGATAGATAGATAGATAGATAGATAGATAGATAGATAAAACTGCTGAAAATGATGAACGTGGACATGAATGAAGAACATGCATACTGTCTTTTTATGGTACTTAAGTGTCATTTATGTGATATTTCGTCATACATTTTCATCATGTTGAACCTCATCCTCATTTGTTGATGCTTACTCGCAGAAGGCAGATAAGTCTGAGTCAGGAACCCTGGAAGATCAGGAGTTTGTGGAGTTCTATAAGATGCTTACTGAGAGAAGAGAGCTGCTGCAGTTATTCCAAGAGTATTCCAGTGATGGGCTGAGCTTGTCTCAGTGTGATCTGGAGGAGTTCCTGAGAGAGGAGCAGCTAGAGGGGGAGGGCAGTTATCAACATGCCCTTCAGCTGATTGAACGCTATGAGCCTTCAAACACGGGTAATGATCCACTATCATCCACTACTATACTTTTCAGTTTATAATTTTTGTAATCTATGTGAATAGTTCCTCACTGTTTAATATTTAATTAATTAAAAAGTTGATGGTCTGTTGATTTTTTTTTTATATAAGTAAATTCTGGTAAATTTTACTTTATATTTTAATGAAGAAGGGACAATAAAACACTTCAGCTTTGTTTAAAGTTAGCTTAATATAGCGTTTTTGTATGTATTTAATACATATATAATATATTTTAATTATATTTTGTAAATTATTCTTATTATTATTTAAATTCTTATTATTATTTAAAAAAATATGCCCATAAAAATCGTTTCAGACTGAACTGTAACTGGTAAACCCCTGCAGTACCACCACTGGTCCCAAAGGGCTCATGATACGTTCCCACTCTTGAAGACCCTTGCTTTAGATTTATCTCTCAGAAAATGTATGATTTATGTTTTAGAAGTATGTCTCTGTATGTATGATATTAAATTAATTTTGGAATTGTTTGGTTTTGATTTGAGGGTTACATTATTTGCATGACTGTGAAGAAAATAAACAGAAAATACATGAGGGCTCTTTTAATAATGTAGTAGTTGAGCACTTAATCTATATTGCTGGCCAACAGTGAAGTGGTTCTTTACTCATCATGATCACTGAGTAATGATAGAAGTTTGATCAGATAAGAGGCTTCATTGTGTCTTCTTGTACAGCCAGAATGAACCATTTGATGACAATCGATGGTTTCCTAATGTACCTGACATCTCCTGAGGAATCCATCTTCAATCCAGAGCGGCAGGGCCTCTTTCAAGACATGAGCCAAACTCTCGCCCACTATTACATCTCGTCCTCACACAACACTTACCTCATGGAGGACCAGCTAAAAGGACCAAGCAGCGTTGAAGCCTACATCCAGTGAGTTCTGCTTATTTATGGCCATGTGTGTAACGGGTGAAGTGGCAGCAATAAAGGGCACGGCGAAGAATTAAACAAAAACAACCTTTAATATTAATCTAACAAGAACACACAAGAGATTTCAGGAGTAATAACAACCATATTAAGACGTAAACGAGACCAAACAAAGAAATGAATGAACTGAAGGCTTAAATACACAGACTGAATTATCAACAGAAAAACAGATCAGGTGCATAAATTAGGAACTAAGGAAAATAATGAGCACAGGGAACTCAGAACAGGCAAAACAGAAGCAAAACACAATGAAACAAAACAGACACAGAACTACACATTGTGATGTGTCTTCTTGTTTTCACTCATATTTGAAGATATAATTTTCAGAAAAGAATCTTAGTAATATCTCACACACATACACTCGTTTGTGACGTTCCAGGGTTCGACAATAAGGAGGACTGCCAGTTGACGGAGCTGTTTGCCCGATCGGGCCAGTGCTGCATCTTCACGGAAATTGATAGCCTAATTTGCGTGTGTTTTTAAGCCTTGCCAACTTAAATATTCAAGCGCAAGTAGACGCAAAAGTATCTGCGTCTCTCAGTTTGGTGCTAGAACGCCGGTTCTCACAGTGCGTGAATAGTCTTTCATTTCTTCGTATGTCAAAATACCCATCTTGTCCTGAAAATCGAGTTTAGACATGAAAATGAACCTACATGTTTTTTCTGTTGTATTTATTTGTGCTATTGCTCGTAATTTGATTATTTAATCTTCTTTTATTACTGACTGTCTTTAACAATGTTTAAAATGTATGAGTTATTCTAGTAGTTTCTGGTGTCTTAACCTTATTTATTAAGGTTACATGGATCAAAAACAACTAAAACAATAGCTAGGCCTATTTAATTTAATGTAATAATTTTTTGTGGAGGGCAAGTTCAAATTTTAACCACTGGCCCAACGGGGCAGAAAAAATCCTTATCACTGAGCCCTAGCTGGTTCAAAACGCAGTGATACCATAAAATAATCATTTTAAGCTCCCCAAAGGACCTTTCAGTGAACAGTTCTCAGAATAAGTGTTTTTTTTTTTTGCTTTTGTAAAAGAACATTTTTAATAATCAGAGGAACCTTTTTCCACTATAAAGAATCTTTTGTGTTTACATAAATGGAAAGGTTACATAAATGTTCTTCATGGAACCATCAATTTTGATTTTTTAAGTGTAGTAATAGTGTTTCTGTTTACTCACTGTAACTACACTGTAACAGAGAAAGCATGTGTCTGCTTATAGTTGAATGCATTGTGCTTTGGTTTATGTGTTCATGACTTTGCTTGTTTATTTGTGCTGGGTTGCATCTGAAGGGCTCTGAAGCGAGGCTGCAGGTGTGTGGAGGTGGACTGCTGGAATGGATCGAATGAGGAGCCGGTAGTTTATCATGGACACACGTTCACATCTAAGATTCTCCTCAAAGACGTGATTACTGCTATTGCAAATTATGCCTTCAAGGTGATCTTTATGCCCCAACACTTGTACAAATACATCATTATTTGTATTGTATATATTTATATTAAACTTATCATTATTAATAATAACATCTATTCATAATTATTAACAATGTTGTCAGCATTATTAATATTAGTACCAACATTATTTATATTAATGTCGTTATTTGCACAGATACATTATAATCTATTTCTAGATTTCTTAATGTTCCCATCATTCCTATTTTCAGGCATCTGAGTATCCCCTCATTGTGTCCATTGAAAACCACTGCAGCGTAGAGCAACAGGAAGTCATGGCTCGACATTTCAGAGATATCCTGGGCGATATGCTGCTGACAAGCATAGTAGACGCTGGAGTGGCCAGTAAACTCCCATCCCCAGAGGTGAGCTCAGCGCTGTATAGATCGTGGCGCACTTCACTTAACTGCTCTTATTGACTTCTGTTTGAAAAACATGGATGACTCACAATAATGTATGGTCTTATAGTTATTAATACATAACTGCGTGATTTGTACAGTACTTGGACAGTCACCTCTGATAACAGATCACTCTAAATTGTAATTTAGACACATGCATTTTCTATAAAGCTGCTTTGAAACGATATGTATTGTGAAAATCGCTGTCACAAATATTGAATTGAATTATAATCATTACTTATACTGCAATGAGCACTTTCATTAACTAATGATGGTCACATATGTAAAAGATTCACATAACTACAGGTCCTTCTAAAAAAATTGCATATTGTGATAAAAGTTGATTATTTTCCATAATGTAATGATAAAAATTAAACTTAAATATATTTTAGATTCATTGCACACCAACTGAAATATTTCAGGTCTTTTATTGTTTTAATACTGATGATTTTGGCATACAGCTCATGAAAACCCAAAATTCCTATCTCAAAAAAATTCTGAACGAATAGGCTGTTCCCAGAGTGCTGTATCAAGGCACCTTAGTGGGAAGTCTGTGGGAAGGTAACAGTGTGGTGAAGAGGTGACCGGACCTGCGGAAGCAGTGGACTGAGTCTGGAGTAGAAACATCCAGAGCCACCGTGCACAGGCTCACAGTGCCAAAACCACTGGTAAATGGTTTACTGACCATGGTATTACTGTGCTCAATTGGCCTGCCAACTCTCCTGACCTGAACCCCATAGAGAATCTGTGGGATATTGTGAAGAGAAAGTTGAGAGACGCAAGACCCAACACTCTGGATGAGCTTAAGGCCGCTATCGAAGCATCCTGGGCCTCCATAACACCTCAGCAGTGCCACAGGCTGATTGCCTCCATGCCATGCCGCATTGAAGCAGTCATTTCTGCAAAAGGACTGAACATAATTATTTGAAGGTTGACTTTTTTTGTATTAAAAACACTTTTCTTTTAGTGGTCGGATGAAATATGCTAATTTTTTTAGATTAGAATTTTAGAATTTTGGGTTTTCATGAGCTGTATGCCAAAATCATCAGTATTAAAACAATAAAAGACCTGAAATATTTCAGTTGGTGTGCAATGAATCTAAAATATATGAAAGTTTAATTTTTATCATTACATTATGGAAAATAATGAACTTTTATCACAATATGCAAATTTTTTGAGAAGGACCTGTATTGTTGTTTTAAATCTGTTAATACAATATTAACAAGTATATTACAAAATTAATTAGTATAAAAGTCAGAAACCCATATTCAAAATTTGGGATTTTCTCAGTTAAACCTGTAAATAAAAAGTAAGTTTAGAATATGAAAAAGTGCAATGCAAATTGTTCAACTTCTCATTCGGATTGTAATGCAGATAATATAAGTTGCAATAAAAATATATATTTTATTTTAATAAAATTAGAAAATCAAAATAGCAGCATTTTCACTTCATGCTGTATCCATATTTAATTTATGATGTGTTTTACAGAACATCTCATTTTAAATCATATATAATTAATATCATTAAATTTTATATTTATATAATAATATATTACTATTTAATAAAAGGGATGTCAAACAGATGTATTTGTTGTCTTATTTCTTGCAGGCACTTAAGAGGAAAATCCTGTTAAAAGGGAAGAAGATTGGAAATGAGTCAGAGAGCCTCACAGGTGAAGTCAGTGATGAGGACGAGGCAGCAGAAATGAATAAAGACAGTCTGTCATCAGAGAGTCCACCAACAGATGCAAAGGTACCAGCAAGAGAAGGTCAGATATTGTTTTCCACTTCCGTTTAACATTGTTTTTGATTGTTTGCTTTTCCCCTATGTAGAAATCGAAACAAAATCTATGCAAGGAGCTCTCAGACCTCATCTTCTGTAAGAGCGTACATTTCCACAGCTTTGAGCAGTCCCGCACCTCTGCTAAGCCTGATGAGATGTCATCGTTCTCTGAGTCTAAAGCCCGTAAATATTCCAAGGAAGCAGGTCAGAAAGTCTTTCTAAAGGGATAGTCTTGTCTGTATACTGTATATTCAATTACGTGTTCCAATCTGTGTGCTGTTATTTTTTTCTCTGGAACACAAAAGGAGATTAAGCACCATTTTGCCTTTTCATTTCTATACAAAAATATAAATATTATGTTAAGTGATGGATGATGAAATTCTGAATTTTTGTTAGGTTCAGAATTTGTGCTCCATAACACCAGGCAGCTGACAAGAGTGTATCCAAGTGGAATGAGGACAGATTCATCGAATTACTATCCACTGGACATGTGGAACATAGGATGCCAGATTGGTCAGTATGGCATATATTGAATTACACACCATTATGTCAGTACTACAGAGTGGAAGAATGGGAGCATGGCAGACAAACCTTGTACACTCCATGTAAAGAGGATCAGGGATACTCTGCTAATGTGTTGTAAAGTGGACATTGTATATACTGTAATGTGTTTCTGTTTCATAGTTGCATTAAACTTCCAGACAGCAGGAATGGAAATGGATCTTAATGATGGGCTGTTTACTCAGAATGACTGCAGTGGCTATGTCCTAAAACCTGAGATACTACGCAACAGAGAGAGACCCTTTGATCCCGAAAAACCAGAGGAACGTGAGGATTACCAACCTTTACTGTTCTCTGTTAAGGTATTAAAGTATTTGTGTTCCTTCCGCTACTTCACTTTCGATTTTTTTTTTTTTGTTGAAGTTTTTCTCTTTTCTTTTTTAGGTTATCAGTGGACAACAGCTCCCTAAAGTAAAGCAAAAAGCTTGGTCCATTGTAGACCCCCTGGTAAGGGTGGAAATTCATGGCGTTCCTCTGGATCAAGCCAAACAGGAGACCAAATACATTGACAACAATGGTGAGGAAATGGTCGGAAGTGTTTCCAAATCATTTAAAGCTAGACAAAGGAAAAATTGTTGGCAAAACTGTTATCAAGAGTTCAGTGTGTAACTTTACTGGAACCCTTTAATTCCTGCTACTTGCAGTGATTTTTTTTTCTGTTATTTTTCATCTGGACAGGATTTAACCCATGTTGGAATGAAACGTTGCAGTTCACAATCCACACCCCTGAACTGGCACTGGTGCGTTTTGTAGTTGAAGACTATGATAAAGCATCTAGGAATGACTTCATAGGGCAATACACTCTTCCTTTTACCTGTATTCAACCAGGTAGGCCCATATTAAGGACAGTATCATGATATTTTACAAAACAATACAAAAGAAAAATATTTTTGGTCTCATTCACTAACCATGCAAACAAAGCCTTTGTGTGAATGTTCCCACACAGAAATCATCTTTCATCAATAAATATAACCTGGGTGCCACTGTCCTCGTACGCGGACATTATATTTAAGTGAATTTCTCTGACATCATACATGTCACAGGCTTAAGTCTGGATGTCCTGTCAAGAGCACATTCAGGGATTTTCAGAGATACCATTTTGAGGTTTCACCAGGACAACAACTTCTCCTTGGTCTTTTAAAATGACTGAATGATAAAATTTTAGCACTTATAATTATCAATTAAATCTGACTACTTTTCTAATAGTTTGTTATAAATCAACATCTCAGGAAAATGTTATGGGATTTATAATCAAAATATGACTTTCTGTTACAAAACAGGGCATTGATTTCATACATGTCCACTTACGGAGGACATAACATATTACATATGAATAAAATATTGTTTTTCAAAGCAAAAAAAATAATCAATTTGTTCCTCTAAACAGTGTAATGACTTGCAATACTAAATGCTACATTTTTCCTGGGTCTTAGGAGGTTAAGATAAAATTGAGAACCAATTGAAACTACATTTACACAGGTTCCAGATGACCTTAGAAAAAAATGTGTGTGTGTGTGTGTGTGAATACATATACTGAAAATCTTTTCTGCTCACATAAGAATGCTTGTATGCAATTATTAGTGAATGAAACCCAGTGTCTTTATAATAATTTTAATAACTGAAAATGAATTTGGCTTTCTTGCAAATAAAAAGTTTGTCTTTCCAGGATATCGCCATGTGCATCTGTTGTCCAAAGACGGAACGAGTATCCATCCATCTTCCATCTATGTTCACATCAAAATCACAGAGCTGTGATTTCACAATTGCAGGAGTTTAATTTACAATGCTTCAAACTTGTTCTGAAGAGCTAGTATTTCTCAGACAAATCTGTAAATTGTAAAAAGGTAGAGAAAACATTTTGTGCTTTGCTCAAAAATACTTAAAACAACAAATGCTGGCAATCATTTGAACAAACCTAAACATTATTTAAACGACAAGTATAGCAAATAGTATAGCATTTTTACTATAGGGTACCTCTGTAGTAATTGCATGGTGTTTGTAGTTCCTTCTCAACAAAAAAGACCCTCAAGAATGGTGCAGAAATGCTTATTTGGTAAATGCAGGTTTTTACTTTTGATTGTTTAATCTATGCAATATTGAGTGTGCTGATAATCAGAACAATGAATCGTTTTTTTTAGTTTAAAATGTACATAATAAGGGTAGAATGCAAGTTGCATCTGAATTTATGTAATTGAGCATGGTAAAGTGCCTTTTATAAATAACCCAAAAGCAAGTAAATGACTCTTATACTCTTATTATGAACATGCCCAGGTAAATATCTGTTTTTAATGCCTTAAAGGAATACACAAACTGTAAAAGATCATTTTATTCGGTGTGGTTTCATTGAGGGTTAAGACAATGACATGTAATGCTTTCACATGATGACCACGTCAATTACCGTTCTATAAAGCAGTTTGACCATCCTCTTGTCTCTCTTCTTCCTCAATCCATGTCTTCTGTGTATTCATACTAGAGGCCTCTTGGTCTTTACCCACGCCATCTTGGACAGGCATGTCTGGATGGTGTCTCTGGAGGTGTTTCACAACCTGAAATTTCTGTTTGGCCCGGTAGGGACAGTGGAGGCAGTTAAATGGCAGCTGATTGGTGTGGGACAGGTAATGATGGCGAAGACCCGCAGGCCAGCGGAACGCCCTTTGACATACAGAGCACACGTAAGGCCGCTCCTCACTGTGCTTTCTCTGGTGTGTCTTGAGCAGAAAGCGCGTCTTGAAAGCCTTTCCACACTTCTCGCATATGAAGGAACGCACGTCTCTATGGCGTGTCTCCCGGTGGATGCGGAGGGCATCTGCACGGTTGGTGCGGTACTCGCAGTCCTCACATGCATACGGTTTGGCACCTGTTAGAAACAAGGGTAAAAACATCAAGGTGTGCAGGAACTTTACAGTTAGATTAAGTGAGAG
This sequence comes from Gobiocypris rarus, assembly GCA_023029165.1. Classification (NCBI taxonomy): domain Eukaryota; kingdom Metazoa; phylum Chordata; class Actinopteri; order Cypriniformes; family Gobionidae; genus Gobiocypris; species Gobiocypris rarus. The sequence goes on from CM040910.1 coordinate 38,216,288, forward strand.
TATAGCACATACCTGTATGTTTTGTCATGTGATATTTTAGTTGATTAACCCATTTGCACTTGTAGCCACATTCTGGGCAGAGATATTTGCGTTCCTCCTTGTGAATCCTCATATGATACTAAAATAAAGAGAATTAAATGTCATAACCCAACTACCCAATCCTTAAATCTTAAATCTTAGCTAAATAGTCATTCATACCTTTAGTCTTGAAGGATCAGCACATGCATAGTTGCACATCTCACAGTGATAAGGTTTCTCTCCTGTATGGATTCGAATGTGCCATGTGATCTTCTGTTTGTTCCTGGTGGAAAACTCACATTCAGTGCACTTAAAGAGGCAGGTTCCTCCATGTGATCGCACATGCTGGTCAAACACCACTTGGTGGGAACAAGAGAAACCACAAACATCACACTTCAGAGTTTTCTCTTCTGCTGGACCATCTTCATGCTCATCTAACATGTGCTGGACCAGAAGAAGCCTTTTATGGGTGCTGAAGGAACAAACCAAGCACTGATGGGTGATGGATATCTTACTTTGTTTTTCCAGACCTTGATCTTGAGGATCTTTTGTCTTGATTTCAGAATGTTCACGCTGCATATGTGCTTTGAGAGCAGCTTGGCGGCTGCAGGTGAAGTTACACTGTGTGCAAGACAGGCTGTTAGCATCTGGATGTACTCTGTTGCAGTGCTGCTTCAGGGCAACTTCGGAGCTGAAACGTGCTTTGCATTGGCTGCAATGGTAGGCAAGATCACCCGTGTGGCAGCTCAAGTTGTGTCGGTTTATGTCGTTCAGGTTATATGCTCTGTAATCACAAAGTGAACAGAAGTGTGTTGCCTGTTTGTCATGAATGCGTTGATGGTGTAAGCGTAGTCTGGACGTGGTGCCGAAAGTTTGGCCACAGAGTTCACAGCTATGTCTTCCAACACCTGTGTGCAGAGACTCATGGGCCTCCAGCCGGTAGCGACGAATTGTGCTAAATGAACAGAAGCGGCATCGGTGAGGGCGGACTCCATCATGCTTCACGGCAACGTGCTGTGAAAGGCAGCGTTTTTGTTTGCAGGTAAAGGAGCAAAGCTTGCACTGAAGATTATCAGACATTTTATCTCTAATAGCCTTCTTGTCTTTCTTATGACCCAGGATATGATGGTTGAGAGATTTTTCTGATTTGGCAACAAATGAACAGTGTGGACACTGTAATTCACCTGGTTTTAAACAGCCCTTTATCTCATGGCTTGCTAGAGCTCTCTTCTGGTGACAGAGAAAAGGACAGTTGGGACATGAGAATCGAGGTTTGGGGTTTTGAGGCTCTTCTTCTCCCGAATCTCTTTCTGAGTCAGTTGCCCCATCTTCCTCCTCATCATGGTCTGAGTCACTAGGATTATCCTCTTGCTCAAACTGCTCTCGTATTTCATCCAGATGTACCTTATGGGTGTTTCCGCTGCATATTGCACGATGCCGCTCTATTGTGACTTTTCTGACAGATGAGAAAGGACATTTTCTGCAAGTATACCTACCATCATCTTCAATATAGCCAGAGGTCTCATCATTTACCAATCCCTCCACTTCCGCTAGCTTGTTTCTACTCCCAACAGTTGGCTTCCCTACTTCGGATGTGCTTGTCAGTGAATCAGTCTCATTTACTACAGAAGACAACAGGACTTCAGGTTTAGCTGAACCATGTACTCTTGAATCAGTAGAATCAGTGACTTTAAAATGTTCAGGTTGTATTTTGTGGGATCCCGATTTATCCGTCATACTCTGCATCTGTATGGATGCATTATTCCCTGAACTACCTACAGTGCTTGCGAAATCAAACTTTTTTCTGCCCCTCAGCAGTGACAGGCATTTCCGGAGACGATGGGTGTTCAAAGAACGTTGCTGTCTAAACTTCATGCCACAGTCCTGGCAACGTAGTCCTGCTTTCATGACCTGACAAGACGACTTGCAGTGCCGGATTAATGCTGCCTGTTTCCTGGTCACATAGGAGCAACGGCTACACTGATACATATTGTCCCGTGTCTGGACGACAAGCATCTGTACCCTGCCCTCTAGTACGAGTGCTTCAGCCTGGTCTTTATCCTGTTTTCTCATGACCTGTAGACGAGTCTCGGAAGCTGAGGGCTCTACAGAGTTATCCTGATGGAGTCCCTCCCTTCGCCTTACAGTTTCTGTCACTAGTGGCAGGTCTTCAGAGTCACTTTGATCCTCACAAGCTGCGTTGACATTATCGTCCTCAACTGATGGTTCTGGGAAGTTCTGGTGGATTGTATGCAATCCAACATGGTCCTTAACCTGTGCATCAAATGCAGTGTCCTGTATGTTTACAGTCTCAGCAAGTATCATTTGTGTGCTATCCGTGCTGGTTTGGGAAGTAAATAGTGGGGTGCCACACCGTTCTTCATCAGTTGGATGTCCATCCGAAAGATTACTTGCCTCTTCTCTTGCAGACTCAACACCAAGACTGACCTGCCGTACTAAAGTCATTTCCTCAGTTCGTCCAATAGTGGTTGATATTGCTTCATCCTCATTATCATTTATAGACATATCTTGTGAGTCAGCTATAGTCTGTTTTGTATTACCTGTTTCTTCCCTATATTCTGAATCTGATATCTGAGGTGCTGTGGTTTTGGAGAAAAAGTTATTTGTCAAATCCGCAGAGCTCTGTTCTTTCTCTTTCTCTGCATACTTCTCCAGCCACTCCAAATCCCCGGGCACATATCCGTGAGATTTCTTTTTGTGTAAGAAGAGGCCAGTGCTGCTAAATGTGGTGTAGTGGCACAGCGCGCAGTGGAACACGCGTGTCCGGGTGTGCCTGCAGTTCTCGTGGTTATGCAGGGCTTGCCGGTACTTTGTTGTGTAAGGGCAAAACTTGCACTGGTAAACAGGAGGTTGGGGATCTGCGATTGTGGAATGCTTCAGCTGCATATGGTTGCGCAGTTCAGTTTTTCTCTTGCAGGAGTACGCACACACCTCACAGATCAGGGATTTCTCCTGGTGACGGAGTTTATGGCTGTTCAGCTGGTCGATGCGGTGGCAACGATATGGACACTGATTACATTTGTACCTGAGAGAGAAGAGACCCAGGTCAGTACAATGTTTTCAGTCAAATCAACTGAAATGTTTTTCACATTTTAATTACAATCAAAGTACAAACCTCAGATCTCCTGCGTGCTTACGCATGTGGACACTGAGATAGTGTTTCCATTTCGTAACATATCCACATTCTGAGCACATGTGCTGCTTGTCATTGGAGTGCGTCAGCATGTGCTTTGAAAGGTACGTCTCGTCGCGGCATCTGAAGTCACATTGTGTACATTTGTGGGGCTTTTCACCTGTATATACAAATGTTCAATCTGTCAAGCCAAAGGAATAGTTCATTCAAAAATAAAATTATCATCATCATTTACTCACTAATCATCTAATTTCAAACCCTGTATTATGTAAAGCGGAATATACACAAAAGCAATCCAAGTAAACAAGGTTGCTGCAGCCAAACTATAGCTTTGTGCGAATGCTATGAAATTTGAGAGCTACAGCAGAGGGGAAGATACCTACATTTAATTTGGTTTCTCACACAAATATATAATCACAATTTGTATCGACTACTTTCGTTACGTTTATGTATTTTATTGTATGGAATAGAGCCTAATGTCTTTTGTATTTGATGTAAAAAAATATATATATTACACAGAGTTGGAATGACAAGTGTGAATAAAGGATTATTGAATTTTCTTATGAGTGACCAATCCCTATAAGCACTTTGTATGTAAAAAAACTGAATAACTTACCAGTATGCATCAGCATGTGTCTTTTCAGGACTCTTTTGTGAGCTGTTAAAAAGCTGCACTGCGGGCACTGTTGTGTTTTCTCATTGGCATGAAAGTGACCAACATGTTGATCGAACTCTACAGGGTTGAGGGTGGAGAAAGGGCAGAAGCTACAGTTCAGTTCTTGTTGTCCTGGATGTCCTTGTCTCTTGTGCTGCTGAAAATGGCTCTTATTGGAGCTTGAGAAGTCACAATGGGGGCAGTGATAAGCCTGATGCGTGCGGAAATGTTTTTCCATGTCTTCTTGGCTCTTGAAGAAGGCGCCGCATGCATGATGACGGCACTCTACAGCCTCAATTTGGTGAGCATCTAGTGCATGCTTTTGAAGCTGCTTCTTTTCTGTACACTGAAATGAGCAGCCTTTATGAAAGCAACGCAATGGCTGTCCATCTTGTGTCTTATTGTGAGACTTCATATGGCTCTTTAATGCCTGACTCCGACTGAATGTCTTTTGGCAAGTTGGGCACATAAACAGCTCTCCATTGGGAGCATCATCCACTTGATGCCCGTGCACGCTGGCAAGGTGTCGTCGCAGAGAGTTGCGTTCCACCGCTCCATACTCGCATAGATGACACTGGTGCAGTTTCTGTCCCATCTCTCTCAGCATGTGGATACGTAGCTTACTCTTGCTGGTGAAATGGTGTTTGCAGGTGGGGCACTGCAGAGTGGGGTCGGGAAAGTGGATGCGCATATGTTCTATCAAATGGGAGCGAGTCTTGAAGCAGCGCCTGCATTCGGAGCAGATGTGGGTGCGAAACATGTGTTCGGTGCCTTCTGCAACATGTCCCGCTAAATAGAAAAATGGGACCTGGTCAGACCTGGGATTACAATTATTTTAATCACAACATTTCATAACATTCATGGTATTTACCTTTAGATTGAGACTTTTCTTGGGTAATGGTGGTAGATTTTTTCCCCTTTTTTGTTGAAGCATTCAATTTTTTGCCAACAATTTTTCTGCTTCTTGGCTGCACAGGCATATCCGTCCCATTCAAATGAGACAAAACTACAACAAAAATAAAATAAAACACTTACAGATAAATTCATACCTGTGGCATAATGTATTGTCGGCCTGTTATTTTTTCAAAATTACCTTTTTTCAGAGTAATACAGGATTTTGCGAGATAAGATCAAAGCTGAATGAGTGTACATTATATTTATATAGAAATAAATAAACACAAAACATTGACCAATCAAAATCAAATATTCCAGAGACCCAAGCATGCCAAATGACTTTGTCTTACTGAATATATAATTAATAAGCTATAAACTTAATTGTATTTTACCTTCAGGTGTATTTGTGGCATCATTTTCCACATGCAGGAGCTGTTCTGCATCACATCCAGGCTCTTGTTGGTCCATGTTATAATTTGGGTAAAACTCCACAGGACATCAGTCAGTAAGGGATTAAGTAAACTATCAAGAGGGGTAAAACTCTATTACAGCATCAGGACCATGAAGTGTTTCTGTCTCTCTGAGTGTTCTGCATAACCGTACAAAAGAGATCAAATGATTTAATGGTTTCAGGAATACCAGATTTGAGATTAAAAGCTGATCATGTTACTTGTCAGTTAACATAACATAAAGGACAATATACAAATTAATACAGTGTTGTAGTATTATGTCAACAGTTGAGAGGAGCAAACATGTTTATTAAACAGATTCTAGACCTAACTTTCTGCGCATGGGTTCATGGTTCATTTGCTCTAATAAACAAACAAACAACGCGTTTTAAAGGAAAAGCTTAAGATGGACTCATCAAACTGCTCAAATTGGTCATAATCAAGATACAACTAACGTTATAGTGTTCACGTTAAATAAATAAAAACTTTATTATACGTTACTCATTACTTAAATAATATGATAAGAAATTGCCGGTAACGTTACCTTCAGTTGAGAAGATGGAAACAATGCAAGCGGCGTGATTTCTGGGCCTTTCCTGTTCAAAGAGGAAAATAAATTGATAATGAATTTGTATATATGTTGAAGAATCATGAATTATAAAATACCAAAAATCTACAGTTAACTCTTCGTAAGAATACCTAAAATTGTCATAACGAGACTGCGTCGTAAACAGTCACAACGGAACTATTAATACAAAACACATTTCATACGGAACTATTTTCCCGAACAACGGAAATAACACAGAGGTCGCCATGTGATTTGTCCATTTCATTTTAGTGAATCGGTTCTTTTGAACAGTTTGTCTGATAGAACGAATTTAGAGTAGGATAACAATTCCTTATATAATACCATATTGAAATAATATTGTAGAGAATATACAGTGGGAGAAAGTAGGGTCTTTGTCTCATAAGTATCTGCTTACTAATAAAATAAATAACATTTAATTAATTCACAAATGTTTCTCAACCAAAGTAATCTTAGTAAATATAAATCATTTAACTGGATTGCAGTTTTGGTCACTCTTCTGAGGAAGATTATTCACTTGTTTTGGCGATGTACCCACACAGAAATTTTGTTCAGATTTGTTAATGTTTATCTAATCTTATTTTGAACGTGACTTTTCTTTGGTTTGTTTGACTACTTAAAAGAGAACTTAGAGAAATATTACATCATTTGTGTTACCAACTAGCCAAATTTCATATACATAAGAAAAAATGTACTGGCTATTTGCCTATCTTTTCAGAAATTATATAGACAAGTATATGGAAACTATCCAAAGCTCTGTTAATCCTAAAGCAGTGAAAACTGTATCTCTATATTCAACTTTTTGTCCTCTTAAGGTGTACATTTATTATGTTGTTTGTTGTTTTATTTTACCCTGGTAGTTTGTCTGTGTATCTTTTTTTTATTTTATGTTATTTTTTAATCTTTTTTGTTTGGTTGTTTGCATGTCTATCTGTATTGCTTTAAAGCTGTGATGTTTTATAATGAAAAAAAGAAGAAAGAAAAGAATTTAGAGGACTGATATGTGAATTGGTTCAACCGAGTCACTGAAAAGATTCGACTCACACTGCAATGAGAGAACGATTGTTTAGCCTACTGTAGGCAGACTCTGAATTTTTGCACTATTTATCATCTTTTTCGTTTAAGTTAACACAGGAAATGTTGTTTGTAAAATGCGCTGTAATATTTGCACTACCGTAAGTATAGTGACTTTTTAATTCAGCATTTATATAGTAAATGTTATATAGTAAATGTATATAGTAAATAGTTTCCCCTCATTTGTTGTGAATGCAGGATGCATATTGTATGGAAGGGACAAAAATACTTTTCGTAATTGCTAAAGAAAACCTGAAGACACCTTCGTCATGACCCTGTCAGATTTCATCGGAGCACTGAAGGACAACCCTTACTTTGGGGCAGGATTTGGGTTAGTTGGTATTGGCACAGCACTTGCAGTTGCTAGAAAGGGTGCACAGTTCGGCATGATCTTCTTTAGGAGAAATTACATGATCACACTGGAGGTCCCCAGCAGAGATAAAAGTTATCACTGGCTCTTAAGCTGGATCACTAAACATGCCAAACACACCCAGCATCTGAGTGTTGAAACCTCATACATGCAGCATGAGAGTGGGCGAGTCCATACACAGTTTGATTTCCATCCAAGTCCCGGCAACCACATCATTTGGTAAGATCACAATTTATGTGGATATATTTATAATATCAATATTTGTATTACCACTAGCTGGTATCTTAGTAAGGACCTACTAGCATTAACAGTCAATGTGCAGTGATGCTTATTATACTCCCCATTGCTACTTGCATTCTATATCTAAGTTTGTATTGTGATGTTACCGGAATCAAAGCAGCACATCTAGGTATTCATCTCAATAATTGAGGCTATGTGTTTTCAGGTATAGCAGGAAGTGGATCAGAGTGGAGAGGACCAGGGAAAAGCAGATGGTGGACCTGCACACTGGAACACCCTGGGAGTCTGTCACCTTCACTGCTTTGGGCAGAGACCGGCAGATATTCTTCAACATACTTCAAGAAGGTATGTGACTGTCAGCTGAATTCTTCAGAAATGTCTTGCAGCCTTAAAGGGTCAGTTCACAAGGAGTTCGTAGGCCGCACTTCCCCTCTACCAGTCTCGTTGTACCGTAAATACAATTGTCCCAACAGTTATACTGTTTTCAAGGTCTAGCCACGTCATTACTTCAAGGTGTATGATTCTGATTGGCTCAGAGAAAATGGTAAATTTCCACACAAGGATAGATAGCAGAGCATATCACAAAACTAGGTAGACTAATTGTCGCCCCATTACTAGAATTAGATCATTGTTGACCTCGGAGGTTGCAGAATGGTGTCGTCAAGTCTGGTGTTGTGTGCAGAAAATGTCCATCTTCAATATTGGGCCTGCACAGATCATGCAACGCACACACACAAAAGCTCCCTAGCATCACAGCTGTCCCAAGGTTGGAGAATCTTAACTACATATCAACAAAGCACTTAACCAAAACATGCTAATAGCATGTGCTTTCTCTCAGTGAGAGCTACAGACAGTAGTACAGGCAATATTCATCTTGATTCTTTAGTGTTTCAGTAAAAGAAAATATAATACAAATCCATAAAGACCAATCCATTAGAAATAGGATGATAAATATTAATTAAGGCTTTGATTATTATTTTAATTAGGCTATTTACAGGTATATTGAAGCGGCAGTGAATTCCAGAATTTATTCTTTCAATATTAATAGTTCACTTGAGTTGCGTAGCAGCTGTCTATGGAGGGATAGAAAGCTCTAAGATTTCATTAAAATTATTTTTATTTGTGTTCTGAAGATGAACAAAGTATTAAGGGTTTGGAATGACATGGAGGTGAGTAAATGATAACATAATTTTTATTTTTGTGTAAACTAACCCTTTAATGATTGATTCTGTGTCCATGCAGCACGTGAACTTGCTTTAAAACAGGAAGAGGGTCGGACTGTGATGTACACTGCACTTGGAGCAGAGTGGAGGCCATTTGGGTTTCCAAGGCGTCGACGACCCCTGTCTTCAGTTGTGCTGGAGAATGGTGTGGCGGAGAGGATTGTGGATGATGTAAAGGAATTCATAGGCAATCCTAAGTGGTACACTGACAGAGGTGAATTCGGAAATGATAACTACAGTCAAAATCCTTTTTTAAACTTCCATATAAGGAAAATAGGCGTGAACAGGTCTATAATGTCACAAGAAAGCATTGTAATCATTACAATTATTGCTTTTGTGTTCGTTTTATGTTTGAATTCATATCTAATTTCAGTTTTGTTGTTGAATATGCTTCAATAAGGCATTCCATATAGGAGGGGGTATCTGCTGTATGGACCCCCAGGCTGTGGAAAGAGCAGCTTTATGTAAGTACAGAATGATTTCTGAGGAATCGTGTGACGCTGAAAAATGAAGAAAAAAATATTTCAACGTTGCCATACATTTAATTTAAATGTATTAAAATACAAAATAGTTCAATTAAATTGTAATAATGTTTCACAATGTTTTGAACAAATAAATGCAGCATTGGTGAGCTTAAAAGACATATTTCTGAAACATTAAAAAAATCTTACAGACCCCAAACTTTTTGAACAGTAGTCTATACGTATGTCTGTAATATTATGTATATACTGTATGAATTATTCTTTAATAGTTCCTAGACATACATGCTGCTATTTATACATTCAGTGTAAATAACATCTGACTTTTTTTTAAAATGTATAGTATGGCTGCAAGAAGCAATTTTAAACATAAAGCAAAAGTGCAATTTGGAGTCCCAAGTCTTAACATTCTGGTGGTATTTCAGAACTGCGCTGGCAGGTGAGCTGGGTTACAGCATCTGCCTGATGAGTCTCAGTGACCGCAGCCTGTCTGACGATCGTCTCAACCACCTGCTGAGTGTCGCTCCGCAGCAAAGCATCATTCTGCTAGAGGACGTGGATGCAGCCTTCGTCAGCCGGGAGCTTCTGCCTACAGAGAGTATGTCTTCCAAACTGTAGTGCTTCTGAATACTCACTGTCTTTTTATAATATAAATGAATGATAATAATAGACCGTGTAATTACAATCACATGTGATTAATCATGAGAATCTAGGTTGGTCCATGTAACAGTACAGTGGAATATTTCTGCAGTTGTTGATGTAATTAAATTTTCCTGGTCATGTGTTCTCATAGGTCCACTGGCCTATCAGGGCATGGGAAGGCTCACTTTCAGTGGACTTCTAAATGCTCTGGATGGAGTGGCATCTTCAGAGGCCCGAATTGTGTTTATGACAACTAATTTCATCGACAGGTAATACTTATTACTGCAACTTGTTCATCATAATTTATGCATTACTTCTTTGTTTGATGTGCTTTGAAATGTAAAATACTGTATGTCCTTGCCCTTTTGACTCTAATAATTTAAAAATTAGTGGCAATAAAGTTTGTTTTACAGTGGAAGGTAGTGATAGTCAGATACAGTCATGTGAAAAAGAAAAGACACCCTTTAGAATTTTATGTATAAAAACATAATAAAATCATCTGGTCTTTAGCAGGTCTTAAAATTTGTTATAAAATAGTTAGTTCCATTCTGACCGCTTCACCTGATGGTTCTGTGTATCACTACACAACACCCTTAGCAACCACTCCTAGCAATGTAAACATATGTGTGTTCTTATTGATATTGTTCATTGAAGCGTACTGTATTATGTAGAGTAGAGTATTGTGATATTGAGTATTGTGAGTAGATATTGTGAAACTCATAAGACTTTCGTTCATGTTGTTCTAAACTCATAAGACTTTCGTTCATCTTCGGAGCACAAATGAAGATATTTTTTAATGAAATCTGTTCCATTTTATCATGCGTGCCAACCAATCTGAGTTTTCTGTCCCTCCATTGAAAGTCTTTTGAACCAAAATTCTGACACTTCAAAACATTAAAAAAAATTATAAAAGTAATCCATATCGAACTATTTAATCCAAGTCTTCGGAAGGGACATTATCATTAGTAATTGATGACATAATTTTATTTTTTGGGTGAACAACCCTTCCTTTAATATATAAAGTATATTATATGCATTTTAATATATTTATAACACAACATTTTAAAATTCAATTTATAATACTCTAGTTTCTCTTAAAATAATTTTATATGTGTGGATGTTTGGGATAAAAAAGGGACCCAAGAGCAAAGGCAATAGTCCAAAACAAGATCAGAAAATCCGTAACCAGGTAAGCGATCCTAAACAGGACTGAGTACAGGGACTGGGTAAATCAGTGAAGAAAAAAATAAATAATAATCAAGTAAACAAACAGGGCATGAGGCTAGAACAAGAAAGTTTTTTGGGCTGTAGTGAAACGGATGGTAACCAAGACACACTGACAGAGAAGCAACGAAAGAGAGAAGTATTAAGTAGTGGACAAAATCAATGCAAACCAGGTTGTGTGTGAGGAGAGCAGGAGCACTGATTAGGATGAGGTAGAATGAGTGAGTGAAACTGACAACCTAGGATACAAACACAACAGAAAGGCTGATGATCAAACCAGAGTCCTGACAGTGGAATCTTTATAAAATATGTTTTTTTGTTGTTGTTTTTTGTTTTTTGAAGTAGTCATGAACACCTGTAACCGTGAACAGTGTGTTTCTCTTGGTGTTGGTGATGTGATATAGTTTCCTTTCTCCCATTTCTCTATTTTCCCCCTTCCTCTGTGTATTGAAGACTTGATCCGGCTCTTGTCCGACCTGGCCGTGTGGATCTGAAGCAGTACGTGGGACACTGCTCTCACTGGCAGCTGACTCAGTTGTTCCAGAGGTTTTACCCTCAGGAGTCTGCGGCCGAAGCAGAGAGGTTCGCCGAGCAGGCAATGGCAGCACACACAGATCTCAGTGCCGCTCAGGTACAAGGACACTTAATGCTCTACAAGACAGACCCGGTTAGCTCCATCAAAAACATTGCAGAGATCAAGAAGTGACGACCTACAGAAACAATACAAACTATTGAATGATGTAAACTGGGCAAGAATAATAGAAAGGAAATCAAATTTACGTCTGGATAAAGACTTTTCACACAATGGAGTAATAAAATCCAGTTTGAAGAGAATTTGTGTATTTGCCTTTATTGGTTAAGTAACAACAGATGACATGCACTAATTGTTTGTTCACTACATGGAACTACTATGAATTGAAAAGAAAATGTCACTGGTTTCTTACCCTCCTTACCCCAAAACAGTTTGACCTCATTTCTTTTGTGTAACACAAAAGAAAAAAAATTACAAAAGTGGTCATCATTCATTTTCAGTGTATGAAAAGGAGCAGCTTTTTTGTTCCACTCAGAAAAGACAAGAAGAATGACATGAGAGTGAGTAAATAATGTCTGTTTGAGTGAAGTAAATATCTATTTTCTCTAGAGGTGAAGTATCCACCTCCTTCTCCCTCTCACGTGAAAGAGGATTGGTGTTTCCTTCACTCTTCTCCCTGCTTCCATAATGGCTGTTTGCTTTGCAGTGAACTCTGCAAAAAGAAGGATTGGTTTTGTTTTTCTGAGGCCTATAACAGCAAGCATGGACATCAGGAATGGGGGAGTGGGAAATGCTGCTGCTTCTGTCACTGTCCAGGACAAACACAGGAAGCTCAAGACTGTGGCTGACCTCCCAGAGATCAAAACATTTAAGATGTTGTACAGAATGATCTTTAAAGGGTACCTGAATCGCATGCATGAGCTACAGGTACTGAGAGATAATAACACAGCTATAGTTTATTTATTATGTGAAGGTAAATGCAGGACTGTTCAAATGATTTCTGCCTCCTTTTAGGTACTCTCTGTCACTGTTTTGCCTTTACAGACACTGAATAGAAAGGAAATAACTCTCTTATTCTGTATAATTGAACACTTTTGAAAAATTCAGTATACTTGTTTATTTGTTGCTCTGAACCTGTTTGGAGATGCAATGCAATTTCGCTGAAAATTAACTAGATTGTTCCTTCACTTGTACATCTTGTCTGTTCTTCACCTCTTGTTTTTCATCTCTCCAGTTAGTTGAAAAACGGCTCTATGGTTACTTGTATAAAGTGAATGCTGGAAGCTTTCAATCTATTTCGATAAACAGTGCGGACTTACTGGAGGAACTCCTTAGAAAAGAGAATAAGTTTCCTTCCAGAGGAGACATGACTCTGTGGACAGAGTACCGTGACATGAGAGGCATCGGCTACGGCCCTTTCACAGAGTAAAAGCATTTGACACATTGGTTCTGTATCCATAACATTTGTTTTGTAACTTTATATATTATGTAAGACTAGTCATGTCAGGAGGTTTTATGAGGCCAAAGTGCATTTGGCTAATGTAGCTGTGTGGTGTTATGTAAACTTATCAGATTATGTTGTTTTGTGTTGCTCTTCTGAAAAGAGAACGTGTTCTTCAATAGAGAAGGAGAGAAATGGTACAAACTGTGGACAGTGCTGAACAAACGCATGCTGCATCCAAAGGACTCCGTTCAGTATGGAGATGTGGTCAATGTTGTGGTCACAGACTTCATCAAACGGATTTACTATCTGCAGGAAATGAGCCTCACTGGTGATCTTGTCTCTAACTTGAACAATGAGCTTTACCGTTTCTCCCTTGAAGGTATTTCCCCTCCATAAGCACTTGATATGAGATAAAATCAGCAAAACTGTTTCATTTGTTAACATTTATTTTGATAATTTGGTGCTTAAAAAATATTATTAATGTTGAAAACAGTTACTTAATATTTTTGTGAAACTTTTTATTCAATGAATGGAAAGTTCATGAGATATGTCATTGCGATATGTCATTAAAACTATACTTACTCGTAATAATTTACACTAAAACATTTCTCATTAAAACAACTGATACAAGTTACAGCGGAATTGTCGTTATTGCGGAAAAATATAGTTTTCTAGTTATTATGAGAAAAGATGTCGTTTTAATGAATCACATAGCATCTTAACATCATAACATCACATTATTTCAAGAGAAAATATAGATTGTTTAAACAGCATAACATCTCGTTATTTCGACATAATTGAGTGGAAAAAAATGTGGCAGCAATGCATCACTGTATATAAGAACTGCATTAATTTATTTTAATTTAATGTGTCTCTGTTGGATAAAAGTACTGAAAAAAAGTAATTAAAAAACCTGTCAACTGTCACTGGCCCACCGGTGGGCCCATTTGCCACTGCATGTTTAAAACAGTTATATCCTATATTTAGCCTGATTTAATGTTGGCAAACTATATACCATTTGAAAGCTTACAAACTCAACATTCATCCTGTGAAAACGGTTTTGAAATCGGACCTTGCATCATCATAGAAACGGTACTCTAAATTCTTCTAGTGGGCTCCTCCTAGTGGGCATTGTCATGTTTCATTTTACAACATTTATTTGAACTACTTTATATCAAAAACTTTGATAAAACTCAAATCGTCGGAAAGGTCTGAGTCTCATGGTTCTATATCTGTTTTGTGATATTTGGGCAAAAATATATACATTTGTTACATGAGATTGCATTAAAAAAAATCTATGGAATTTCAATGACACCCGGTGGCTATTTGTGGTACAGGGCCTAAACAAAATATCATGGGAACTTCAATTTTTGTGGTATCAACTTCAAATTTGGAACACAAATTCATTAGACATATGGCTTTAATTTGTAACTAATTTTAGAGTACAAGTAAGTAATAAGTTACTTACAAACTTACAAATAAGTTTGTAAGTAACTTATTGTAAGTAATAAGTTACTTACAAACTTACAAATAAGTTTGTAACATATATATTTTATATAAAATATTAAATATTTAGTACAGTACATTTGATGTTCAGTACATTTAAACTTCATACTTTTATTTTTTGAAGTGATTTCACTTCAGCAATAATCTGCTGACTGTCTTCTTTAAAATGAGACCTTAAACTTATGCCTATACTCCAAAGCATTCTTGAATTGCAACCATTTAAGTTTGGATAGTGCAGTTTCATGTATATTTTCAAAAATGGGGGTGACAGTTAAAAAAACTACACCAAGCTTTTGAATGATAGTGTAGAAGACACAGAAGACCCCTTTATCCATGACTATATTCAAAATGTCTCTGGATAAATACATTTGCCAATATTGCAAATATTTTTAAGTGTTACGATTTTTTTCTATTAAGTTAATTTATTCAAAAAGTTAATTAAGTGGCATCCTTCTATTATGACCACTGATATAATGTCATGCAACAGAAACAGTAATCTGATTCGGGTGCTGCACAGTGAAACTTACTTTATCGTTGATTATGAAGTCATCCATTTTATTAAAAAATTATAAACATTACATTAGCATTAGCTATCATTACAATTAATGTGCATGCCATTTTATCATGCGTGCCAACCAATAACACATTTTTTGTGTGACACAATAATTGTGAATTTTCTGCCTGAACCTTTTCTTATACAGGAATCTCATCCATTCTGTTTGAGACACTCATTGGCTGCCTGGAGAAAGAGATTCCTGCAGAGACACAAGATTTCATTAACTCGATTGCACAAATGTTGACCTACAGCATGGCTGTGGTGATACTGCCCCAATGGACTCGCAATTACTTGCCATTTTGGCAGTGGTACATCAATGGCTGGGAGGGCATATTCAAGTTTGGTAAGCTTATTAGTTCACACTTTTCTTCAGATAGACTATAAGATAAACAGGCATGTTATGCAGTGTGATGATGTATTGCACTTATGGATTATGCACAGCCATAAAGATGATTGACATGAAGATGGAGGCCATTCAGAGGCAAATCAGGAGGTCGCTGGGGAGTACCTCACCTATCTGCTTTCCAATGTTAAAATGAGAAGTAAAGATGTTTATGGAAGTATTTCTGAGCTGTTGTTGGCTGGAGTGGACACAGTAAGAAAAATATACTTTAGTTTTGACCATTTAAACAAATTATATAAGAGTTTTAAAATTATAGAACATAAGGCTTTGTTTCTCTTCATGTTCTAGACCGCCAACACCATTATGTGGGCACTGTATCTCCTCTCAAGAGATCCAGAAGCTCAAGAGACTTTGTATCAGGACGTAACCAGAGTTTTAAATGTTGACAGAGTCCCAACAGCACATGAAGTGAACAGCATGCCTTACCTCAAAGATGTCATCAGGGAAACACTAAGGTGGAGGATTATGTTGTATAACATCATGGTATATCTTTGAGAAGCCAAAATAAAATTTGACAATTTGCCAAACAGAAAATTCTGCATATAGTTGCATATTATAATCTTTGCACATGTAATTTCCTGTGCAGGATGTATCCTGTGGTGCCCATGAATTCTCGTCTTAATGCAGAAAATGATGTTGTCATTGGTGGACACTTTTTCCCTAAAAAGGTAAATTGTCCTCACGTTGTTTGGAAGAAAAGAAGAGTTGCCAGTTGATGTGCAAATGTGCATCACTAAATCAGCTGGGTTTTTTTAACAGACTACATTCACTCTGTGCCACTATGCAATCAGCCATGATGAGCAAGTCTTCCCAGAACCACAGAAGTTCAAACCTGATCGCTGGCTCCGAGATGGCAGAACAAGACCACACCCATTTGGGTCACTCCCGTTTGGCTTTGGAGTCAGAGGCTGTGTTGGCCGTCGCATTGCTGAATTGGAGATGTATCTGGCTTTGGCAAGGGTAAGAGAAACAGACATTATTTATTTTTGATTTGCCAGACATTACATTTATAAATTGTGCTTTTTGATTGCTTTTCATTCTAGATAATCAAGTTGTTTGAAATCAGACCAGACCCAACTGTAGGTGAGGTTCAGTCACTCAATCGCACCGTGCTTGCGCCAGACAGACAAGTTAACCTCCACTTTGTGGAGAGACGGAAGACACATTCTGAAGCATAGCTAAAGAAGACCACGGTTTCAGCAAGACATAAGCTCAATGTGTACATGTGAAAAATATCAACTAAAGTGAATCATAGAAACTTATTTTTCTCCATTTAAATATGATTCTGCTATGCATTGGAATATGCAATATAAATACTCTGTATTATACTGTGAAAAATACTTCTTTCCCCACCCAGTTTTATATAGCTCTTGCCTGTAAATTGTTATTGTGCATTGTATTTCATTATGCTGATGTACAGTGCACAGCATAAATGAGTACACCCCCTATGAAACTTAACAAATTTAGCAATTACTCTTTACTTAGTAGACATGTTAGTGTTCTCTAGAGATATAATGTTCCAAGAAGTCTGCTTGTTTGATATATATATGTTTAATCAGTGTTGGGGAAAGTCACTTTGAAAAGTAATGCTTTACTCCCTTAAAAAGTAACTTATTGAGTTACTTAGTTACTTTTTAAGAAAAGTAATGCGTTATGTTACTTTTTCTCACCTCGGCTGTGCTTGTTTTTTTGTTTTTGTTTTTTATAACAAAAAGGTTCTATTTTTGTGCAAATGTAAAGACCTCTTCACACCAAAATTGAAATTTAGAGGTAAGGTTGAGAGGTAAAAATACAAATTCACACGCTCTGCTTTGCGCTGCCATTATGGATAATGGAAGAATAGGACGCAGGAGAAAAAAAGTTTTACCAATAAAAAAAAAAAATCAAGTAATTTTTGCTCATGGTTTTACTGAATCATTAAAGGTCAGCAGAAAATTGGTCAATAAAAGTAGATTAAATGCATAAAAATATTAGTTTTTTTTTACATTTAATTATTGGAGGTTTGCATATTTTGCATTTGACTGATTTTATTCTTTTTGAGGAATTCTCAATCTTTATGCAAGTGAAATGAATAAATGCTCAAATTTAGTCTAGAACTGCAATAACTATCATGTTTACACACAACGCCTCTGCACTTACTCTCGATTTTGTGGGGACAGGAGAGCTGGCAGAAAAATAAATGTGAAAAAGTAACTCAGATATTTTGTTGTAAATTTGAAAAGTAATGCATTACTTTACTAGTTACTTGAAAAAGTAATATTATTACGTAACTCAAGTTACTTGTAATGCATTACCCCCAACACTGTGTTTAATACATTTAAATTTCCATAAATTGTATTAGTGATCATTAAGAAAATACATCTTTTGTATTTGTTCAGAGGGGATGAACTCATTTATGCTCTGCACTGTATATAAATAATGTATTTTATGAACTTAAATGAAGAAATCAATTAAACTTTTTAATAAATCCAAAATATGTTTTATTATTGTTCATCTATCTATCTATCTAATCTACCTATCTATCTATCTGACGGTCCGTCATCAATTCCTTACACTAAAAAATGCATATATTTTTATGCATTGAGATAACTCAGAAGTAGTCAAGACAATTATTTTTTAAATGGCGAGGGTGAGTAAATAATGCAATTTGTGCATCACTTTGTTCATGAGAATGGTGTTTCACCTCTTTTTTTTTTAACTGCACAATATTACATTACAACAGATAGTAAAGAGTTAACTATAACTATAGAGGCTTTTGCCCCACCTCCTTCTCCCTCTCACGTGAAAGAGGATCGGTGTTTCCTTCACTCTTCTTCCTGCTTCCATAATGGCTGTTTGTTTTGCAGTGAGCTCTGCAAAAAGAAGGATTGGTTTTGGTTTTCTGAGGCCTATAACAGCAAGCACGGATATCCGAAGAGGGGCAGTGGGAAATGCTGCTGCTTCTGTCACTGTCCAGGACAGTCACAGGAAGCTCAAGACTGTGGCTGACCTCCCAGAGATCAAAACATTTAAGATGTTGTACAGAATGATCTTTAAAGGGTACCTGAATCGCATGCATGAGCTACAGGTACTGAGAGATAATAACACAGCTATAGTTTATTTATTATGTGAAGGTAAATGCAGGACTGTTCAAATGATTTCTGCCTCCTTTTAGGTACTCTCTGTCACTGTTTTGCCTTTACAGATACTGAATAGAAAGCAAATAACTCTCTTATTCTGTATAATTGAACACTTTTAAATGATTCTGTATACTTGTTTATTTGTTGCTTTGAACCAGTTTAGAGGTGCAATGCAATGTATATGAAAATCAACCATATTTATTATTATTACTTACTATCCCATATTGCTTGTTTTTCACCTCTTGTTTTTCATCTCTCCAGTTAGTTGAAAAACGGCTCTATGGCCCCTTGTACAAACTGAATGCTGGAAAATTGCAATCCATTTCAATAAACAGTGCGGACTTACTGGAGGAACTCCTCAGAAAAGATGAGAAGTTTCCTGTCAGAGGAGACATGACTCTGTGGACAGAGTACCGTGACATGAGAGGCATCGGCTACGGCCCTTTCACAGAGTAAAAGCATTTGGTTCTATAGGGATTGGTTCTATTGGTTCTATAAAATTTGTTTTGCAGTCATGTCATGAGATTTTAAGAGGCCAAAGTGCATTTGGCTAATGTAGCTTTGTGGTGTTACGTAATCGTATCAGGTTATGTTGTTTGTTGCTCTTCTGAAAAGAGAATGTGTTCTTCAACAGAGAAGGAGAGAAATGGTACAAACTGCGGACAGTGCTGAACAAACGCATGCTGCATCCAAAGGACTCAGTTCAGTATGGAGATGTGGTCAATGCGGTGGTCACAGACTTCATCAAACGGATTTACTATCTGCGGGAAATGAGCCTCACTGGTGATCTTGTCTCTAACTTGAACAATGAGCTTTACCGTTTCTCCCTTGAAGGTATTTCCCCTCCATAAGCACTTGATATGAGATAAAATTGGTAACACTTATTGCATTAGTTAACACAAACTGACTACGAGCAATATATTTTTAAAGCATTTCTACACTTGTTAATGTAAAAATACATTTGTTCATTGTTCTTGTTAGGTCACAGTACATTCATAGTAACAGATAAAACTTGATTTTAATAATAATATAATAGTAAATGTAGAAATTCACATTAACTCAGATTAATAAATGCTGTAAAAGTATTGTTAACTAGTGAACTAATGTAAACAAATAGAACCTTATTGTAAAGTGTTACTATAAAAAAACATAATAGATAGAAGACACAACTTGCTTATCACAGTTATGAAGGGTAATTAGGAACCAACCTGAAACAACATCATGCAAGACCTAATTATGCGACATAAAACATTTCACATCAAATAGCAAAATGAAATAATTATTTAAAAATGCAGCATAATTGCTTGGAAAATACATAATTATGTAAACATTATTCCCCACATAATATATTTTAGCAAATATAGTAATATACTAAATAATAACCTGTCATGTTTAATTGTCACATTTAAGCAATATAAGGCACACTACCATTCAAAAGTTTGGGTCCGGTAAGATTTTGTCTCTTGCTTGATCAGACATACAGTGAAAACAGAAATTGTCACAATTTGTGATGTAATGTTATTTAAAATAACTTTGCATTTTAATATATTTTAAAATGTTATTTATTAGTGTGATGACAATTTTCAGCAGCTGTTACTCTAGTCTTCGGTGTCACATGATCCTTCAGCAATAATTATAATATGCTGTATATAAATCATTATCAATAATTGATATACATTGTTCTTAAATTAATAGAAAGTTCAGCTGTTTCAAGACAAACTTACTGTAACGTTGATTTCAAAGTCATCCATTTTATAAAACAAATGAAAGTCTTTATATTATCATTACAATTAGCATGCATTCAAATGTATCATGCGTGACAACCAATAGTATGACATGTTTTCCATTTGCCCTCATAATTGTGATGCTTTACTCATACAGGAATCTCATCCATTCTGTTTGAGACACGCATTGGCTGCCTGGAGAAAGAGATTCCTGCAGAGACACAAGATTTCATTAACTCGATTGCACAAATGTTGACCTACAGCATGGCTGTGGTGATACTGCCCCAATGGACTCGCAATTACTTGCCATTTTGGCAGTGGTACATCAATGGCTGGGAGGGCATATTCAAGTTTGGTAAGCTTATTAGTTCACACTTTTCTTCAGATAGGCTATAAGAGATACAGGCATGTTATGCAGTGTGATGATGTATTGCACTTATGGATTATGCACAGCCATAAAGATGATTGACATGAAGATGGAGGCCATTCAGAGGCGCGTGGATGCAAATCAGGAGGTCGCTGGAGAGTACCTCACCTATCTGCTTTCCAATGTTAAAATGAGCAGTAAAGATGTTTATGGAAGTATTTCTGAGCTGTTGTTGGCTGGAGTGGACACAGTAAGAAAAACATACTAGTTTTGACCATTTAAACAAAATACACAGATCAGGCATAACATTATGAAATAATAATGTGTTGGTCCCCCTTTGCTGCCAAAACACCCCAGACCATGTGTTCCCCAGATAAGCAACACCCACACACCCGGCTATCCATGTAATATATATGAAAAAAAAATTCATCAGACCAGGACACTTTCTTCACTTTCTTCCACGTGGTCCAGTTCTGATGCTCACGTGCCCACTGTTGGCACTTTTGGCAGTGAACAGGGGTCAGCATGGGCTCCCTGACTGGTCTACGGCTATGCATCCCCATAGCAACAAACTGAGATGCACTGTATATTCCGAAACCTAGTAGTTTATCTGTTCGATCAGTCCCCACGTGCATCAATGAGCCCTGTCACCACTTTTGATAGATACTAACCACTGCAGACCGGGAACTCCCCACAAGAGCTGCAGTTTTAGAGATGCTTTGACCCAGTCGTCTAGGGAATTTGACCCCTGTCAAACTCGTTCAAATCTCTATGCTTGCTCATTTTTCCTGCTTCTAACAAATCAACTTTGAGGACAAAATGTCATATCATAATATAATCTAATATAATATAACACCCACTAAAAGGTGCCAAGATTAAGAGATAATCAGTGTTATTCACTTCACCTGTCAGTGATCCTAATGTTTTCCCTGATCTGTGTATATAAGAGTTTTAAAATTATAGAACATAAGGCTTTGTTTCTCTTCATGTTCTAGACCGCCAACACCATTATGTGGGCACTGTATCACCTCTCAAGAGATCCAGAAGCTCAAGAGACTTTGTATCAGGACGTAACCAGAGTTTTAAATGTTGACAGAGTCCCAACAGCACATGAAGTGAACAGCATGCCTTACCTCAAAGCTGTCATCAGGGAAACACTAAGGTGGAGGATTATGTTGTATAACATCATGGTATATCTTTGAGAAGCCAAAATAAAATTTGACAATTTGCCAAACAGAAAATTCTGCATATAGTTGCATATTATAATCTTTGCACATGTAATTTCCTGTGCAGGATGTATCCTGTGGTGCCCATGAATTCTCGTCTTATTGCAGAAAATGATGTTGTCATTGGTGGACACTTTTTCCCTAAAAAGGTAAATTGTCCTCACGTTGTTTGGAAGAAAAGAAAAGTTGCCAGTGTAACTGTCGTCCAGTAAGAGCTGTACATGTAAACCTCACTCCCCTGATCTCAAGAAGCACCCTAGCGACTGACACTAGAGGCTGTTGTCTTTAGCCTCCTTGTTAGAACTCCCCTTCCACTCACCGGAGACCACAGTTCGAATCCCACTTAGAATGGATTGAGTAGGACCAGTTACATTTGGTGCCATGACCCTGATTGATATTGAGGTTTAGCGGGGTGTGAGTGTAACAACCGGTTACACCAGTTTAGAAATGTGCACCACTAAATCAGCTGTGTTTTTTTTACAGACTACATTCACTCTGTGCCACTATGCAATCAGCCATGATGAGCAAGTCTTCCCAGAACCACAGAAGTTCAAACCTGATCGCTGGCTCCGAGATGGCAGAACAAGACCACACCCATTTGGGTCACTCCCGTTTGGCTTTGGAGTCAGAGGCTGTGTTGGCCGTCGCATTGCTGAATTGGAGATGTATCTGGCTTTGGCAAGGGTAAGAGAAACAGACATTATTTATTTTTTATTTGCCAGACATTACATTTATAAATTGTGCTTTTTGATTGCTTTTCATTCTAGATAATCAAGTTGTTTGAAATCAGACCAGACCCAACTGTAGGTGAGGTTCAGTCACTCAATCGCACCGTGCTTGCGCCAGACAGACAAGTTAACCTCCACTTTGTGGAGAGACGGAAGACACATTCTGAAGCATAGCTAAAGAAGACCACGGTTTCAGCAAGACATAAGCTCAATGTGTACATGTGAAAAATATCAACTAAAGTGAATCATTTAAACTTCTTTATCTCCATTTAAATATGATTCTGTTGTGCTTTGGATTGTGCAATATAAATACCCTGTATTACACTGTAAAAACAAAAAAACAAAAAACACATTTTTCAAATTGTTTAAATTTGTTCTTGTGCATTGTGTTTCATCATATATATGTGTGTGTGTGTGTGTGTGTGTGTGTGTGTGTGTGTGTGTGTGTGTGTGTGTGTGTGTGTGTGTGTGTGTGTGTGTGTGTGTGTGTGTGTTTATGTATTTTATGAACTTCAATCAATAAATCAATTAAACCTTTTAACGAATCCAAAATATCTGTGTTTTATAATTGTTCAGTATTAGTGGAAGATGATTTATGAATATTTATAATACATCACTGCAATATTTATATTGTGTGTGTGTGTGTGTGTGTGTGTGTGTGTGATTTATGAACTTCAATCAATAAATCAATTAAACCTTTTAACGAATCCAAAATATCTGTGTTTTATAATTGTTCAGTATTAGTGGAAGATGATTTATGAATATTTATAATACATCACTGCAATATTTATATTGGAACTCAGTGGGGGGAAATCAAAATAACATTATAACTGATAGAAATAAAACAGGAACTTATGCAATAAATGAAATGACTAATAAATCACCTTTGAGGAATACATGTGTGTATAGATGTATGTATGTAGCCTACAGTATATAATATTAAAAAAAAGTAAAAATAAGATATTTTTCTAATAATTTATCGCCCTGTCGTCAAATATTCCTTACAAATATCATAACAAGCGGAGTTAAAGAAAAGTCGTAAGTTCACATAACTTAATAGCTAGGGCTATGTTTTACAATGTTGTATTGCTGCTAACCATGTAGTGTGGAATTGTATTTTTCAAAACGGAAGCGTGACATCTGCTTGTAACGTACAACGAGAACCAACGACAACAACAAACACATATCCAAACTAGTGCAAGAGCATTTACGTTATTGTGTCGAGATTCTTATATTCAGAAACAAACTGTTTGTGAACCAGTAACTAGTAACAGTTTCGCGGATATTATGTGTCATATAATAATGTTACGTCTCAACTGAAAAAATACTGCGCTGTAACATAAAAAAAAGCTGGCTAAACACGCTTTGATAGACAACATGACAATTTCTGTATAATTTTGACTAGGGACTTTGACTTGTGGTTAAATATAGGCCTACAGTATTTTTGTTATCTTATGTTTTATGGATTTCTATAAGGCAAATGTTCTTCTGTCTGTGTAGTACTTCTTTTCATCTAATGGTGTCATTCGCTTCCCTTCCTGTGGAGGCCGCAATCGCCTAATGTTAGACTCTTGTTGGATCGACGCATCTGCTCACAAAGAAGAGAAATAAACATCCGGTCCGAATGCGACGAGAGCAGCGCTAAAGTATGTGAAGCTTTTATTCATTTTCGATTTGAGTGGGTTTAACTTTAATATATATAATGTAGATATATGAAATCCATACAAATATTATTAGCATTTAAGTAGTTAATTTTGGGAGATTGCGAAGTGAAAACGTGCTCAGCTTTCAGTTACTCATTGCAACATTCGGCTTTATTTTTCTTCTTTGTGCTGTTTATTTCGGTTTTCACATTCTACAGATATTTCTGTTATCTACATTCTAAACTTGAATAGATAAAGCCACATGTAGATGTTTTCTGTCTTTGTTTTACAGGATTCACAGTACGTTGGTCATGACCAGCAGACGATTTGCTCAGGATCACATCAATAAGATAGATCTTAACAGTTGCTGTTCCGGCTTCATCCATCATGAATCCAAACATCTTTGGTCGACCACAAACTGCCTTTCAGGCACCGAACAACGCCAATCAGTCTGGAAACCTATTTCAGTCCTTTGCCCAGCAGAACCCAGCACAGGGTGTTGGTTTTGGACAACCCTCTGCTTTTAGTCAGCCAGCTTTTGGCCAGTCAACACAACAGCCTTCTGTATTCGGCCAAACACCTACTTTTGGCCAGGGCGTTGGGTTATCTCAAGGGTCGGGGCAGCCGCCACCATTCTCCTTTTTGGGAACAGCCCCAGCCTTTGGGCAGCCGAGTTTGGGGCAAGGCACTCTTGGATTTGGACAACCACCACCACCACCTTCATATGCTCAAGCTACAGGACAGAATCCGATGTCTGCTTTTGATCAGAGCTCAGCCTTTGGTCAGCCTTCTGCGTTTGGTCTTTCCTCAAGCACCTCCCAATCGTCAACCAGCTTCACTAGCACGGTTACTAACCAGCCCAGTTTTGGTCAGCTTTCTGCCCTCTCTGGACCCACCACAAAATCCAGCTCCTCAATAGGGGGTAGGACTGATAATCTCCCTGGTGGAAGTCAGTTTACTTTCAAGCCACCCAATGAAGCTGTTTTCAAACCTATTTTCAGTGTCAGCCCAGAACCTCCCAGCTTAAATTTGTCTTCAGCCTCTGAAACTATTGGATCATCCAAGGCCGTAACTAGTACTATAGGCAATTCCTCTGGTGGTTCATTGTTCTCATGCGTAAAGCCAAGTGCTCTTGGCTTCAGCTTCTCACAGCCAGCAGCAGCTCCTTCTGTCTCACTCTCAAATGCACATTTTTCACAAAAGGAGACAGTCAGTGGTGGCAGCAGCATTCAGTTCACATTCTCTCAACCTGCCAACCCTTCCAGCAGCAGTACGCCTGCTTCACAGCCCACGACTCCCTCCACCTTCAGCTTCACAGCGCAGACCCTTCAGCCTCAATCAGAAACCAAAGTACCTGCATTTGGTGGTACTGGGATTGGATCCTTTGGATTTGGGGTCCCAAAACCTGAAGCCCCACATAGAACAGAGGATAGAGCAGGTGATGTGCAGAGCAGTGGAGGAGAAACAGCTTTTGTGAGTTCCGGCATAAAACGTAAAGAGGAAGCGGTGGAGCCAAATGCAGCTAAAAGTTATAGTAGTGAGATTGGAGCAGACAGCCCAAGACAACCCGCTAAACGCCCGCTGCTAAGAACCCATGGCCCAGCTGCAGGGCTTTTTCGCAGTGCGATGTCTGGTGTACTGAAATCCAAGGTCAGCCCAGTCAAGAGAGAAGATCATCCTCCAGAAAGACCAGATCCACCTGGTCCAGATAGTGATGTGTCCTCTACACCTCTGAGATCTCAGGCTCTAACAGTTTTGAAAAAAGCAGAGGAAGTTTGTAAGATACATTTATTTTTTTGTGTTTAGCTTTTTTAGGGTCACACACACATTAAAATTCTATGCGATGTGAATTATTTTAATGTTATTGGTGGATAGTAAAATTCTTTACAATTTTGACTAACTAGATTAAAAAAAAAGCACTAACAAAAAATGTAGACATCATCGCATTTCTGCATTATAATGTGCAGTGTGGAAAATGTATATTTCTTTACATTTAAAAATTCATTTAACTGATTGTAAAACTATTACATTTCCCAAATTAGCTGATGCTGATAAATGAAAATATATATGGGCTGATATGGTACCAATATAATAATGGATCCCTAAATTTTATACTGAGCTGTTTTAAAAGGATTTTTCTTACTAACATTGTTGTGATCACTTGTCTTTGTAGCACTCAATCCTGAACCACAGGCACACACTTCAGGTAGACGTGCTGCTCGAAAGGAGAGCACAGACAGTTTGGCTGGTCTCTCTCCTACTGATGCCACTGTTATACAGTGCAAAGGCATCCCGCACAAACTCAACAGGAAGGAACTCATCACAGAGCATTTTAGGCACTATGGAAAAGTGCTTAAGGTGTATTGCAGGCCTCAGAAAAATCTGGCCATTGTGCATTTCCATGATCACGTGAGCATGACTAATAAATACATGATACAAAATTCTCATCATCAGAAAATGAGTTATATTTATTGAATGTGTTTGTGATTTAATCAAGTGAATTCTCTCCTTCAGGCATCTGCAGCCAAAGCCAAAAAGAAAGGAAAGCTGTTCCAGAGGAATGAAATTCAGATATTTTGGCAAAGAAAGAAGCAAAGTGAGTAACAGTACTATTTAGACGTTTCTAATTCATAAGATTTAAGATTACTGTGGGACTGTGAAATGAATTTAATTAAAATCAGAATTGTGGTTTGGCCTTGTGGGAATGTTAAACTGCAAACTGTTGCTGAAGTGTGGTGGTAATGTCATCCACAAAAATTACAGATTAAATAAAGAGTTTATTTCATCAATATAATGAAAGAAAGATGAAAATGTTTTTGAAGTCTTAATTAAAAATGTCAAAAATATGGTATAAATTGTGCTAAAAAAGTATATGTACACTCAAAAAATGTTTTATTTACTTAATTTCAACAGGTTCCACGTAATTGGGTTATGTTGAATTTAATTGACATTGTTTATTTCAGTAAACTTACGTTTTTTACATAAGGTTAATTCAATGTCATTTAGTTAAATCAGGTTAACATTCTTAATTTTGTCCAAAACTATTAAGTTTAATTATTTTAAAATGAATAAAAAATCCAAAACAAGTAACCCAGTTCAATTCATAATTTTTTCTCAAACTTTTAATTATCAACATAACAAAACATTAAGCATGTATGTGTTAAGCAAATGTCTCTCCATTTTCTCATCTGGTTAAAAATGCATCAAATAGCACTTTATTTAAACATTTACTCTCCGAATTCAGCCCCTTTGCAAAGCATGATGGGAAGTGAAAGTCCTGTTTGATTGGGTTACTTGATTGACACGTTATTTACAATTACAAGTCGGTTTAACATGAATCAATTACATTTGAACCAGAAACCTGATTTAATTGTGTTAAAACACTGGGGCCACAGAAAATTAAGACATGGTTTTATTAGGACATCTAATGGGACTGATGAGCAAATGAAAACCTGTCCTGTTGGAGACATGGGATCTGCTGTTTAAATGTCGTTTTTATGCCTGGTTTAATGTTTTCTTTTAGCCTTTATCTAAGCAGAAACAGTAAACCGTTCTTAAAATGTTAACTGTTCTTAAAATCGCAATTGCAATATGATTTTGTCCCCGCCAAAATGATTCCTAATATTTGCCTGTATTAAACAATGCTGTGAACTTTCTCTTTCATGCAGCTATGCTCATAAACTGCTTGTCATTTACAGGTCCAGGTGAAAAGGCTGCTGGACCTTCAGAGGTCAAAGATGTGACGGTGGACTTCGAGTCTGGGGCTGATTTGTTGCAGTCCTCCCCTAGTCGCAAGCCTCTTCCCAGAGTAGTGCCCATCAGCACCACTAGCTATCTTACTAAAGGGTAATTTGAGACATGTAATATCAAACAATCTCGTTGCATTATGGTTATTTGGCCTGATTATTTATTGCTGCATGTTATTTTTTTCTATTAAAGCTCTCCGATCCAAAAATCATCTGTTGCTAAAACACTCCAGTTTGAGAGTGAGGCACCACTGGAGTCAGTCTCAGAGGAGCGGAGCGTAGAACGGCCTAATATTAACTTGCCCTCAGTACTACAGCCTCTCATAGGTCAGGTGGCTGAAACAGCAGAGGAGAGATACCGCCTCCTAGAGCAGAGAGATAAGATTTTACGGCAAGGTCTCTGATACTATATTGTAACTTATTATAATATTATGTAACATTATATTATTTATATTGTTTGTTTTAGAATATAAATTATAGGGTAATATTGGTCTTTTTGTCTCTGAAGCTCGGCCCAAAAGAACAGACCTGGATTTGTCTAAAGTGTTTGTGGGAACGTGTCCTGATATGTGCCCAGAGAAAGAGCGGTATATGAGAGAAACCCGCAACCAGCTGAGCATCTTTGAGGTTGTTCCGGATACAGAGAAGGTTTGTGACAATACAGTCCAGTAATGATCGGAAATCCACATATTAATTCGAGTTCTTGGTTTAGTATGTCAATATTGAGTTAAGACAATTCACTTCAGAATTTATGAATCTGAATCTGTGTACAGTGACAAATATTAATGTTTGAAAACCTTAAATACTTTTATAGAACACTTTACCTTGAATTGTATGCCTTTTCCATTGGTTACCTTTTAGTTATTTGACTAAATCTGCTTAGGTGGATCATTTTGCTGCCATCAAAGAATATAGCAGGTCTTCAGCCGATCAGGAAGAGCCTCTCCCTCATGAGCTTAGACCACTTCCTGTGCTAAGCATGACTATGGACTACTTGGTGACTCAGATTATGGACCACGGTGAGGGCAATTACCGTGACTGGTACGACTTTGTCTGGAACAGAACCAGAGGCATTCGGAAGGTGGGCATGATTGATTTATAATATTCAGTGTGGGTTAATGGGAATATTATGTCGCCATTGTTTTTTTTTTACAACTTTTTGTAATTATGTCTGAACCTCTCTTGTAGGACATTACCCAGCAGCATCTATGTGATCCAGTAACGGTATCACTTATTGAGAAATGTACCCGTTTCCACATTCACTGCGCCCATCACCTCTGCCAGGAACCCATGATGTCTTTTGACGCCAAGATCAACAATGAGAATATGACAAAATGCCTGCAGAGTCTGAAGGAGATGTATCAAGATTTAGCCACCAAGGAGGTGTATTGCTCCAATGAGGCAGAGTTCCGCCAATATAACGTGTTGCTTAAACTCAATGATGGAGATATTCTTCGGTAAAATCTTACTTTTTTTTTTTTCTTGGGCAGTAACTCAAATCATAAAACTATTTTGAATTTGGAATCAGCTGTTTTTAGGCAGTCACGGGCAAGTAATTGCTGTAGCTCAAAAACAGAAAAGCATTGCGCTAACAATGACAAGGTCATGAGTTTGAATTATAAACTGATAAAATATATACCTTAAAGGGTTAGTTCACCCAAAAATGAAAATTCTGTAATTAATGACTCACCCTAATGTCGTTCCAAACCCATAAGACCTCCGTTCATCTCCAGGACACAGTTTAAGATATTTTAGATTTAGTCCGAGAGCCTTCTGTCCTTCAATTGAAAGTGAATGCCCACTCTACAGTCCGTGTCCAGAAAGGTAGGAAGTAAGGTATGAAAAACATCATCAAAGTAGTCCATGTGACATCAGTGGGTTAGTTAGACTCTTTTGAAGCGTCGACAATACATTTTGGTCCAAAAATAACAAAAACTACGACTTTATCCAGCATTCTATTTTCTTCCGCGTTTGTTTGAATCCCGCTGCTGACGCAAGACGCTGCTGCTGTGTTATCTGGTGCGTCAGAGCATCCATGTAGTCTGAGGGAGACGCACGCTTTGCGTCTTACGTCAGCAGCGTCACTGTGACTGTGGACTCGTGAATCCGGATTCAAACAAACGCAGAAGAGAATAGAATGCTGGATAAAGTCGTCGTTTTTTTGTTATTTTTGGACCAAAATGTATTGTCGACGCTTCAAAAGAGTCTTAACTGACCCACTGATGTCACATGGACTACTTTGATGATGTTTTTCATACCTTACTTTTAACATTTTGTTACCTTAAATCTAACATTTTGGGGTGAACTAACCCTTTAAAGCCTTGTTTCACAGACAGCGCTTAGATTTAGCCAGGATTAGGCCCTAGTTCAATTAGGACATTTAAGTAGCTTTTATAAACGTGCCCTAGAAAATTTTTTTACTGATGTGCATTTTGAGACAAAATATTAGCCTGCGATTAGTTTTAAGACTCGTCTGTACAGGGCACTGTAAAGAAGTCACTTTGGATAAGCGTCTGTCAAATTCATAAATGTAAATGCATCAGGGCTTAAATACATGGAGTTTTTCAGCATTACTAAAGTTTCACTGAATGAGTAGGAAAAAAGCCTTGCAGTCTTGCCATGTTTTTATATGATCAGAAAGGAAATGAATTGGTCTCTTAGGTTAGTGACTACATTAAAGGGTAATAATCTGGCTGCCAATAACAGCACAGAATTGGTCTGGTACAGATATTTGCTGAAGAGAACCAATTAGCAATTCCTTGCATTGATGGTGTAAATAATACAAATGGATTTGTTGTGTGTCAATTCAGTGAGGTGCAGCAGTTTCGTAAAGAGGTGCGGGATTCTCCGGAGGTGGATTTTGCTGTCCAGGCCTTTGCAGCACTCAACAGCAATAACTTTGTTAGGTTCTTTAAACTTGTGAGTGCAGCTTCCTATTTGAGCAGCTGCATACTTCACAGATACTTCAATCAGGTAAATTCATCTCACCCAGAGGGTAGTTCAGTATTCAGTATATTAAGTACTCTGTCATTCTTTACACCTTTTGAGTTTCTTACAAACTTAATTTTTATTTATTTTTTTAATCTCTGTTCGTTTAGGTGAGAAGCAAGGCACTGAAAATCCTCAATGTGGCCTTTACTGTTGGCTCCCAGAGATCCACCATTTTCCCAATCGAGGACTTTGTCAGAATGCTCATGTTCCGAAATTCTACTGAAGCCTCAGACTTTATTCAACAGCATGGCCTTAATATCACTGATGGGTATGTCCTACTTCTTTTCTCTGTTGTCTTAATTTTAGCAAAAAATCTTGAACTATGTTAGATCCTTTCTCAATGCATTAGTATCCAATGTAATTTCAGAGATGCAGAATTCTCGAAAATGAATGTCTTATTTTGTTTATCATCCAGCATGGTAGAACTTAGTCGGACAGCCTATCAGGAGCCTGATTTCTCCCTGCCCCAGAGCAAGTCTGTGGCTATTGAGAGGAAGAGAACTGTTCTGATTGGTGAGGTGGTGAACGGTGGACTACTGCCCAACCCACCTCAGCTCAATCCCGTTTGCAGCTTTGATTCCAACAACAAGTACACTGGAGATGGTTTGTCTTCAGAGGCTGCACCAGCTTCCCTGAAAGGTGTGAATGCACTTCAGTTCTCACTTCTTTAGCGAAAATTAGAATTGCTTGTACTTACAAGATATTTTGTTCTTGGCAGTTCATCCACTGAGGCTGGAGTTGAAGCCTATGGTGGAGCCTGACTCCAGGCCTCTGGTGAAAACAAGGCTTCTGGCTGAACCCCGGCTGTTCATGGATGCCCCTGGCACGACAGAGTCTATAAAACCTGACGATATGAAGGAAACCGGAGAGAAGTCACAAACAGAAGAACCCACTATGCCTGTGGTGACACAACTAGTTTTCCAACCCATATTAGCCCTACAGCCAATCCGACCTCCATCTCCTCCACCCAAACCAGAGCCAGCCTACACAGATCAAGTGAGAGACTTTTCAATCAAAATCACAATAGTGCTGTCAAGCGATGAATCGCATCCTAAAAACAAGTTTGTGTTTACGTATATGTGTGTACTGTGTATAGTTATTATGTGTATATGTAAATACACACATGCACAAAAAGTTACAGACTGCAGCTTTAAGAAAAGAAAATATTTATATATATATATATAATATAAATGATATAAATGAGTATATAATGTATATTCATGCAAATATTTCTTGTATGCATGCTTTCAAATATACTTAATAATTATATACAGTACACACACACACATTATGTAAACACAAACTTTTATTTTGGATTCTATTAGTCATTTGACAACACAAAAAAAGTGTGGCTGTGCTACATACATAAGGTCACTGATGACACTATGATCTCTGGCAGGAAATCTTGGCAGAGGTGGATGCTGTGCTTAATGAGGTAGTGGAGGCTGAAGTATCTGATGTAACCCGTACAGCTGCTGAATATGTGTCCGCAGCCATCGGGTAGGAACTCTTGCCTTTCTTGACCTCCAGGTTTTACATATTACACTACCATTAACCGAAACCTTTTTTTTGTCACAAAACAAACCAATTTTTATAGCATAGTGTTTGTGTCTTTATGTATCTGCTCGCGTGTCTTGCAGTGCAAGTGACAGTGAGTTGGAAACGGTTGTGAGTGAAGTCTTATATCAGTTGTTGAGGGAAGTGTCCACATCAGAGATCAGAGCTGAGAAGGAGAGAATTGCAGAAGAGAAACGCAAGAAGGAAGAAGCCAGGTGTGTAATAGACCCTCTACATTCATGTTTTAATACAATGCTTGTCTTTTTGTGTT
Organism: Gobiocypris rarus; assembly: GCA_023029165.1. Lineage (NCBI taxonomy): Eukaryota > Metazoa > Chordata > Actinopteri > Cypriniformes > Gobionidae > Gobiocypris > Gobiocypris rarus. The sequence continues at coordinate 38,249,109 of CM040910.1, forward strand.
TAAGTTTCCCACTCAAACTTTCATTTTTGTTTGATCTTAGGCAGAAGGAAGCCTTTCTTGAGCAGTTTGGTGGTGAGCTGTGTCTTAAGATCACTGACGAGGTGCTAACAGAGAGCATTAGAGCGACCGTTGAGGCTGAGATAAGGTACGTCATACTACATAACCATCTCACACAGGTTTTCATTGCTAATGTCTGTCAACTTTGGCTTTCTCATGTTATTGCCTTCTTAAGATTAATCGCCTGTTGTCAGTCACTTTGGATAGAAGCATCTGCTTAATGAATAAATGTGAAATGTATATTAAATTGTTATATTATATTACAAGTTATTAAAATACATTGTTTCTTAATTTTGATTTTGGTTTGAAACATGGACATGTTCTTGACAGGTTTCAGGAACTTTACCAATAAACGTGTGCAAAACTGGTGATGTGGTTCTTTGCTTTCAGGTTTGCCTTAGAAGAGAAAGCAAGTTACATTGCTCGCTGCTCTGCGGAGGAATGTGACACCATAGTAGAGGAGACAATTGCTGAGGAGGTGGCTGCGATGGCACAAGAGATCCTGGACGATGAGTTGAGGCGCATTCGCAAGTTCATCAAGAGGTTTGAGGAGCTAATTATTTCTCTTTATGTGTATAAAGAAGGTCTTGGAGGTGTGTTTTATCCCACTTCTTTAGATGCCTTTAAAGAACAGATTTGTGCATTACTCTAGGTGGCGTGACGTGGTAGCTGTGCGTCGTCAGCTAAAGAGACAGATGCGTGGTTTCCCTGCGGCCCCAGGCTGCGTGGATCCACAGTTCAAACTGAAGGCCCTTGTCCCCAGTGCTCCTTCCAGCCCTTGTCTGGACCTTTTGGCTCAGGGGATGGTCAACCTGGGCAACTCTGGGAACATGGCAGTGTCCTGCACAAGGTCTGTTTTTGGAGATTTCAATTTGGTTATTTAACTGTTCTTGGATTTGTTTGTTGTTTTGAAAACATCTATATGATTGGTCCTGGTTCTGACGTCAATATCGTAGATTGCTGAAAATGAGACAAGAAACAGTTCGTCAAATGAAAGTGTCCTACTACTACAATCTCTTGCTGAGGTAAGTACAGTGGGGATACAGTGGCATAGATGTGCAGGATGCAGATCATTTTTATCACTGTTTTTTTTTTTTAATTATTATTAATTGTTAATTGTCTCTGTTTGGCAGTGAGCGTGTATGGATGCCTCTTGACCTTCCCACACTTGTGGCGGAAAGCACCCCTAATGCACCTGACAGAATCTTCTGGAAAGCCACACTTCTGTTGCCAAACAGCTGCGATAGTGACATAAACTTTGCCAGCAGGTAATGAAATTATGGGAACATTTCTTAAAACGTAAAATTTTAACTGACATCTTTTGTTTATGTTTGTTTCCATGCAGGATTCTGACAGACTGGCTTGAGGTTAAATTTGGGGGAGGAAATCAATCCGAAGAGAGTGAGCGAGAACCAAAAGGGCAACTAAAAACGTTGTGCATCAGTCACAGCCTGACAAATATTAAGGGACAGACTCATGAAGTTCACATTTCTATAAAGGTCAGAAGAAAATATTTGACCAAGAAATTCAAGTTCTGTCATTATTTACTCAGTTACAATAAGGAGAAAATGGACCACAGGGGAACAAATATTAAAAATGAATTAAACAGAGTGCTGCAGTGATGTATTTTTGTAGGCCAACCTGGAAGTTAGCATCACCCTGGTTCCCTTGTCAAAAACTCAGTACGATAGAGCTTATTTTCCAAATGTCAATTGAAAAATCCTGTCACCAACAAAAGTTCATGGTTTTTATGCATATTAGTCATCATGATAATCTTCACAAATGAATAAAGCCTAAATACTATCACAACATTTGGCTGTAAACTAACTACACCATGGTTGAGTGACTTCAGTATTACCATCACTAAGCTTCTGACTTAGCTTCTTAGCTTGTTTAATCTATATTTAAAAAAAAAAATTGCCTTACAGTTTAATTTAAAATAGTTTGCAAAACAGTGATTATAAACACAAAGAGGCTATAAAAACAGACTAGTGAATAGCTAAGTTTTCCTGTTCGGCGTGATAATGTTCAACCACAAACCTTATTTCAGGCATTTAACCAAAACCTATAAAAAAAATAAATAAAAAAAATCATTGACTTCTGGATGTAAAAAAAGAAAAACTGGGATGTAGCCTACAAAAATGTCATTCCTCCAGCACTCTGTAAAGCTCATAAGAATTGTATCCAGGTGTCTAAATGTATCTGCGTTTACAGATGATTAACTCCTGTTTCTGTGTGCAGGCATGTCATGGCCCCCTGAGTGCAGAAGACCAGTGCCTGCTGGAGGAACAGAAGGACCTCCATGGTACCAATGCTCTGCTGATGCTGCTTCCCCCTTTTAACAGTGCTGGACAGGGTGAAGAGGACGAGGATGTGATCCTGCTCTCTGCCCTCCTCCAGCTGAGGCAGGTGCAGCAGGCCAGCTGCTGGCACTCTCCTCTACCACTGGTTGTGGTGGTTACTGGCAACCAAGACAGTGGTACCAGTGATCAGGGTTTGGAAGAAGGCAAGTGTTAAAGACCGTATAATAGACAAGGGTGTTAAAGACTTCAATCGGATTTTTCTAATTTTTTTTATTGAATCTCTTTTTCACAGCACTCATGTTGAATATGTTAGTGAAAGATGGCCTCATCTCTGAATACATCTTTGTCCATATTCCAGCAACCCTCACTGACCTGCAAGGCTCACAGCAAGTTAGTCTACAAAAAATATTGAGAATACTTATATTGATTAAAAAAAGTTACAAATATTTGTTAGGGATGCGATATACACTTTAATATACTGCTCTATAAAAAATTAAGAGACCACCATTTTTGAACTATATGGATGATGTACTTACACATTGTCTTTTATTACCGTTCCACTTCAGATGAGTCTTGTTGTGAGGTGGCTTGCCGCCCGCTCTCCCACTGGCCCAGCCCTCTGCTCTCAGACCCTGCTGCAGATTGTTGAGTTAGGCCTGTGCCGTGAGTTCCACTCCAGACTACAACAAGACAAGCAGGACAGGAAACATGCAGGTCTTCCGTCTCAGCACCCGGAACCTATTGTGCAACTCTGTAACAGTGTGCTGAATTTCCTGGCAGGTGTGGTTTCGTCAGAGCACCTGTCCAGTCTCTGCTGGCCACCTCCTGAATTCTCTCTCCCTGAGAACAGCGAGCTGATTCCTCATCAGGCCTGGAACTCTTCAGAACACATGGACTGGCTGAGGAGAGCCATCCTCAGTCGGCAACTTCCTGAGTGGGATCTGCCTCCTGTTAATGGTATGGGAGAATACTATGAAAAACAGCAAATCTGCACACCAAACTAATTTCATGTTTTGTAAACTGAATCTACATAGAAATGCATTTCATATGCAAATTGGCACAGGACTTTTTCATATATTTTGCCAATGGGAGAATACGAAACCCGAAACTTGCGTAGCTTTTAGTAGAAATGCACAAAAAAACGTATTTATTCCAAACTAACTTTTTAACAGGATGTTTTAAATGTTTTAAAATGTACTTTTCTGTGATGACAGAGTTGAATTATCAGTATGTAAAATATATTAAATTAGAAATGGTAAATGTTTTATTTGAAATGGTAATATTTCACAGTTTTACTGTTTTTACTTTATTTAAACAAATAAATTCTGCCTTGGTAAACATGAAAAAACATTTTAGTAAAATATTTTTTGTATTTTAATAAACAATATAGAACATATGGATTTGAATGGTGCCATTAAAACAATCTTTTCTTGTACTCAGCTTCCTGGCCACATCTGTGTACCTCTATAATCCAGTACGTATCCCAGATCCCCACCTCGCCCTTAAGCCAACCCATCCTAATGTCCCGTCTGGAGAACTTGCTAAGAAGAGTGAACTACCAATATTTTCATGTGAGTGGTGCAGATGAGGATGACTATGAGACGACTGGACCATCCTTTCATGAAATTCCCTGGGATGATATCATATGCCTGTGTGTAGAGCATCGTATGAAGGACTGGAGTTTAGAGCCTCTTGTGGCAAAAGGTGAGAATGACAGATTGGTAACACAATGGCAACTATGACATTTTCCATTGTTATTAACATGTATTTTTTTTAACCTTTTTAATTCCAGATGCACTCACAGATGATGGCAAGATTTATGTATATTTTAACAAAGACAGCCTGAAGAGTTTCCGGCCCCCTGATAGTTGGATAGAAGCTGTGAAACAGACATACCAGGAGAAACAGCAGGCCTCCGAAGTGTAACTATCGCCTGTTTTACATATTTATTATTCACTGTATAGTCGTATATAGTTTAACAGCCTTACAATAAAAGATACAAACACAAATTGTAACTTTTTCTTATAGGTCTAAAATAAGGCCCTCCACTGCAGCCAGACATTTTGCTAAGCAGAAGCTGTTTCAGAGTCACATAGACCTAGAGGAATGGCCTTCTGTTCATGATACTGCACAAATTCCCATAGCGCAACGCTTTGAAAAGATTCTCTCTTCCATACGCGATATGAATGCTGAGGGTCAAAGGTTGGTTTTAACAAATTTAATATTAGAAAATAACTGTTGCCTTTTTTTTGCTTGGTCCTGCTGCAGTAACCGTTCCTTAACATGTATCTGTAGGATTGGAGAGCAGATAAAGCGTCGAATTGAAGGGGATCCTTTGTGCCCAGCATCTTTTCCTCTTGCCCTGACCTCCACCAACCTTTCTATGCCTCTGATCATGACCCCCTCCCGAAAGCGTCCTGCTGCTGACACTGTCCATATACAGGTAGAGTTATACCCTTCGTCACATCTGGAGTTAATATTTTCAAAAATTGTGATTTACTATAAATGCATCAAATCTCTCTTTTTGTGTTTAAGGAAAAGGTTGACCTGGTTGAGAAAATATCTCCAAGCAAAATGAACAGACTTTGCTTTGCTCCAGACAGCACACAGACTCCCATAATGGAGCGACTTCAACACACTCTCTCAATCGTTCAGGAGATGAATGCTGAGGGCCAGAGGTTAGGTTTAATGTTTTTCCCCCCTGCAATAAACTGTTTTGTTTTTTTTACATTTTAGAAGATGCCCCTATTATGATTTTTTGGACATTACCTTTCATAGTCATAGTGTGTAATATAGCTGTTTGTGAATGTAAAAGGTCTGCAGAGTTTAAAAGTGCATGATAAATGGAGTTATTGTGTCCCAAAAGAATGAACCGATTCCGAATCTGCTTTGCATGCACTTCCAAAGGATGAGGCTCTGGCTTGAATTGATAGGTTAAAACTGTGTTTTACGGTGTATCCAAGTGCGAGGAACCCTCTGGAGCTGAAATTCAGATATGGTAATGGGTGTTTTGTTTCCCAAACACGCTGTAAGCTGTAGACCTATCACAACAGGCTGGCCCTTCTGACCAATCAGAGCAGAGTGGGCTCTCGTAAGGGAGGGGCTTAGTGAAACCGTATCCTTGGTTTCATACTGTGTGAGAAAAGAGGTGGTGATGCAGTGTATGTTCGAAAATTAAAGTGTTTTTGGCCTTGGAGTGTCTTTGACTTTAAAGTGCCCATATTATCCTATTTTAAAGTTTACTTATTTTTGGAGGTCTGTAAATACAGGTTTACATGCATCAAATGCCAAAAGACTTTCATTTTATCATAATATACATTGCACATCACCACAATGTTCAATGATACTCAAATGAGTCAATGGATGAATCAGTCTCTCTAAATCCCCTCAGTCTGTTGTGATTGGTCTACCGCGTACAGCGTGTATTTCGGAAACAAACGCTCGTTACCATAACTGAACTTCAGCTCTGTCCGGAGGCTTCCTGTTCCTAAATCTGCCATAACAAATCGCTAACATTTGGTCATGACATATGTCATCTCAAACTAGCGCACAACATCAATGTCATCGTTCTCAGCCACTCCTTTCTATACGCTGCACTTTAAGATTTAAAATTTTGCGGTATGTTTTCATTCACTAAGGGTCTCTTTAAAGTGGTTGTACCCCATCCATCTTTTAAATTGTCCTACATGCATTATGGGTTTTGTGTATTATTTATTTTGTTCAACTTGTATATCTAGAATTGGAGAGCAGATTCAGCGTCGGATTGAAGCGGATCCGTTGTCCTCTGCCTCTTTTCCTCTCTTCCTCCCCTCAACCCTCCTTTCTTCACCTCCTCTAGTCATGAACTCCTCTTGTAAGCGCCCTTCTGCTACCATCCACATACAGGTACAGTATGCTAGTATAACTAGTGCTAAAATGAAATTTAAAAGTAGCTTTTATTAATGCATTTGTTTGCTATTTGAAGGAAGTGGAAATGGTTGATTCTGTTGAGAAGACCGCATCTCCTAGTGGAAAAAGCAAACCGGTATCTTTATTCCAACGTTTGCAGGACTTGAAAAGAGAGTTGTCAAGTCAGCAAGAGGAGGAACGTGTGTGTGGCCTCAAGTTGAAGTGTCTTTTAGACATTGTAGAGAATTGATGTTTCAATTCAATATAACAGCAACTGCTCAATGCCACCTCCAATCTTGAGATTTGAATGAAAATGTATTTTATTGGCTGGTTATTTTTATCTATAGTTTTATTTTTGATGTTTTTGTTTTATATATTTGATTAAATGCATTTGTTACAAGTCATGTCTCATCCATTAAGTTTATTTGGTTCTTAGTGTGTATTTTCATGTACTTAAACATTAATTTAGAATTTGTACATTTGTCTTCAGACACACTTTTCCCAGTTTCTGAATGTATTTTGTTCATCTCAATTATTCTGTTTTATTTAAATGTATATTTTTGGACAACCATAAAGATGTTTTTATCAAACGTATGGTCATTTTGTTTAAATTATTTTCCAACTATACTAAGGAACACCGTATAACTGACATATAGATACTATTTGTTCAAATAACCGGTAAATTACGAATTAACATGAGAGAATTAACTATTCATGACACTCCAAACGTGTTTGGTTAAAACTGGAAATTCACGCCCATTTCACTTTGTTTCTAACTGGTGATTGGAGGACCTGTCCTCTGGTCATGTCTCTCCATTCGATATCACGCTCGGAAGGCCCCGCTATGTATTATGGGAAATGTAGTTTATGGATGAAGTCCTTTTCCGTTCTTTTACCGCTTTGAAAACGATCTGGGGGGGATTAAGGACTACATTTCCCAGGCCGATGTAAAGGAGGCGTTTAGCGTCCCGATCAGCTGAAATATGGCAGGTTCTTTTCAGTTTACAAGTTTTGCTCTTGTGCTTCAAAGATGACAGAGGGAACGTGAGTATAAATTGTTTCATATTTGTGAACACGTTGTTTTAAAATCATGCAGATCTGAAATGACTGCATTTATTTAAGACGGTTCAAACAAAGCAATATAATTAACGATTTGGGTATTATTATTATTACTATTATTATTATTATTATTATTATTATTATTTTATTATTATTATTATTAATTATGTCAGTGCCCGAAACTACAGATAATATGTATATCAGTTAATATTGTATTTATAATAATAATATATTATTATTTATTATAATATGATTTGTAAAGTTATGAAACTAAGTTAACATTTATTAATATTTCAACAAAGAGAATGTCAGTATTTCTACAAAGTTTTTCTGATAAGCCTAACCAAATTTTAAAGAAATACAAAAGAAGGGAGTTTTTGTTGTTAAGGAAATGCCCTTACACTTTTCATATATATTCATATTTGGATACACATCAACATCTGAACTTTTCAAGCATGTAAGGTTTGTTTATGACTTAAAAAACGTTATTGTGATTTTTATATTTTAAAAATGGCCATCCAAATGTGTAACATTAAAGGTTTTATTCAGATGTTTGCGGAGAAGGGGGGGCCCCTATAAGACTGAGCCAGTGACAGATCTCAGCCGCTGGAGGTTGTGTAATGTGGAGGGCAGACAGACCTGGAGGTACATAGAGGAGGAAGACAGCATGGACAGACAGCAGAGCATGCTGGAGTCTCACTCTCTGGGACTGGATACGGTAAACATTACATTACAGACAAATGTGTAGGGGTGAGCAGGGCACAACCTGGGGTCAGTTGTAACACACATGTTTTAAAACTTTCCACACATGCCAGCATGACAAAACTTGTTGTCTATATCAATACTATACAGACAAAAAAAGAAATTGCACCAGAATTAAAAAATCTTTGGAAGATATCACTGAACATTTATTTAACCATAGCAAAAGTAAATTTCCTGGTTAAGTTAATTTCTCATAATTTTTTTTGGGGTGTTTATTTAAAATTAGACAAATCTCATATTATTATAATCTTATATCTGCTATGTAACAGTTGAGATTGTTCTTTAATGCTGATCTAACCAGCAGAAGACGTGAGCCGGGTTTAAATCCCAGTTGCGCAGTTTTGGGCATGTTGTAATAATGTGTTACAATTCATATTCTGGAGTCAATGTTCAGAAATTATACATTTTCATTACTTTTTTAACTATGCTGTATAGCTGTTTTGTGGTGTGTTTGTTGACAAACTCAAAACTTAGTTTATTTTTAATTATTAAAAAATGACATTATTAAGTTAATAATTGTATTTTATTGACAACATATTTTAGTTTGTCTTATATATATATATATATATATATATATATATATATATATATATATATATATATATATATATATATATATATATATATATATAATTATTTTTATTTTTTGTAACAGATAACATTTTAAGATGTCATATGCTCAGGTTACAATGTGCCCCTCACATGTTACAATGTACCCCACATATGGGGCATGTTGTAGGGTGACCAAACGTCCTGTTTTCTCAGGACATGTCCAAGTCCTGTCCTGTCCTGTCCTTCCTGGCTGTTTGAAGAAAATGTCCTGGTTTTCATTATTTTCCTTTATGCCATTACATTGACCGGCACTCGAGTATCATTTGAGTATCTCATTGCGGGGCAGAGTGTCCTGGTTTTCGGTAATCAAAATATGGTCACCCTAGCATGTTGTCACATTTCACTTCTGTTGTTTCGGGTTAAATCAAGAAAAAAGTATACACGGTATTAATGAAACAAAACCACATAATTGTACTAGACGTGTGAAATCAATGTGGGAAAAAATGTATTCTCTGAACCCCAAGTGGATTTACAAAAACTGAGAAAGTCAAAAAGTGTTAAGTTGTTCCCTGCTCTTCCCTACACTGCAACATGGCATGCATTAGATTTTTATATTCATGTATATCTGTTTCTCTTTGACCTCAGGGTGAGTTAATCTCAGCGTCCCCTGCCGTACACACTGCAGTAGAAGCTGCACTGAAGGGAATGGACTTCTACAGCCGCCTCCAGGCTGAAGATGGACATTGGGCCGGGGATTATGGTGGACCCCTTTTCTTACTTCCAGGTGATTTATCACTAAGCCGATTGGAAAGACTTTGTTTAGTTATTAGATGAAACACATTATTGTGTCTAATAAAGTAACTTAAATAAAGGTCTACATTTTATTTATGTATATAATGCACACACTGATAAATACAGGGTTCCCACGGCCCTGGAAACTATTCCCTTTATTCTGTTAAATGTTCCTTTTATTGCCTTTTTGTGGATGGATTTCAGGTCTGCTCATTACCTGTCATATTGCTAAGATCCCTCTGCCAGATGCATGGAAGCAGGAAATGGTTAGATACCTCCGCTCTGTGCAGCTGCCTGATGGAGGCTGGGGCCTGTGAGTAATATTATGAATTTATTACGAATGAATTGTTAATTAATTTTGAGGATAATGGGAATTGGGGGTAAAAAGTAAAATGCATTACAATAATGACAATTGGGAGTCATATAATCTTCAAATAATATAATGCTTCAATCTTAAAACAGACCAGTATTAATAATATTTGTTGTTTAATTTCTAACTTTACTGGGATAATAATAATAATAAGGGAGCTTAATGACTTTATGATGAACACAAATTAATTTTCCAGGCACATAGAAGACAAATCTACTGTTTTTGGAACAGCATTGAATTATACCACCTTGAGAATTCTGGGAGTTGGCCCTGATGATCCAGATATGATTCGGGCAAGGAATACTTTACAGAGCAAAGGTCTGGGATTGCTGATATATAGACAGTCACATGTATGTTCATATGCAATGCAATGAAAGAGATAAAATGGTTCAGTCTCAGCATTGTCCTGCTCTGTTACAGGTGGTGCTGTCGGCATACCCTCTTGGGGTAAATTCTGGTTGGCCATCCTCAACGTATACAGCTGGGAAGGAATGAATACGCTCTTACCAGAGATGTGGTACATAGGGAATTATTAGTTTACAGATTTACTGTAGCTTTTGGTTTGAACATTTATTTAGTGGCATTTGTTTTGTGATTCATTCTATCAGGCTGTTCCCTTCCTGGGTGCCGGCACACCCCTCCACCTTATGGTGCCACTGTCGGCAGGTCTACCTTCCCATGAGCTACTGCTATGCGGTCAGACTGTCTGCCGATGAAGATCCTCTGGTGCTCAGTTTAAGACAGGTGAAGTTTCATATGTTCACCACTAGAGGCCACTCTGAGCCCACTTTAAAAACAGGCTTGTTTATACAGTTAACTTTTTGAACTCAAGTATCCAGTCACAGTTGTTGTTGTTTTTGGGTTTAAAATAGGAACTCTATGTCCAAGATTACTCAACTATTGACTGGCCAGCTCAGAGGAACAACGTTGCAGCCTGTGACTTGTACACACCACACAGCACCTTGCTTACTATCGCTTATTGTGAGAGAAGTGTGGCATCTCTGTAAAATACGATTTTTTTCCCCTTTAGATTTCAGTTAATAACCCGCTCAGACATTGTCTTACAGTGATCCTGAATGTGTATGAAGCTCATCACAGCACTTTGCTGAGAGAAAAAGCAGTGAAGGAGCTTTATGACCATATTAAAGCAGACGATCGCTTCACTAAGTGTATCAGCATCGGCCCGGTGAGAGAAAAGAGAAGACCTTTTGTTTTATGTTATGTAAAGTCAGCATGAAATCAATATTGACTCTTTCTTAATGCACTCCCTTATCATATGATAATGTTTTATCAAAAATTATACATAATTTATTGTTCATAATACTTACTTGTTTTCTCAGATCTCAAAAACGATCAATATGTTGGTACGCTGGTATGTGGACGGACCCACATCACCTGTCTTCCAGGAGCATGTGGCAAGGATTCCTGACTACCTATGGTCAGTGTCCTGATTTTAATTATACACTGTATATATTATATAATTATGCTAATATTTGGTTTCTGTCTTCCTTTTTGTGGGATTTTTTTCCTCCCCCAATGCTCCAGGATGGGTCTGGATGGTATGAAAATGCAGGTGAGATGTCATGATGAAGAATCAACTTTTGTGTTCTAAAGTTTGTTTTATCTGATCAGTTTAACACTTTTAGGTTTATTACTAACAATGTAAATTGTTCTCCCTCATTATTTATCATCTATTTTCATCAGGGTACAAATGGGTCACAGCTATGGGATACTACATTCGCAGTACAAGCATTTCTTGAGGTACATATGTAATATTAATAAACCTGAAGCTGGCACATAATTGATGATTTCTCTGATCAGTTAGGCTTGTTTTCTGAACAGGCAGGTGCCCAGGACGTCCCAAGGTTTACAGAGTGCCTCACACAAGCCCATCATTTCCTTGATCTAACTCAGGTGAGCATGATTGAATCTCATTTTTAAATATCATATTCTTCATTATTACAGCCTCTGTATATATTACTTAACTCTGTTGTGATTGTCAATGCTGCATTGGTTAATGTGTTAATCCATATACAGTGGAGGTCAAAAGTTTTTTGAAAAAAATAAATTTATGTTGTAATTTTTTTAAATCACTTTTATGGTCACTAATCAAATTTGTACATAGTTGTGACTTTTCTTTTGTACAACATGTTTGTTTTTATATATTAAAAATGCAAAATAAAAAAGTAAAAAGCATTTCAATTGTGGTATCAGACTGAAATGTAATCATTGGGTCTCTATGAGGTCTAACCAGTTGCTTATTATTGTAGATCAAAGACAATCCTCTGGAATATGAGAAATACTATAGACAAATGAACAAGGTAAACATTTGTGTATTACATTGCAACTTTCTTAATCATTCTTATTTGTTTAGATTCTGTAATGAGTATGTGTGTTTGTGTGATTCAGGGAGGTTTTCCCTTCAGCACACGGGACTGTGGTTGGATAGTTGCAGACTGTACGGCGGAAGGGCTGAAATCTGTGATGCTACTGCAGGAGCAGTGCAGTTTCCTCAAAGAAAACATTCCCATGGAAAGACTCTTTGATGCTGTCAATGTGGTACAAGCCTTATTTGCAATAGAAACATGTTTAACATTCTCTGTCTGGTAAGTCTGTGACTTACCAGTGCAGATCCACAATAATCTGATTTACATTACACTTAATATAGGAACAATCCCCTTGGAGCAACTTAGGGTTAAGTGTCTTGCTCAAGGGCACAGCTCACTCCTAATGAGCAAATCTCCCAGTTACCAGCTCTGAGCTTACGCCACTATGCCACACTGAGCCTCTTTATGACTCAAATCTCATCAACACACTACATAGACAGTGTTTGACTGTCTTTAGTCCCCGTCTTCAATCTCAGTCCCTCAAATCTTTTTTTTTTTAATCTTACTTCATGTTTACTGAAACAGAGGGTTCAAGTATAAGTTAAAGGGACGGTTAATCCAAAACTTGAGAGTTTATTCACCCTCAAGTTGTTCCAAACCTGTATGATTTTCTTTATTCTGCTGAACACAAAGGAAGATATTTGGAAGACTGTTGGAACAACTTGAGGGTGAGTAAACGATGACAGGATTTACATTTTTGGTTGAACTATCCCTTTAATTCTGGTTAGTTTTTATCCATAGGCTCATGTTATACATAGGCTACATAGGGCAGCACTTCTCTAATGCTCATCCACGGACCACTGCTTCTTTCCACTGAAATCACAAAGTAAAATGCATCCAAACTCACAAAGTGTGTAAAATACACTAATCATATATATATACTATTGTTCAAAATTTTGGGGGGCGGTAAGATTTTTTTTAACATGTTTTTGAAAAAAGTCCCCTTTGTACACCAAGGCTGCAATTATTTGATCACAAATATTGTGAAATATTATTACAGTTTAAAATAATATTCTATTTGAATATACTATGAAATGTAATTTATTGCTATGATGGCAAAGTCTTCAGTCATATGATCCTTCAGAAATAAATTTAATATGCTGATTTGATACTCAAGAAACATCTTATTATTTTCAATGTTGAAAATAAGTTGTGCTGCTTAATATTTTTTGTGGAAACAGTGATACGTTTTTTTCCCCCCAGGATTTTTTGATGAATAGAAAGTTTTTTTGAAATAGAACACTTTTGTAACATTGTTAACGTCTTAACTGTTTACTGATGGGATTTACTGATCCCAAACTTTTGAACAGTGCTGTAATTTTTTTGTGTAAATCTCTGTGATTCTGTTTTAGCTGCTAAGCATGAGAAATCCTGATGGAGGGTTTGCCACATATGAGACCAAACGTGGCGGAAAACTGCTGGAGCTGCTGAACCCATCTGAAGTATTTGGTGAGCATGCAATAAAATGTCATATTCAGTTGTCAGTGTGTTTTCCATCAGTCGTGACATGTCTGATTTCGCCTCTTTCTCTCTCAGGTGATATTATGATCGACTACACATATGTTGAGTGCACCTCGGCTGTAATGCAGGCACTCAAACACTTTCAAAACATTTATCCTGAGCACAGGGCAGGAGAGATTAGGTACAACCAAACACTACATTTCAGCATATTTCGTTTTGAAAAATCGTTTAATTTCATTAAACCACACCTCTTGATCACATAGGGCTACTCTTCAACAGGGGCTGGACTACTGCAGGAGGGTTCAAAGACCTGATGGCTCATGGGAAGGGTAGGCATTGGTGTATTTAGTATCAGAGACATTATTCGGTTGCTTCTTAGTCTGTTTATGAAGTATATTGTCATTGGACACTCAGTTCCTTTGCTGCTTGTCTTAGGTCTTGGGGAGTCTGTTTCACATATGGAGCCTGGTTTGGTCTCGAGGCATTTGCATGTATGGGCCACACTTTCCAAAATGGGTATGTTATTTGTTTGTGTCCTGATTTTTATGTTCATTTAATAAATCATGTCTGTTCTTTTACTTTTCAGTTTATTTAAAGAGCCCCTATTATGCTTTTTCACATATGTCTTTCCATGCTGTGTGTATTATAGCTGTTCAATAGAAAAGTTTTAAAGATCTCAACAAATTCTTAACTGAAATGAGTCATCAGTAATTCCAGCCTTACTTCCTGTACAAAATGACGTAGGTTTGTAACACATTTGCTTAATGTCTGTCTATGGTCTACATTGGCTGCCCATGAACAATGATGCCGTTGTTACTGTTCATATCATGGTGTATACAATTGCTGATGGATCCTCTGGAGTTGAAGATCAGATATGAGAATGAGCATTTCATTTCCGACGTGCTGTAAGCGGTCGACCAATCACAACAGACTAGGGCAACCGACCAATCAGAGCAGAGTAGGCTAGTGGTTTAGAGAGACTGTATCTTTAATCAAACTTTTTCAGACACAGAGAAAAGAGGTGATGAGGCAATGTATATTATGAGAAAATTCAAGTGTTGTTTCACTTTGGATGCATTTAAACCTGTTAGGAGACCTCCAAAACAAAATTAGGAACCTTTAAAACAGCATAATAGGGGCACTTTAGCACCCTCATTCATTTCTTTTCTACAGATCTGTTTGTGAGGAGGTGAAAAATGCCTGTGAGTTCCTTCTGTCGAAGCAGATGGAGGATGGAGGCTGGGGCGAGGACTTTGAGTCATGTGAGCAGCGATGCTATGTTCAGAGCAAGAACTCACAGATCCACAACACTTGCTGGGCTTTGCTGGGGTTGTTGGCTGTCAGGTAACATCAGAACCAGTGGTTTTTAGATACCTCTACAGAAGTGCATCTTTAATTGACTAAAAAATATATTTTTTAGGTACCCAGACATCAGAGTGATTGAGCGAGGCATTGAAGTTTTGATTAATAAGCAGCTGCCCAATGGAGACTGGCCACAGGTGAGCAAAGCCGTTCCCTGGTCTCTAAAACTCAACTGAGTTCTCTCAATCTGTTCAATAAAGTGTACTTTCCCTCTTTTCAGGAGAACATTTCTGGAGTGTTCAATAAAAGCTGTGCCATCAGCTACACTTCTTACAGGAATGTGTTTCCTGTGTGGACGCTGGGCCGCTTCTCACGGCTCTACCCCTGCAGCTCACTGGCTGGGAAACTCAAACTCTGAGGCAGATACTGTGTACCTCTGCCTCAAATAAGCAGTATCTGACTATAGACTATTCTTCTTTGAAACAAACCTGTTTGCTGCTCTTTAGAAAGTAGGACTGATTTGTCTAGATTTGTTTAGAATATTATATACAGAATACTTTATTCAAATAATTTTGATCTTATTCATTTTTGTACTCATTTAACCATGGGACCAAGGCTTTGTGTTCTGTAGATGATTCTGCAATTACATTTGATTTTCTGTATTCTCAAAAAATAAATAATTTTATATTTTGGCTTACCTTTTTGCATTTATCTTCTTACTGTGTTGTCTGAATTATGTTTTATACTTTTCCCTATGGTTGGCACTGATTAAAATCAGTTTGGATTAATATTGTTGGCCAAACTGCATACTGCTCAGATCTGCGTTTCCCAAAAGCATCCTAAGTAGACCGTAGAAGCATTGCCACCAATGGTCTCTACGATCAGCCTGGCTCACAATGCTTTTAAAAAATGCAGCCCAGTAATGTTGTCAAAAGTAATGCACTGTAATGAGGTCATGTAACATCAATGTAGCATACTATATTAAACTATAGATAATATTTTAACAATTTTTCTCTTTTTTTACTCATTATCCAAATATTATGTGTTAAAATGTCTATTTTACATTTTACACAAAATTGAGTTTAGAGTTAGAATTTAATTTATTGAAAATAACTGTCATAAATAGACACCACGGTCTGAAATGAACATGTAACGTATTGAGGCCATGTGATCAGTCTTAAATATATAGTTATATGTAGAATATTTGTGCAGTATACATTAGTAGTAGTAGTAGTAGTAGTAGTACTAGTAGCAGCACATTTACGTTGGAAGCGGACTTTTATTTTGACATGGTGAAGAATTGTTTCTGCATTCACGCTGATCTGGGTTTATGGTTGAAGCCGGTTTAATGAAGTGCTAATTTCCTCACAGACCATCCGTCAATTTTGTGCGATATCGAAGGGCTTTTTGCAGCATGACAGGACGGAGTTATGACTGTTAATGTCACGGATTAAATGATGGCGTCAGGATGGCGGCAGCCTCGATCAGTTAACGTTACAGCTGCTTTACTCCTTAACACCATCATCATCTTCATCAGCACCGGCGCACAGACCCACACCTGTGACCATAAAGTGCCCCTGCCTACAGAGGTCAGTCCCTCGTATCTTTTTTCTTTCTTCTCGCCCCCAAATATGAGATGTGTACCAAACTGTTTGGCTGTGCCTTCTTAATATCATGTAATGTTGATCTTTCCACCCCCAAATCAAAAGTGTCAATCTGCCTAAGGTCTCATTTTGTTTTCCACAGAAGAAAGAATGTGACATGAAGGTGAATAAATTGACACAATTTTCCTTTTTTTTTTGTTGTTGTTGGTTGAACTATCCCTTTAAAAGACATTGATCAGGTGTCACATTAAAAGGAGAGTTCACCTTAAAATGAAAAAAAAAACAATCTGTCATTTACTCATCTTCATGTTGTTTGAAATCTCTATTAGGTTTTTAACACAAAAGAAATTGTATAGCAGTCCAAACTTTTTTTTAACATTCAATGAAAGTCATTCCTCACTGCTCAAATAATCTATAAAATATTTTTTAAATAATATTATTTAATATTATTTTACTAATACCTTATAATAATCTAATATCTGCTGTTTGTCCTTCTAGGTGATACATAAAGTGTTTCTAAAGCCAAATAGATTGATCAAAAGAAGCAGTGACCAGCAGTTAAAGATCCAGATAGAGTATGACTCCAGCTTGGATGGGTTAGTTATTGGTTTATGTTTTTTATTAAATGCAGAAATGCCACATTATCATGCCCATACATTGACTTCACATTGTCTTTACTGCTCGCACAGGTTAGATGAAGCCAAAAGCAGCCTTGTGAAGGTATATTTTGATTTATGTGAACAAGATTTTATAAGTCAAATGTTACTTGTTAAATCTTAAAAATGGCCTTTCACCTCTATATAGGATGCATGCATGCATTATTGATCTTTTTCTGCTTTGTTTCAAGGACAAGCTCCTCCCACAGGCTATTGATTATCTTCAAAAGGCCTTTAGGGTTCGTAGGCAGTCAGGCCCAATATTACTGAGCAGGTAATTCTCATCTGATTTAGTATTGTCTTGTTTGACTTAAAATTGCACTCGTCTCTGCCCTGCTGGATGCTTGGTTGTCACTTAATCTAACTGGTGTCTGTTTTTAATCCCAATGTATTTTTCTAAATTATTAGGCAATGTGCAACCAATCAGTACCTTAGGAAGAGAGATGATCCACACCGCTACTGTCAGGGACCATGTGCAGGTATCACCAAGTGTGGCCCAGTTATTGTCCCTGAACAACATTTGCAGGTGGGTCCCTACAAAACTTTACTTATTTTTATTACACTATTTTTGTCTATATAGTATAGCTGTTTTTTGTTGCATATAAATAATATAGATTAGTAAATCCAAAACCCTCTAGAAGACACAGTGATTTTGTTCCTGATGTTTTCATTTTTGTAATTTATTATGAACCATGTTCGGCATACATATTTCATACTGGTTTGATTTACTCACCAAAGCCTATTAGTCTACCCGTTTGCATATAATGAACATTGTATTAAAATCAAGATGTGCCTTTTATCAGCCTTTTATCCTTTTTAAAAATAAGGTCAGATTTTACTATGTGAGTTGTGGGTGGTAAAAGGATGAGGCTTTACAACAGAAATAAGTTAAATAGAAATGGTATATTTACATAATTCACAGAAAATTTTAAGCAACACATTGAAAACAGGAAACCTGTGTGTGGAGTCTGTTGCAGCATGAAAACCTCTGAAACATCTGTGTATTTGACAAATATTGCATCTAATCCACTTCATCTGTGACAATGTACGTAAGGGAAGCTTGTTATCAGAAGAAATTAGTTTTCAACTCCTCACCTGATTGTAAGTGGCAAATTTTGCCGATTAGTTAAATCCAGCCATAATTGGTGCAGTTATTGGTTATTGATGTAATTGATGAAGTTAGAGTAGTTTGATGGTTGTTTAAATATTCATTTCCGTGTTTGAAATATTATAATAAAAATGATGTACTTAATATATAGACTTTTTTTTTTAAGCACAAAAAGGAAAAATATAATTATGTTGCATGTAAATATGCAAATGAACAAGTTCTTTTTCTTTAGCAATGCAGGGTTTGCAGTGAGTCTGGAAAGTCCTGCGGTCCCGTCGGTCCTCCTGATGGTGAGGGGGTGGCGAGGGCAGATTTTGTGCTGTATGTGAGTGCGATGACCACAGAACGCTGTGGACAAGAGAACATCGTAGCCTATGCAGCGTACTGCCAGTTGGAGTCTGAACTGGACAGGTAGTAGCAAGAATTATGTCGTAATGTAGGTGATTTTGATTCGTTTTTCGGTACGCTGTGGGCTAGTGCTCTGCTGATAACACGGAATTTCTTAATGCAGGCCCATCGCTGGATATGCCAATCTGTGTCCCAATATGATCTCTACTCAACCTCAGGAGTTTGAAGGGATGCTGTCCACAGTCAAACATGAGATCATACATGCCCTGGTAACAAAATCAACTCTGCACATCTACTTAAAGAAAGACCATGAAAGAGCTTCATAGATTGTTCAACTATATGTCTTGTTTCTAAGGGGTTTTCAGCAGGACTCTTTGCCTTTTATCACGATGATAATGGGAAACCTTTGACACCGCGTTCTGCAAGTGGTCTACCTGCATACAATGAAAGGTAATGATTGTATATTCATTTTGAGAATTCAGTTAGAAATATTATGGAAAACTATTTACATAAATATACAGAAGTATCATGCCTATGTAATGCAACGTTTATTGTAGTTAAAAAAAAAAGAAAAAAAGGTCAAATGTTAGTCTAGAGCCCTGTAAGTGTGTGTGTGTCTGATTTTGCTTTGTTTGCCTTTTAATGTTTCTCTTATGCAACAGAAATGGCAGCGCTTATCAGTTATCACCAGTGCAAACTCTAACAAATTTCAGTCGCACCAGCAGGACAAGAGGTCACAAAATGTGACCATTTAGTCACAGTATAAAGCTCTGACATGCACTGTGTTTATTTCTGTATATCTCTCTCAGTTTAGGGTTATATCAGTGGAGTGATAAAGTCATTATAAGAGCAACTCGGCTGTGGGACATCCGTGGTGGCCACATGGTTCGACACACCGTCCATCTTTTGGCCACCCCACGTGTAGTGGTAAGTTTTTCTTTCTTCTTTCCTTTTAAAGGAACGCCATGTGTATATAGTCCATTGAGCTACATGATTTGTTGTATACAATGTTTTATCAGGATGAAGCCAGGAGACATTTTAATTGCCCCATTCTTGAGGGCATGGAACTGGAGAACCAGGGAGGTGCTGGAACAGAGTTCAACCACTGGGAAAAACGTCTGTTAGAGGTAATGAAAGGTACATTTAACAGTTACGATGTCGGTTGTCAAAGTTTTGTTTTTATTGATTTCAGAGTATTTTATTTTAACAGAATGAGGCAATGACTGGATCGCACACCCAGAACAGAGTGTTTTCCAGAATTACTTTGGCCATAATGGAGGACACAGGGTAAGAGAAGTATTATTGCTCATCGATAGCTAATGCAGTTGATTTCAACTCGGCTTCAACTTCCACTTTATTGTCAATTCTACTATATGTACAAGACATACAGAGGATTGAAATTCTGTTTCCCTCAGACCCACAGTGTAAAAAACCGCCAACAACATAAAAGACAAGTATTAAAAATAAATGGATACAATATATACATTAAAAACATCACAAAAACAAGTGCCAACAATATGCTAACAAATTAGCAGCAGTTGTAAAAGTGCCTCATACATTATGTGAGCAAATGTGTGTGATTCATATTTAAGTGGAATTTAAGCACTAGAATTGTATTGTCTTGTGATTGACTCCTCTGTGCTATCTTCTGTTTTAAGTTGGTACAGAGCCAATTATAGTATGGCAGAGAACCTGGAGTGGGGAAGAGGTTTGGGCTGCGACTTCGTGATGAAAAGCTGTAAATTCTGGATAGACCAACATCGCCATACGTAAGCTTTTATACATGCTATATATATATACAGATATACTCAAAAGTGCACATAGTTTTATGGCACCCCATGAGTAAAATATCTCTGAAGTATATTCCCAGTAGTATTTACATTTTTTAGCACACCAGGGTGACGAGGAACATGAAATTGTTTAGCTATGATGTCTTGTTTCACAGAAGTATAAATATAAGGAAGCACAAAGGCCAAATTCTCTTAATCATTCATCACAAAATGTAAAACCAAAGAATATAGTTCTGATGTGCAGCAAAAGATTGTTACAACATAGAAAGTGGCTGTAGGAAAATAGCTAAAGCACTGAAAACCCCCATTTCCACCATCAGGGAAATAATTAAGATCCAATCAACTAAAGATGTTTTGAATCTGCCTGGAAGAGGACGTAATAATAATGATAATAATAATGAATTTTATTTGTAATGCACTTTACATTTCTGCAATCTCAAAGTGCTACAGAGCATCTAGAAGTACAATAAAAAACACAGTTAATTAAATACAAAAAATAAGAAAAAATATTTAAGAAACTATTCAAGAACAACTATTTAAAACACATTCAGTGGAAAGCTTTAGTAAAAAGAAATGTTTTTAGGTTTCGTTTAAAAACATCTGTAGTCTGTGGGGCCCTCAGGTAGTCCTGGAGGGTATTCCACAGCCTCGGAGCAGCGGATGAAAAGGCCCTACCGCCCATGCTGCAAAGTTTTGTTCTGGGAACTTGGATGGTGTTTTTGTTAGCAGAACGAAGTGTGGGTAGGAATGTTGGGTGGGTGAGAAGTTCCTGTAGGTAAAGGGGGGCATGTCCGTAAATACACTGTTGGGTGAGGAGGGAGACTTTATATTCCACTCTGAGCGGGACAGGGAGCCAGTGAAGTGATTTAAGGATGGGGTGATGTGTTCATGCTTGCGCACCCTCATCAGGATCCTGGCCGCGCTGTTTTGGATGTACTGCAGTCGCTGTTGCTTTTGCCAGAGATCCCGATGAGGAGTGCATTACAGTAGTCCAGCCTGGAGGAGACAAAGGCATGGACAAGCTTCTCTGCATCTGCCAGGCTGAGTGTTGGACGGAGTTTGGCGATGTTCTTGAGGTGGAAGAATGATGTCTTACAAAGGTGATTGATATGGTTGTCAAAGGTAAGGTTTGAATCCTTTTTGACACCCAAATTATTGACAGATGTGGAAAGGGAGATATTGTGGCCAGAGAAAGTGATACTGGTGATGGGTGAAGAGCGAGGCTGATGTGGTGTACCAATCAAAATAGCATCTGTTTTGGAGCTGTTTAACTGAAGGAAGTTGAGCTTCATCCACGTCTCTATCTCCTCCATGCAGGTGGTCAGTGTGGATGTTGGAAAGGGAGCAGAATAAGTGGGGGTTGTCTTAATATACAGCTGTGTGTCATCAGCATAACAATGGAACGATATACCATGTCTGCTAATGATTTTGCTAAGGGGGAGCATGTAAACAGAGAAAAGTGTGGGACCCAGCACAGAGCCCTGAGGAACCCCGCAGGTGACATTATGGGTGAGTGATTTAGCTTTGCCCAGGGCAACGTACTCAGTTCTGCCAGTAAGGTACAAAGCAAACCACTCGAAGACACCCTTTGAGAGTCCAATGGTGTATTTCAGGCGGTGGAGGAGAATGTTATGGTCTACTGTATCAAATGCAGCTGTTAGGTCTAGTAGGACGAGTAGATGTGGGGAACCAGCATCTGCTGCCATCAGGAGGTCATTGGTGATCCTGACCAATGCTGTTTCTGTGCTATGGCCAGGGCGGAAACCAGACTGAAACTTTTCAAACAGGTTATTGTGTTTGAGATGAGCTTGAAGTTGTGCTGCCACTATTTTTTCCAGAACCTTTGATAGGAATGGCAGATTTGAAATGGGCCTGTTGTTGGAGAGAACATCTGGATCCATCCTTGTTTTTTTCAGTAGAGGTCTGATGACAGCTGTTTTTAACGCAGATGGAATATCACCAACCAGAAGGGAGTGGTTAATGATCTTGGTGATGAACGGTGAAACAACAGAGAGGTTGGCCTTCAGCAGAGTAGAAGGGAAAGGATCCAGGGCACAGGTGGACGGCTTCATTCTCTTGATGACATCCTCCACCTCTTCCTGTGTGGCTTCGGAGAAATAGCTGAGGTGCTGGACAATCTCAAATGTTGGGTTAGCCGTTGGAGGGGGCAGAGCAGCAGTGGTGGTGAGGTGAGAGCAGATGTTATTCACTTTTTGTTAAAAAAAAGTGATGTGCATATTACACCTCTCTTCAGTAGTCTCAGAGTGGGAGAATACGGGGGGTTTTAGAAGGTGGTTAATTGTTGAGAAAAGTTGTTTAGAGTTTCCAGGGTTTTTATTGATGATAGTGGAATAATAAAATGACCGTGCGGCTCTAAGAGCTTCTGCATAAGCCCTCTTTTGTTTCCTGTATGCCTGTTTGTGAACAGTCAGACCAGAGGCCTTGAACCGCCGCTCAAGGACACGCCCAGCCGCCTTCATCTTCCGCAGCTCGCATGTGTACCAGGGCGCTGACCGCGAGAATGAGACTGACCTGGATATTAGAGGGGCGTGGAGGTCCAGGAGACTGCCCAGGGACTGGTTATAAAAATCCACTGAGTCAGCAATGGAAGTTAAATCAGAAAAGCCGGAGGAGAGATGTTGAAGATCCTGGGTCAGGACATCCGTATTGATGTTTTTTTACTTTCTGCATTGGATCTGTCTCTTTGGCTTGGGGTGAGAGGAAGGAAATGGCAACTCCATTGCCACAACCTTGTGATCTGAAACTCCAAGATCATAAACCTGTAGGTTACTGATTTGGGCTGAGTTTGAAATGACCAAATCAAGTGTGTGACCCTTGGAATGTGTGGGGACATCAACATGTTGTAAGTTGAGGGAGTCTAGAAGCTGAAGAAAATCAGCAGCAGAATGACATGAGGGGGTGTCAATATGAATATTTATATCTCTCAGAATTATGGTATTGGCAGAGGTTGTACAAAGTGAAGTGAGGAGATCAGATATTTCCGGGATAAAAGCAGAATTTTGTCTAGGTGGCCGGTAGATAAGGAGAACAGTCATTGGAAAGGGGGGCTTACATTTAAAAGCTAGACACGCGCAAGAAGATATTTCAGGCAACATGATGGAGGACAACTCCAGGTCCTGTCGGTAGATGACAGCTAGGCCACCACCTCGGCCAGTGCTGCGAGCTGCCTCCAAATAACAGTATCCAGGGGGACAGGCTTCGTTTAGGACAGAGTACACCTCTGGCTGGTGCCATGTTTCTGTTAAGCACATAAGGTCTAATCCCTTATCCATGATGTGGTCTTGGATAAAAGTTGACTTATTTGTGAGGGATTGTCCATTAAAAAGTTCTAATTTGAGCGTTGATAGGGTGGTGAATCTTGTTATTGGCCGCAATACACTAAAATCCACTCCACGTTTTCTGTCTTGCTCTGTGCTGAAAGATCTTGCGGTGTTTCCCATGTTGCCAACACAGAGAGCAACACTGTTCTGATGACGCGGTAGATGTGCGACAGTGGTCCAATATTTGAGCTTCATGATGGCCGCAGGAAGGTTTTGACTAGCGCTAGGCATTATCCAAACACAGAGCTGGGACACTGACAGGCACAGCGAGAAGATGGTCCATATCATGGCAGAGGAGTGCATGAGCCAACTCCCAGCAATCACCAGCAAACAGCCGATACTTAGAAGAGATAGCAGTAGGTGAGTAAATGTCCTTCAGATTAGAAGCAAACCGTAACAATCCATACAAAAGGTTTTCGATGTAGAAAAGCAGCGAACAACGGTGAAAAACGAGCATCCTCTCCTGTCATGAGAGAGTCCATTCGAAACTACCAACTGCCAACTACCAACTGTCAACAGCCAAGTAGAGTTATCTGAGCCGATACGATCCAAGGAACAGTCCCAATATCAGCGCTGACTGATTGGACTAGTTATGGTCAAAAAAATTAAAATAAAATCTAAATCTAACATAAGTTAAACTAAAGTCGGGTGGAAAAGCGGCGAACAGACAATGCCAATGTCTGGAGGAGAGTTTGAGTGGACAAAGACTCTCCAAGGATCACAGCTGGAGAATCACAGAGATTAGTTGAGTCTTGGGGTCAGAAAGCCTAAAAAAAAATCTAACAAACCCCTATATCACCATATGTTGTTTGGGAGGGATTCAAGAAAAATCCTCCTCGATCATCCAGAAACAAACTCCGGCATACTCAGTGGTCAGACACAACTTTTTTTGCTGGAGGTCCTGGACATCTTGTTCAGACACATGGTATCATGGATTCTAGCAAATAAACCAACAGATAAAAAAATCAAAACCTGACGGCCTCTGCTAGAAATCTTATAATGGGCCGTGGTTGGCTCTTCTATCAGGACAAAGATCAAAAACAAACATCAAAATCAACACACAAATATGTCACTGAACACAAAATGAAGCTCCTGTCATGGTCATCCCAGTCCCCTGACCTGAACCCTATAGAGAATGAGGGGCTGAACTGAAGAGAAGAAGCACCAACATGGATCTGGGAATCTGAAGGATCTGGAGAGATTCAGTATGGAGGAAGGGTCTCCGATCTCTTGTCAGGTTTCTCCAAACTCATCAGGCATTAGAGGAGAAGACTCAGAGCTCTTATCTTGGCAAAAGGGGGTTGCAAAAAGTATTTAATAAAAGGGTGCCAACAATTGTGGCCAACGTGTTTTGGAGAAAAGCATTTATTTCATAATGTGATTTACCCCCCATTTTCAATTATTTTACTTCAATGAAAGGTTAGATTTTTGTGATTTTTTTTTTAAATATTTTTTTTTTAAAATAAGATCAAAAGGATAAACAATGCAGATTAATTGTAATCATTTGATTTAAGCCGTATTTGATCATATTTACCAGGGGTGCCAACAATTTTGACCACGACTGTACATATACACATGTGCACCATAAAACTCTGTGCACTTTTGAGTATATCTGTTTGTGGTAGTAAGTGGACTGACTTTTATGCGTTTTGGTGCATATGCACTTTTATGATGCTTTTATCCAAAATGTCATACCAGTGCATAAAAACTATAGATTTTACCAGTTCATGTTTTCTGTAGGAATCAAAACTTGCGACATTACTAGTGGTACCGAAACAGATTATAAATGTTGTACATTTTCACCAGTTCTTTATTTCACATTGTACATTATCTAGAGAAATTTGAGCTTCATTGATTTAAATATAGAGTATAGTGGGAAAAGGTTTGGGCCACTGATTGGACACCTATATCCTAATGGGGTTTTTCTTTGTGTGTTTGAAACAGGAGGCCAACACTGAGCCCGTACTGTGATTCTGTGAGGAGCGCACCTCTGCAGCTCACCTGCAGGCAGGACCAGCTGGCAGTGGCTGTGTGCAACCTGCAAAAGTTTCCTCATTCACTTCCTGCAGAGTATCAGGTAAGATCAGCAGAAATGCAAATATAAGAGTAATTTTCACTCAGTCCTCAACCTGCTGTTCCCACGCTAATAAAATAAACGGACTTGACAGGGTACCTGTTGGTTACTTTTTAATTGTGTAAATCCAGGATGACTGCCGTTATAGAAGGTTGATGTAACACTTTACAATATGGTCTGATTAGTTAACCTTAGTTAATGCATTAAATAAAAATTAACAATACATTTGTTACAGTATCAATCTTTGTCAGCATTAGTAAATTAAAAATACAATCATTCATTGTAAGTTTGTCTACTAAATAATATTAACAGATACAACTTCAGATTATTTAATAATGTATTTGGACATTTTGAAATTAACAATGATTAATGCTTTAGTTAGTAGTCATTAGTTCATGGTAAGTAATGTAAAAATGAAACCTTATTGTAAAGTGTTACAAGATTGATTTAATCACATTGAATGTGATAAACCCTCTCCATCTTGTAGTATTTTGACCATATCCCTGGCGTCCCTGAGGAGGATTTATCATCGTATGGAGGGGCTGTGGAGATTGCAGACTATTGTCCCTTTAGCCAGGAGTTTAGTTGGCACGTGGGTGGGGAATACCAGCGCAGCTCTTACTGCAGGATACAGGAAAACCAGCCTGGTGAGATGCCACTCCCTCACAACCTTTCAGTATTTTTTTTTTATGTAAACTTTTTTTTAATGTAAACTTCCATTCTACAACTGTTGAGGCTATTGGGGTTTGCTTTTTTTTTAGCCACATGGAGAAACTATGGTGCAGAACAGTACGGCCCAGGATCAGTGTGTCTGTACCAAAAGTCAGCATTCGTAATGGAGCAGTGCACCAAACTAATGACCTACCCAGACTGGGGCAGTGGTTGCTATAAGGTAACAATATATGAGCTGTGAGGGGTGAAATTCTGTTAATAAGTAAAAATGTTTATGAAAGAAGTCTGCTATGCTCACAAATGCTGCATTTAGTTGATCAAGTAAAACAGTAATATTGTGAAATATTATTATCATTTAAAATACCTGTTTTCAATTTTAATGTACTTTAAAATGTAATGTATTCCTGTGATAGAAAAGCTGCATTTTCAGCAGCCATTACTACACTCTTTAGTGTCACACGATCCGTCAGAAATCATTCTAAGATGCTGATGTGGGGCTCAAGAAACATTTCTTATTATTATCAATGTTAAGAAAGTTGAGAATTTTTGTGAAAAATTATTTCAGGATTCTTTGATGAAATAAGAACAGTATTTATTTGAAAAGACAATCTTTTGTAACATTATAAATGTTTGTAATGAAATCAATTTAATGCTTCATACTTGCTGAGTAAAAGTATTAATTTCTCCAAATGGTAGTGTGTGAATAATATTAGAGTAAATATTACAACTATTTATTTCCTTTCCACTTTGAACCAGAGCATTATGTTGCACAACATGGGAAAGGGATGATTTATGTGAACTGAAACAGTGTGTTTTTTTGTTTGTTTTTTGGTGCAGGTAACTTGTACAGCCCAAGGGTTGTTGGTTTGGGTGCAGAACGAGTCCTATCCATGTGTTCGTACTGGTCAGGTGATCAGCGTAAGCATACGAATGAATGGATGGGTCTACAGCGGGCAGCTCATCTGCCCCTCCTGCTCTTACTTCTGCAGCGATTGCCCCCTCCCTCATGAGATACCCCCTCTAAACATCACCAAGAGTGCTCGCTTAGGTGAGTTACTGTTTAACATGCTTCACATAACCACATTAGCTGTGTTTCCATCCACCTATTTTTATGCACATTTTGGGATATTATATAAAAACACTGGATATAAAGATGCACATGAAATTCTAAAAACTGAGGTGGACACATTTATAAAAATATGAAAGCTATTTTAAATTGTAGTAATAATTCACAGTATTACTGTATTTTTCATCAAACAAATTCACCATTGGAAACCATAAGAGACTTCCAAACTTTTGACCGCCTATGTACAAGATTCATACGAAGTATGAAAAGTATGTTTGCAAAAAAAGATTAATGCATTTCATATTATAATATAATTTTTCCCCCCCTCTCAGATCCTTGTTCCAGATCTTCCTGTTTGGTAGTGAACTTATGGCAGCTCCTGTTATCTCTTACTCCATTGCTGATCGGCTTCCTCCTCTGTGGCAGGGACTGAATTTAGTCCTGGTGGAACGGATGAATACAGACGCCTTGCTGCCACAGGCTTCCCTTGAGGTTTAGCTGCTGTGGAGGACAAAACAGCCTTCACTTCTGTAGTGTAGTCTGCGATCTGATAACTGTTCTCTCTATGCAGAGACTGTAGGTGTGATTTGAAAAGCCATTGATTGCACTCCTCCTCGTCTGGCTGTCAGGTGCCAGCGAGCTGTAGATCCAATGTGAAGCCATAGTCATGGAAGCTGCGATCGTGCAGCACGGTTATGCAGGTGCTAATCAACCTTCTCTTTGTCTCTCTCTGATGGACCTGTAGCATTTTGGGTCGTAAAATAGGCGTCTGGCTGAGAATGATGGGAGATATGCTCTCTAGTGTTCAGCTCATGGTGCTCCTCTGTTGTTCCGTGAAATTACTTGCTGGTAATGTTTTGATCAGCATATATCAGGTCATGTGACTGACGATGCTTGTGAATTTGCATGGGGAATGGCAGGTGAGATCTCTATTAAGGTTAGTGTAAGTGCTGAATTTAATTGTTTTTTGATAATTTATAGAAACTTGAATGTTGCCATTGTGGAAGATAAATATGTTAGAAGAGGTTTAAAAGCATTTCATTTAATTAATATACAGTCCAGAAGTCTGAGATTACATTGAAAAGCTGGGGTTTGTTTCTATATATTTTTTTTTAGATATTTTAGGATTTTGAGCAAATTCAAAAGAGGAAAAATGTGATGAAATATGAATAAAAAAAGAATGTCTGTGCAGCTTGAGTGCTGCTGTCATTAAAGAAAAAAAGTAGATATTCTGAAATTTATTAACATTTTTAATTCAACTTTTGAATCAAATTGTTATGCTGATATTTTATCTTTTGTATAACAGTTTGTACTAAATTAAATGGCAAATTAATGCATTAGTTTTATCTCAACTTAGTTATCTGATATACAAAATTCAGCTTTGATTAAAGGGGCAGTGTGTGATTTCTGAGAAACATTGTTGAAATTAGAAATCAACCCAAATACATCCCTCCCTTCATTGCTTCGCCCCAAAAATGCATGCACACGCAATGCAACAGTGGATGTCTCTTTATCATAGCAGAAGCAAAGCAAAATAAAGCTTAGATAACAAACGAACAAGGAAGAATAAAAAAACATACAGTACACAAAAGTTTAAAGGCACAATATGTAAGATTTTTAGATTAAAATATCCAAAAACCACTAGAATTATTTACAAGGTTAGACTTGTTTGAATCGCTTGTTTTCTTGATGAACGCTTTTATCATGCCTCAGAGACAACACTATTTTGTCAAGTGGCTTACATGGCATAATCAGAGAGCGCTTTCTCCATCATACAATATATTTTAAAATTAATTGCATGTCATTTAGTAATCCTTTTTTTATTAATTTGATATTCTTAGATCGATCTAGATTACTGCAAAGTGCAACAAGTCTCTCATACCAGCCACCGAACGCACGGAGTAACGTAACATATCTGTCAACACACTCAAATGTATTCAGTATGATTGATTTAACTATGTAAAACAGCACTGCGTTACCCCACATACGCAAGAGCGGAAGCGGCCGACTGCAGCATAAGCGTAATAAAAGCTCAGAGACCGGTGTTTTGCGCAGGTCTCTCTTATTAGCATTTGCACCCAAGGGCTCTCAGCTCATCCTGCTTCATACCACCATAATGTTAATAAAACTTTAATACATTCGCTCGTTCATGAATGTGATTTTTGCCTGAGTCCGTCGGATTCCTTTCCATCGGCAAAGTTGGTGTAGAGTCAAGACTACAACTCCCATGATTCCACTCTCATTCACGGAGTCATCAAGCTAAGCCTTTGTTTTGAATAAGCGACCTCTAGCCACAAAACTTGCATACTGTCCCTTTAAGCAAGAGTTGTTGTTAGTCACCAGCAGCACACCAGGGGCCTATACTATGAAGCCGGTTTAGCTAGCTAGCCAGATATGTTTAATCTTAGTTTGTACCAATCCTGGGTTTTAAGTACCATTAAAGTGGTTTGGCTTTTAGCAGTGTTCATCTCCATAGTAACTTACACTCCGCAGCTAACCTGCTCCGGAGCAGGTTATGTCCAGGATAAGAGATCGCAAACTGAATTTGAACCAATCAGCTGCGAGCAAAGTGTCACACCTCTGATGCAATAAAGCCACTCCCCCTGTTTCTCTTGCTCCAAATTTAAGGTCACTACATTATATATATATATATATATATATATATATATATATATATATATATATATATATATATATATATATATATATATATATATATATATATTTGTCTAATGATGATTACTTAATTTAATAATTGTACAATTATAAATTACATAGTACAATATGTTCAAATAGAAATCTGTTATTTTACATTGTAATATTTC
Source organism: Gobiocypris rarus (assembly GCA_023029165.1). Lineage (NCBI taxonomy): Eukaryota > Metazoa > Chordata > Actinopteri > Cypriniformes > Gobionidae > Gobiocypris > Gobiocypris rarus. The sequence goes on from CM040910.1 coordinate 38,279,526, forward strand.
ACAATATTAAAGTTATTTATGTGTATATATATATGTATATGTATAAAACAAAAAACATAAAAAAATGCAGACACGAGAAAAAAAAATATATAAGCTACTTTCACAACTATTTTCTTTATTTATCCTCTTACATATAAATAAATCCTCTTAAATTATTTTCTTCTTTGTAAATGCTTTTAAATTCTTTATATATACTTCAATGTCTTTATCTTCAGCAAAAGAGTTTTGAATCACGTTAGCTCTCTCGCGAGAAATGAGTCACACTTTGCGTTGAAAGGCATGTGATTGGCTTCTCACTGCTGATGTCACACTTTCACGTGCATGCGCTCCACAAACTCAAGATCAAAGCCTGAGTTGACAGAGAAAGTTGATGATCAGTATCATGGGACCAACAAAGCCTGAATTGATTGGTTTGGTTTTGTCAACTCAAAACTAATCCTATAACCCTGAGTTTGTTGATCTGCCATCATGGTACAGGCCCCAGCTCCAGACAAACACTCAAAACAGTCCTGTTACAGCAACTTGGTTTTGTGAAAGAGTAAAACCAATGTTACTCATGTATGGAGCAGAAACAACATGTCTACTGCTTCTGTTTTCAGGCCATCCCACTTGGGTCTCTCCTGCGCACCAGAGCTTTTCTTATATTAACACGCGTCCTAAAGCCCTTGCCTGATCATAACCCTACTTTTTCCAGTGATATTCATCTGACCTTTTCTCATTTATAATGTCTTCAGCCATCTCTCCTTCTACTTTCTTCAAATCTCCCTCTTGCTCTCTCTTCCTCCTCATTATGAGTATATACACCCCCTACTGATGATTGGCTACAAGTGTGTTGTGCTGCTCGGTCCGATCCACTTTCAACAGCGTTTCTCAGAAATCGTTTACTGCACGTTTAACACTGATTCTTTATGAACTGTGTGAAATGTGTTGCCACATTGAAATGTGTTTGGTCCTAAAGGGCTGTCCTGCCAAGGCTGCAGATTATAGATCTTTGTTTTCTAACAACCAACTCGTTAAAAGCCCTTAAGAAAAGTGCTTTTTGTAGACATTTATATGAGATTATTTGCTTGTTTCATTAGTTTGTCTTCACTGAGAAGTATGCATACATTTTTATTTATTCTTTATAATGCTAATTTAAAAACTTTAATTTCATGATTTAACCAACACTTTTAACTAACATTAATTTGCATTTGAAATGTAGCCATTATTTTAAAAACAAAACTAGGAACAAATACGAAGGAGTTGCACTGTATATGTGGTAGTTTAGAGATTAGATTGTTACCGTTTATGTGTTAGAGGACTAGTGAAGGTGTCTGTAATGTATTTTAGTATTTAACTTTTATTTTTTAACGGTATGTTTAAATAGGCAACTTGCGTGGATACTCCTCTGTCATCTTGTAACTAAATACACTAATAGTGCACAAAAGTCGCACCTAAATGTCGAATTCGTAAACTTTTTAGTATTATAATATTTTACTTCTTTTTATTAGGTAATAGTGTGCTATTATTCCAGGATACAGTATTAGTTAAATTCAAACTAACGGTTTTGACAGTGCTGAGAGAAAACACGGCAGCTTTAACAAGAACACTGATTTTAGAGCCTTGGCATATGGAATATGTTGTGTAAATATATTTGTTTCTATAGTAGTACTGATAGTGTTACGATTTTGATTTAGCTTTTTGAGTATGCTGTTTGATGAAGAGATTAACTGTGTGATATATATGGAGCAAATACGTTTTCTGGTTTTGTAGTGAAGCTTAGAGGATCTACTCTAAAATATGGTGAGATTATGGTATGAATTCATATTTACTGTATGTATGAGTTTATATTCCGAAACAGAATGAGCCTTAGTTTTAGGGACTCATCATTATGTTAACTGAAGGAATTTTATATTCTCAATCAAACCTCAACTGAAATGCCTTTCCCTTCATGGTATTCACTCAAGGACAGTATGAGCATATCGTTTTAACAGTATGTTTTGACATAGTTTTGAGTTTTCTTAGATTGAATGCAAGCCTTCTTTGTATGCTTATATAGGGGACCCTTTTCTTGGGTATTATCACTGCGAGCATTGAGGCTCAGTAGCATTGGAACACTTATGAACAATTTATTTTATTTATACTTTAATTATACTTTTTCTGGTGTTTACATTTCATTTTTCAAAAAAGGACTGTGATACATTTTACAAAAAAATAGGAAGTTTTTCATTTTATTACCGCATAAATAGCAATTGTGTTATACATAGTTACTCAGTTCAATTTGACAATGCTTATATTTGAATGTTTCATGTTAAATCATCATGAGCTCAGTAAATGAGTCTCGCATCATTTGAATTAAGAGTAGCTTGGAAAAAAATCACAGGATAGTTTAATGTAATTTTACCATGTCCCAATGTTCAGACGTACACTGTGCTATGACTTGTACTCAAGAACAAACGTTTCAGATGTCTTTGTGTGCTGTTTTCTTTATTTTTCTTGTGTTATTTATCATCATTCTATCCACACATTAATTTAATAAATAATTTCTGAATGTTTTGGTTGAAAATGTTGTGTTGAACAGAAATTAATTGAAAATGCTTGAGACTGATGTAAGACCAAAGACAAGTCTATGCAGAACTAAAAATATACTACATAATATCTCATTTGTTTTTTTCCATCTTTTGTATTGTATATGGTACATTAGTGCTCTTTTTAATATACACAATTAAAAGAGATGTTCAACAATCAGTCACCTCCTGTTGAGAAAATAATTTACATTGTTAACAGTTGTATATTTTCCCAATAAAATGAATTCTAACAAAAACATTTTTTACTTACATTTTGAAGTAAATTTTTGAAGGTGGTAAAATTTTATAAAAATATATTTAATCTATATTATGATTATATGCATTTAATTAAGATGCAGAATGCTACTGTAGACATTCAACATTAGTTGTTTATCTAAAAGTAAATAAAAAAATAAAATAAACACTATTTGCCAAAAATGTTTTAGATATGTCAAATGATGAGGGGATGATTTTAAAAAAGTAAAACGTTTAGGATTTTAGGCTTTTTTCATAATTGATAAACTACATGGCATATTTGTACTTTCAGCTTCAGGCTATTTCACCATAAATTGACTTTGAACGTCACAAAGGTGGTATCATTCTTAATGAGAGCTGAGCTATCTATACATTGTTTTATACTGCTGGCAACATTTTATATAGGCTACATAAAAGTATAATTCATCCCCAAGCTAAGGTATTTATAGTGCAATTTGACTGATTGTTAATAAAAACTAAGTCATTAACTTGTTTAAAATACCGTATATAATATATACTGAATGTTACGCTATGTTTGTTACTTGTTTCATCCTCAAATAAATAAATAGAGAGAGAGAGAGAGAGAGAGAGAGAGAGAGAGAGAGAGAGAGAGAGAGAGAGAGAGAGAGAGCTGAGCTAGCGCGCTTCCGTCTGGTCTCCACCTAGGACTTTTAATTTGAAAATTGGATTTTGTGGAGTTTCGAAAGTAAAATTAACTAAAATTATAAAATGTCATTGGTGTAAACTATATTGATATGATCGGATATACTATGCACAACATAATCATACCCCAAAAAATCCGTTTGTGCGGTTGAATTATTTTTCGTTTAGTCCACCTCCTGTCACATGACGTGGGTCGCAAATGACTTCACACTCTGTCATGGCTGCACGAGACATAAACATGCCAGTGGTTCTGTAATTCAGAGCATTAAACCAGTGCGATGATTAAAACAGCGGCCATAACATCTCGTTTTGACTTGAGCTTCGCCATATGAAATCAGCTGGTCCGTGTTTGAGCGGCAGGTGAAGTGTTAGCTGTGTTGTAGATCTTAAAAAGGATCCAATCATGCAGACTGAAGCCGTGCTGGAGCATCACAGCAGCTCACAGGGTTCCTGCAGGACGGGCTCCAAATCCTGGCAGTACAGGTATCTTCTCCTTTATATTCTCCTTTTAAAACAAACAATGCTTACTTATGTAAAAATGGCTCGAAATCAAATAGCAAATGCAATACCTTTTATGTGAGGAGGAGATTGTCTAGTGTCCATTTCCGGAGTAAGCTGGACTTAAACACGACACTGATTTATTTCTGTTTACCTATATTTCATTTACCTATGTTGTTCCATGAGACGTACTTTCTTCAATGCATCACAAAAGGACACCCTCGGTCTCCTTTCATTTTCATTAACTTGCATACAATCATCTGGAATAGTTATGTGGATATTACTCTTCGAGCATCCTGTGAATGGTCTTTTGTTTGTAGCTTTATAGTTGATATTTGGAGATATGATATTTTGGTAATAGTATGAATATTTGGTACTAGTGCTTTTACAACATTGAGTTTCATGGATTTAACTTTCTTTTTATTAACTGAAGTGATCTGATGGAAAAGGTGGATGGGTATTTGATGAAATACACCAATCTTGTGACTGGATGGCAGTATCGGTGAGTCTGAAGTATTCATCTTTTATGAATAGGCCCAAATGGAATCTGTGCAGATTTAGTGGAAAAATCTTTGGAATTCTGCAGGTAAAATGTAATTGCCAAAATACTTAATGAACAAACACATAATCAATACGGAATAAGTGTACCTTTTACAAATAATAAGCCAAATCTGAGGGTACATATTTCATGCAGGGTTATTATAGTTAAAACAAAGCTAAAATTATTTAAAAATTTTTTTTATTTAAAATAAAATAAATGTTAACTCAAATAAAACTAAATAAAAATATTATAACTTGTGTGTCAAGGCAACATGTTGTACTAAAATAAGTACAAGTAAAACTGAAATATAGACATAAATAGACAAAAAAAACTAATATAAATGACTAAACCTTTAACTAAAATTAAGATGGAAATGGAAAATAAGAATAAAAACTAATTCAAGATATTAATAAAAACGTTAGGATCTCAGTGATACTAAAATAACACTGATTCCACATGGGCCTGCTTATATGCTCAGAGCCTCATCTGTTTAATCAACAAGGGCGCAACCTCCTCAGTTTTCTCTAAAGCTGTTATGTTTTGCTCACTATAGATATTTTGTGCTCAACAATGAGGCAGGGCTGCTGGAATACTTTGTAAATGAGCAGTTCAGGAGTCAGAAACCCCGGGGCTCGCTGCCGTTAGCCGGTGCAGTGATTTCCCCCAGTGATGAAGATTCACACACCTTCACCGTCAACGCCATCAGCGGAGAGCAATACAAACTCAGAGGTTTGTATTTTTCTACTTATCTCAGAAGTTTCACTTCCTTTTATACATATTTTCAAGAGAATGGGTTAGTATAAATACAACAACCCTAGATGATGCCATAAGCATCATACCACAAGCTTTATGTAAAAATGATCCTTATACTAGCATGCATCACTGGTCTGATCTGAAATATGATCCCAATAATATATTTTATGTTAAATCTTTTTTAATATCTGTCTGTGTAACTTCAGCCTCAGATGCAAAGGAGCGTCAGCACTGGGTCAGCCGACTGCAGATCTGTACGCAGCACCACACAGAGGCGATGGGCAAGGTCAGACTTACAACCAGACACTTCTAATACTGTTACCACTGCTCAGTGACTTCCTAAGTTACAGACAGACAATCTGTTCAATTACAGTGCCGCAAAAACGTAAGATTCTGTCATCAGTTATTCACCATCATATGATTTGAAACCAATAAACTATCCCAATTTTCTTCCGAGAATCAAAACCAACCATCATTGACAATTAAGTCTGGTATGATGTGTAAGCCCTTCTATATGTACATGTCAGACAAACCATTTTTAAAACCATGGATTAAAATATTCTGCTCCTCTGAGCATTTTGTTCCGTTCATACCCTTAAAGGGTTTTTAATCAAGTCAAGTCTTTCACAATGCACATAGTTTCAAAGTAGTTTCATATTTTGTAGTTGCATTTGGCAGATTAGAGCTGAGCGATAATATAGTCTACATTTTGCCGTAAACAAGCGGTTGAGATATTTGATTTAGTATATATCACCCCTTTGTGTGTAAATTGTATTTATGTGGATAAAATAGAACATTTTCTTATATATATATATATGTATGTATGTATGTATGTATGTATGGTATGTATGTATGTATGTATGTATGTATGTATGTATGTATGTATGTATGTATATATGTATATATATATATATATGTATATATATATATGTATGTATATATATATATATATATATATATATATATATATATATATATATATATATATATATATATATATATATATATATATATATATATATATATATATATATATATATATATATTATACATACATACATACATACATACATACAACTTTATATAAAGAGCTGGGCAATAATATAGTTACATTTTGCATTGATATAAACAATCAAGCAGTTTAGATCTGCTATATAGTATGTATTGCTTTACATGAGTGTACTGTGCATATATTATGTGGATAAAGTTAGATATAATATATATACATGGAGCTGTTGCAAAATATTACAGTTATACAACGATATAAAGAATCACACAGCTGACATGTACTAAAAAGTATCAATTGCTTTACGTGAGTATCCTGTATGTATGCAAGTAAAGTAGGATATCCAACTTTAAATATATCGCTTGAAGATAAAATAATCAGGTTAATGTCATTGAAAAAATGGGTTTTAAATATCTTTAGAATCTAATTAAAAACTTTGCTAATTCAATATGACGATAAACAAAGAAGCTGACATGACAAATAAAAAAACTAACAAACAAACTGGAATGCAAACTGTGACTGCAAATTAGATGCAGCTAAGGGAAAGATAATCGGTGAATAATGTTTTTAGGGTCTGTTTCTCACATGAAACCTTAGTGTACTTTTGAAATCATCACCAGCATTTTGTAAAATAATTCCTTTAGTGTTTCATGGAAGTTATAAAAACAGATTTGGATCCAAATTAAGTCAATTATGATCATTTTAATTTTTGTGTAAATTAATCCTTTCAGCATTTATCCATAATCCCACAGACAAACCCACCACTTCAATCTCGCAGTCTCTCCATGGCTTCTCAGGGCAGTGGCAGCTCTCCAGGATCTCAACACAGGGTCAACCAGAACTCAAACGCCCTGTTGGGCCTGTCCCAGCTGCAGCGCGGCTCCTCTCTTTACTCTAGCAGGAAATCGCTGCTTCCTGATCACTTGCTGGAGGCCAGAGAGGTGAGAATGAGTGATGCTTTTAGAGGCCCATTTGCACAGTCAATTAGTAACTTTAAAAATATCTGATCTGAACTTTTGAGGTGTTGACCGATTGTTTTTGTCCTGCTCCAGATGATGAGCCAGGCGCAGGGCCAGCACAGAGACCTGATCCAGAGTATTGAGGGTCTGCCCTCCTCCCAGGGTCCTTCTCCCTTGGACCAAGACCTGCTGCTGCTGAAAGCCACATCTTTGGCCACTATGACCTGCCTCAGCGACTGCTTGCATATCCTGCAGCTCCAACAAGTGGCTCGGCAGAAAGTTCCTCTCAGTGGTAAGATATTTTACATCTGATCCTTGCGGTTTTCTTCTCTATGTTGGCTGTAACAGTTTGCGTTAATGTGATTTTGCCGCTCTTCAATTTGGCTTAAGATATTTCTGAAATATTGATTTCTTGGTTTAAACCTATTCTCATTTAGAAGAATTGATATTGATTCTTAAATCCTAAGAATAATATAAATATATAAAAAATGCCATTTTGGCACTCTTTAATGTGGCGTGATAGATTGCTGAAGTGCCTCAATTCAAGTAAAGAGGCAGCACGGAGCACAGGTGAACTGATTTCTTGAGCTTTACTATTAGTTACAGCACAAAATAAACATGAATGAACATCAGAAGGTATGTTAAAAAATACAGTACATACATCTTACCGAAATTTATATAATGTCTCGTAATCATTCAATGAGTGTTTCAACCGGGGAAATGCGTCAATAAAATAGCTTGTAAACAATGTTATGTAATGTTACATTTATTTATGTTCAAAACTCGTTAGACAGCTAGAAAAATTTACTCTGTAGACTTTTTTATATTTTTGTATTTTTACTTAACCTGTTCTGCATTGTTGCATGTTTATATTTAAAAAAGAAAATTTTGTAGAAACATAATTGTCATTAAAAATGTATTATTATAATGTTGTTATTATAAAAGCTTCTTTATGGGCAATTTAAATGCAAGTAACCTACAAATCAGTTATTTGTAACATTTATTATTATGATAATGTATCATCTGGGGCTTACAGCATTAGAGAAAGAGCTTTTTTTTTACCATGTACTGTACCTGATAGGCCCCAATTAATCATTATCATGTTGAATCGAATCTAATCGAATTGTGACATTTGTGTCAGTGTCCAGCCCTAGTAAGAGTAGATATGTTTACACTTCACATTGCCATATGTATACACTTCACGTCACATATCCATTACATGCCTGGTGCTAATCTGTAATAGAAAATAAATGGTGCTATGATTTAAAGGACAGCAGGGGAAAAATTCTAAAAATTATGATAAAAAAATGAATGCTGGACATCTAGCTATGTCAGGCTTTTTGCTTCTGTCAACCTCTTCTAATCTTGAACCTGACTTTACTATATACTTGGTCTCATGCTACTGCAGTGCTTAGATGTTAAGTAAAAGCATTTCTCTTCCAGTAAAAGGCAGTAAGAGGGTTATTTATAAGCACAGCTTCCCACACAGGAATTCTTCTTGACGAATGCTGCTCCCATGTCTCTTACAGTAAGAGTGTTCCTCTCTGATTTTCTTGACAAGATTATACCACTAAATTGGAAGCGTATCCTACTTTTATTTTTATTTAGAATTTTATATTGAGTTCTAGGTTGTTAAGTTTGTTTGTTCTAGGTTGTTTTGGACAGTCATAATTTAGGTTTTCGTGACCATTTTCACCCTTTTGACCCTTAGAATTACATGGGTTAAAAATTTCCTAAAAACAGATCCGTTGTCAAAAGTGTAGTGACGCGTGAAGCACTGCTCACTTTCAAACCAGGTAGCTTTCTGTTGGTCAGTGCAGTGAATTTATGACCAACTTGAGCAACCTTTACTCACAAACTGCAGGACTGCTCCCCCTGTTTTTTAATAACAACCACTTTGTAAATTACATTGTGAAACGACTGCAGTTCAGTCGCTTGTTTTTAATGTTATGTACTTTGAAAGGATATGCAGAACTCAGAAGATTTTCCTGTGTTTAGAAATAATAGTACTGTATAGACCTATTTTTGTGTTTGCAAACAGCGATGACGTTCTTGTGGGTGGCGCCAACCTGGTGGCAGAAAATGACAATTTTGCAGTAGCAAACTGTGGAAGCCACGGAATAAAAGTTTATATCTCACAACTTTGACTTTTTCTTGCAAATCCGAGTTTATATCTCAGAATTCTTAGAAGGATAAACAGGTTTGTGAGATGTACTTATTATTCAATCCTCAGAATTGCAAGTTTATATCCCGCAATTCTGACTTTTTCCCCTCAGAATTGTGATATAAATTCACAATTGCGAGTTATAAAGTCTGAACTGGGAAATATAAACGTGCAAATGAAAGAAAAAGAGTCAATAATTGTGAGATAAAAATGTTATAGACTATGTTTAAAAGTCATCTATGTAAATGAGTTTGAATATTATTTCATGCTTTAACTGCTATGTATGTATGTCAGCTGGCTGTCAAAGCTCATGGCGTTCAGCCATGTTTAACTTCATAGGGTGTCTTCAATGGCGGAATTCTATAAAAATGAATTCCGATTCTGACATACAAAGGCACAACAAAATATTTTTCTCATATTCTGTGGATTTTGCCCATTTTCCTCCACTTGTTACCACTATTTTTTTTGCAACTGCAGGTGACGTAACTGTGATGTCTGCTCCAAATTGGTCTATACTATCTATTCTACTTCCTTATTGCCTTACAATGACTGAGCGGTCTTAATTTCTTAATATCAAATAAGCATTGATGGATGATGTGTAAATGTGGGCATGATATGGGTTTTTCAATGGCAGATATTGCTATCTTGAGAGCAGACTGGCCGATATACATGTCCTTCTCAAAAAATCAGCATATTGTGATTAAAGTTCATTATTTTCCACAATGTAATGATAAAATTAAAATGTCATATATTTTAGATTCATTGCACACCAACTGAAATATTTCAGGTCTCTTATTGTTTTAATACTGATTTTGGCATACAGCTCATGAAAACCCAAAATTCCTATCTCAAAAGATTAGAATATCATGAATAGGTTCTCTAAACGAGCTATTAACCTAATCATCTGAATCAACTAATTAACTCTAAACACCTGCAAAAGATTCCTGAGGCTTTTAAAAACTCCCAGCCTGGTTCATTACTCAAAACCGCAATCATGGGTAAGACTGTTGACCTGACTGCTGTCCAGAAGGCCATCATTGACACCCTCAAGCGAGAGGGTAAGACACAGAAAGAAATTTCTGAACGAATAGGCTGTTCCCAGAGTGCTGTATCAAGGCACCTCAGTGGGAAGTCTGTGGGAAGGAAAAAATTTGGCAAAAAACGCTGCACAACGAGAAGAGGTGACCGGACCCTGAGGAAGATTGTGGAGAAGGACCGATTCCAGACCTTGGGGACCTCGTAAGCAGTGGACTGAGTCTGGAGTAGAAAAATCCAGAGCCACCGTGCACAGGTGTGTGCAGGAAATGGGCTACAGGTGCCGCATTCCCAGGTCAAGCCACTTTTGAACCAGAAACAGCAGCAGAAGCGCCTGACCTGGGCTACAGAGAAGCAGCACTGGACTGTCGCTCAAATTTTGCATGTCATTCGAAATCAAGGTGCCAGAGTCTGGAGGAAGACTGGGAGAAGGAAATGCCAAAATGCCTGAAGTCCAGTGTCAAGTACCCACAGTCAGTGATGGTCTGGGGTGCCATGTGAGCTGCTGGTGTTGGTCCACTGTGTTTTATCAAGGGCAGGGTCAATGCAGCTAGCTATCGGGAGATTTTGGAGCACTTCATGCTTCCATCTGCTGAAAAGCTTTATGGAGATGAAAATTTAGTTTTTCAGCATGACCTGGCACCTACTCACAGTGCCAAAACCACTGGTAAATGGTTTACTGACCATAGTATTACTGTGCTCAATTGGCCTGTCAACTCTCCTGACCTGAACCCCATAGAGAATCTGTGGGATATTGTGAAGAGAAAGTTGAGAGACGCAAGACCCAACACTCTGGATGAGCTTAAGGCTGCTATCGAAGCATCCTGGGCCTCCATAACACCTTAGCAGTGCCACAGGCTGATTGCCTCCATGCCACGCCGCATTGACGCAGTCATTTCTGCAAAAGGATTCCCGACCAAGTATTGAGTGCATAACTGAACATAATTATTTGAAGGTTGACTTTTTTTGTATTAAAAACACTTTTCTTTTATTGGTCGGGTTATTTTGGGTTTTCATGAGCTGTATGCCAAAATCATCAGTATTAAAACAATAAAAGACCTGAAATAGTTCAGTTGGTGTGCAATGAATCTAAAATATATGAAATTTTAATTTTATCATTACCTTATGGAAAATAATTAACTTTTATCACAATATGCTAATTTTTTAAGATTTTTTTTTTTACTATATCCTGTAAAGCGAAATAGTACAATGTAATTATAACATATACAAATGTGCAGTGTCACTTTGCAATACTGTTGGATTTTTGTTACTGGTAGATTTTGTTTATCGGCCAATCGGACACAGATATTAGACAATCTTAAAAGAGCCAAATATTCACTGATTAATTGTCCTGGGCTGCGTTGCCCAAAAGTATTATAAGCTTAAGTAGATCTTTGGCCCCAATAATTTGTAAAAATCTGAGCAGGTTTACGATGCATTTGGGAAATGCAGCCTGGCTGATATAACAGTCTATCACAAGTCATGTTTTTAAATTCATCTTTTTGGCATGTCATGATGTTCAAAGGAGCAAGTACAGCTCCCTTTTTGTTTAAAACTTTCCTGGTGTAGAGTTTGTGTAACTCTCATATATTGGCTGTTGAAATGCAATCCAAAGATGAATAATGTAGACTCTTTTAAAGAACCACAAATCATCAGACAGTTATTGAATACCTTAAATCACATATTCACTGCAACTCACTGATCCTTATGGGTAATCCAGGTCAGTGCGATAAGATCAAAATACACAAAGCCACAAGTCTTTCTGCTCACATCACAGTGTCTACCAAAATGACCAATATCTGAACAGCAAAAAAGGTAGTTCATTTTCCATTTCATAATACCAAAAAAAATACAAGTGTTTGTGGTCACAAATCCAATAATCTCAGGTCATGTTTGTGCCTGTAGAATTCATGACCTAGCGCTCTGCTCAGCGAGTGGAATATTGTTTTATAATTAATGAGGAACTGTATCCACCACTGATAGACTTCTGCAGGTAACCAGAGCTCTGCTTGCGTCACTTAAGCGTGGCAGTTGACAGACTTCCCAAATTGTGTTACCACACCGTTTTCAGTTCTTGGATGAATATGTCTCTTGTCAGATCTGCATGTCTGTGGACTTTTCTGGCCCAAAAACCCTAAGACAAGCATTTATTTTGCAAAACCAAAGACTTGTTGTGTGCTTGACTTCTATGCAACCCAGTCATGAAGCATACATATTTTATTACTCTCTGGCTAGAAAGAAGCGACATGTTCCAAAATCACCTGCATTTCCACTGTTGTCGAAGTAGTGAGGCACCTTGTGAACTTTCTGAACTTCCTAATGACTGGAACAAAGCAAAAACCACCAGATTAGTCTCCACGCCAAAAGGCAAACAAGTCAACAATGGGCAGGGCCTCGTGCAGATGGCGAGACCCTGTTCTCAGGTTTCCACTGAGAGCTCTGTGTCAGTTGTCAGAGCGCTAAACACCCAGAAATCCTGTGGCATTAGAGGCTGCTGTTGGCCTGTCGGCATCTTGCTGGTGGGCCGGTGATATGAGCACCCCTGAGCCAGGTTTTGTGTGTCCTGTAGGCCCTGCCCTTGAGTGGCTGGAGCCAAAACTCCCCGACATCCTGAAGAATGGAGGGATGCTACCCAGCATCACCAAAGATGACGGTAAAACAGTGGGAACCATCCTAGAACCTTTAGAAATGGACTCCTGTGATATCGCTGGGGTAAGAGTTGCTTTATCTAAACTTTCTTGTTAACTGTTGCTTACTGCTATAAGTCAATCATTTTACAAGTGGGTCTGAATGATTCATTAGCAAACAAATAATCTTTGAAAATCTTTATTTATTGATCACACTTGACCTAAAAAAACCTATAAGAATTAAATGCTCCAGCTTTACCTAATGGACATTTTCCACTAATGTTTAATAACCAGATCGTGTATGAATATATAAACAGTAAACAGTATATTTATTTTAAAATAATTTTCAAACCTTCTTTTTGTGAATATTTGTTTATAAAAAAAATTATACTCGGTTTGATATTTTGCCATATAATATATCAAATGCATTTATGCATTTTGACATTCACAGAAGTGTGTCTTAAGATTCCAAATATAGTTTGAGGCCTCTGCATGTTATTACAGCAACACAATTGTGCATGGTTGTATTCATAGCAGATGCTGATGATGATGATTGCTGATGATGATGATTACTGACAACTGACGTTGTTTTGGAAAAGGCTCTCAGACTTTGAGTCTCAAGAGTAATCCTTTGCTTCAGTTACCTTTATGTAAACAAACACCTGAGCCTCCCCGATTGTCAAACTGTAGACAGGGCTCCCTATTAACCTGAGTAAACTTGTCTGCGGTGTTAAATGTTAACTATGCTGTATGTTTTTTGTTGGGTTTTTTTCGAAACATTCTTGCATAATATTTTGCTTTACTTAACTGTACCCTAGAATCTACTGTTTCAAGCAGCATAGCAGATAGATTTCAGTCTCAAAAACAATCATCATATACAAAAACAATTATGTAATGCTTTTTTTGACAGGTGCCATAGTGGTATTTGCTGAGGCAAGCAATATTACTATTGATCATACTTAGGGTTTGGGATTTAGCATAAATAAACTAAATGTAACTTGTCCGACATGTGCAAATGATGCCTCAAATTGTGGAGCCTGTTGAGATAGCTATACTCGTACTTATTTTAGTGATCCGATTTATGATTTTCATGGTAAAATGGGAGCTAAATCAGAGACTTATATCCAAGGAAGGACTCAAGCCACATCTTGGGGACAGAATATCCTAGAGTAAAAGTTAATGGTATACTTGGTTATACCTTCCAATTTTAAATTTATGGTTTTCAACCCTGGCAAAGTTATAGAAGCCATTATAATCTTACAAAAATGTTAATTTCTATTTTTTTTTGAAAGCTCTAAAATATTTTTGCTCCCAAAAATTGCACACTGTGAAATGTTTTTATTATCAGTATTATTTTAGTCAAATTTATCAGTTTTAATTAATGTTTTAGATAATAAATTAAGCCTCTACCTCCTATAAAATCTAAAACAAACAAAAAGGAATTTTGAAAAGTTATGGAAAGGTTAATGGTCAAAAGGTCTGGAGTCCAACAACTAGTTCTGTCTTTGCAGTATTTTTGGTCGAGTAGATGTAATCATGGATTTTGGTGTGTGTTTCAGGAGCAGGAGGAAATTGATGCCACGCAGGAGGTGGACGATTCCTCTCCAGTCGAGGAGGAGGATCTGGGTGCTGTCGAAGAGGAGCGCAGCGTCATTCTGCACCTCCTCTCTCAGCTGAAACTGGGCATGGACCTCACCAGGGTATATCAGCTCCATCTCTTTAATGGCTTCCTGTGTCTTTCTCAGACCTCAGATAAAAGTTTAAAGTGCCCCTATTATGCTATTTTAAAGTTTCCAAATTTTGTTTTGGAGGTCTCCAACAGGTCTACATGCATTAAAGGTAAAAAAACACTTTAATTTTCTCATAACATACATTGCACATCGCCACAATGTTCAAGGATTCTCAAACGACTCAATGGATGAATCAGACGGCCCAGTCTGTTGTGATTGGTCTACCACGTACAGTGCGTATTTCAGAAACAAACGCCCGTTGTCACAACTGAACTTCAGCTTCCTCCAGAGGCTTCCTGTTCCTAAAGCGCAGCGATAGTACACACTGTAAAGACATTAATGATGACGTTGATCAATCCCTGTGCGAGTCCGAATCGATGATGAAATGATGGAAGAACAAATTTTTCAACCCGAACCTTGAGCAGGACGCTTAGGGATGCTACTCAGTTTGAGGTACATTATGACCTTGAACTGTAAATCCTCACCATTAGCATTAACAAGTGGGAACTGTATCAATAACAGTGCATACGTTAGCCCAGCTGATGTAAACATTAACATTTGCAAAACAAATCTTGCTCCATCCTTTCTTTATCTTTACTCAAAGTAGTAAAAATGATGGACAATCTGCATTAATAGACACAGTTTTAGGGAATACTGCAGCCCAGAGTTGATTAGTATTTCAGTTAGACCGCAATAATATCATTTATTTGACCCGAGTCGACTCTTACTTTTGAGGGACAATAACTTTTATATACGATGCACTTTAAGATTTAAAACTTTGCAGGATGTTTTCATTCACTTAGAACTGTTACACACTTCATGAAAGGTCATTTTCAAAAATCCATAATAGGGGCTCTTTAAATCGTATAATTTTAAATTAATTCTGTTACAATTAATACAATTAAAATAACATTGTGAAATAACAGTGTTTCATATGGGTGTATAGGTGGTCCTGCCTACTTTTATACTGGAGAAGCGCTCTCTGTTGGAAATGTATGCAGACTTCATGTCCCATCCGGACCTTTTCGTGGCCATCACCGATGGCTCCAGCCCGATGGACCGCATGGTCCGATTTGTGGAGTATTACCTCACTTCCTTCCATGAAGGTCGCAAAGGTGCCATTGCCAAGAAGCCCTACAACCCCATCATCGGAGAGACCTTCCACTGCTCTTGGAGAGTACCCAAAGCTACAACACCTCCGACAGGTGTCCCGAATGAGGGAACCTCATGCGCGTCAGACTGCTACAATGTTCGCTTTGTGGCTGAGCAGGTTTCCCATCATCCCCCTGTCTCGGGCTTTTATGCAGAATGCCAGGAGAGGCAGATGTGTGTCAACACGCACGTGTGGACCAAAAGCAAGTTCATGGGCATGTCCATTGGTGTCTCTATGATTGGAGAAGGTGCGTTTTCCCTGCCTCACTAAGTTTACTATGAGCATTTCCAATAATCCATTGTTGATTTATTAGGAATGTTAACTTCCTATGCTCGCAGGTAATCTACACCTATTAGAGCATGGTGAAGAATACACCTTTAGTCTGCCTTCTGCTTACGCCCGCTCTATCCTCACTGTGCCCTGGGTGGAACTGGGAGGAAAGGTCAATGTCAACTGCGCCAAGACGGGCTACTCTGCAGTCATCACCTTCCAGACAAAGCCTTTCTATGGGGGCAAACTGCACAGGTCAGGATCACACTGGATCACATTACGTGTCTCCATTTTCCATCTCTTTGAGACCGTATAGGGTTTTCAATGTAAATTTATACAGCAGCCCTGATAATCTGGTAATTAGTTTACACTACTATTCAAAAGGAATCAGTAAGCTTTGTGATGCTTTTATTCAGCAAGAATACATTACATCAAGACATTTATAATGTCACAAAATATTTCTATTGCTGCTCTTTTCTATTTATCAAATAATCCTTTTTTGAGCTCCAGATCAGCATATTAGAATGATTTCTGAAGGATCATGTGACATGATCTGCTGAAAATTCAGCTTTGCCATTACTCCAGGGTTACATGATCCTTCAATTTTAAATATATTAAAAAAGAAAACCGTTTTCTTAAACTATAATAGTTTCACAATTTTACTGTATCAAATAAATGCATGCAGCCTTTGTGAGCATAAACGATTGTGTAAATGTCCAGATTATATATTGTCCAGACAGATTTCTGAGCAAAACACTGTAATACTTTACAATGAGATCTCATTTGTTAACATTAGTTAATGCATTAACTAACATGAACTGACAATTAGCAATATATTTTTACTTAATTTATTAAACTTTTAATGTTAGTAAAATATAAATGTTCATGTTAGTTCACAGTGCAGTAACTAATGTTAACAGATACAACTTTTGTTCTTAAAAATGTATTAGGAAATGTTGAGATTAACTAAGATTAATTAATGCTGTAGAAGTATTGTTAAATGTTAGTTGATGTTAACATAAGTGTTACCCAAAACACTAAATTCAATAAAAAAAAATGTAGGGCACACTTTATCCATCTGTAATAATTTTCCACCATCTCTTTGACCCCCAGAACAATACTGGCTGTTTTTTTCATGCAGTGCCATTAAGAATTTAATGAAAACGCAATATAAAATGAGATGCAGCACTTTTCTGTGTTTATAGGGCCTGTTTACACTTGGTCACTTAATGTGTTTTTCTGATCGGATGGCTATCTGTCTAGCTATTTTTTTTTAACTGTTCCATTTACACTTAATAAATGTGTCTTCGCAAAACGGATATAAATTCGATCTTCAATTCCACCGCTATATGCAAATTTAACACCGTTCGCGTCAACGAAAGCAACCGATATGAGCTGCATTTTATTTATCATCAGCTAATTTCAAGATCAAAGACCGAAATAGGAGAGAGAGCTCCATCAGCACTGGTAAGAGCATTTAGTCTACTTTTAATGAAGATGATTGTTTTTGAGCATCTGCAAGTTACTTAGTTTAATTTGCGTCAGTTTGCACGTCGGCTTTACTGAGGAGATACTTAGCACAATCAACACGCATCACTGCAGATGAGTAGCTGTCATATCTAGCTATAAAATGTCATATAGCGTATAACATTTTGGGAGGAGTAGAATTTACATATGTGGTTTTAACAGCCAGATGTGTGAGATCTGATTTAAATCCATCTCGAAAGCTTTTCAGAGGGCATTTACACCTGGTCTTCGCATGAAGTGACCAGGTGTAAACAGGCCCATTGACAGGTTGTGAGTTTTGTTAATTTTACATGAGATACAAAGATGTCCTTACATAACTTTGAATCATGAAAATACATTTGGTTTTTGACATATACAGTATTTACATATGGGTTTGTAAATCAATATTTGTATTGTATTTATATACGCTATATTGCCAAAAGCATAAAACCCCTCCAAATCATTGAATTCAGGTATTCCAATCTTCCCATAGCCACAGGTGTATAAGATCAAGAACCTAGGCATGCAGACTGCTTCTTCAAACATTTGTGAAAGAATGGGTCGCTCTCAGGAGCTTAAATCACAGAGCGGTGTCAGCACATGCTGAGGCACACAGTGCGCAGAAGTCGCCAACTCTCTGCAGTCAATAGCTACAGACCTCCAAACTTCATGTGGCCTTCAGATTAGCTGAAGAACAGTGTGTAGAGAGCTTCATGGAATGGGTTTCCTTGGCCGAGCAGCTGCATCCAAGCCTTACATCACCAAGCGCAATGCAAAGCGCCGGATGCAGTGGTGTAAAGCACGCCGGCACTGGACTCTAGAGCAGTGGAGACGTGTTCTCTGGAGTGACAAATCATGCTTCTATGTCTGGCAATCCTATGGACAAGTCTGGGTTTGGCGGTTGCCAGGAGAATGGTGCTTGTAAAGTTTGGTACAAGTACCATACTTGGCACAAAGCAAGGTACATAAAGACATGGATGAGCTTGTTTGATGTGAAGGAACTTGACTGGCCTGCACAGAGTCCTGACCTCAACCCGGTAGAACACCTTTGGGATGAATCAGAGACCCACATCAGTGCCTGACCTCACAAATGCGCTTCTAGAAGAATGGTCAAAAATTTCCATAAACACACTCCTAAACCTTGTGGAAAGCCTTCCCAGAAGAGTTAAAGCTGTTATAGCTGAAAAGAGTGGGCCAACTGTAAAGGCAGGCGTCCCAAATTTTTTGACAATATAGTGTATGTCAAAAACAAAATGTATATTTCATGATTAAAAGTTATCTAAGGAAATCTCTGTACCTCATGTAAAATTAACAAAATTATGTATAAGCAGTGGCATTGATTGAATACGCATTTGCTAACAGTCCAATATAGTTTGCACTGCCCTATCACTTTGTGTCAGGTTTACAAAACAATCAGACAGAAATGATAACAATAGTTTCACATGGTTGTTTGAAAGGCTCTTTTTGTACTTGAGGAAATTTGAGTTCTGCAAGTTAGTTTTTTTTTGTTTGTTTTTTACAGTAGTACAATAAATTATCTTATCTTAAAATCGAAATGGAGCAGAAGCAACAACAGATCTTGTCTTCTGTACTGTGACGTGCATATGAGTAAAACAGTTCATAGAAAAAGAGAAAATGTAGGGTAGGGACTTTGCTCTATCCATCGGTTGTAGATTGGATGGAGGCTGATCAATAACATGCATTTAGAAAATCAATGGGGTGAGTTTTTGGTTCACTCTGACTTAACAAGTAAAATTGGGTTGTTTTTCATGGTGTGTGTGAGTGCTTTAATCAGAAAGGCGAGCCAGTGGACTGTAACAGAAGCCTGTGCTTTGTTCCTCAGAGTGAACGCCGAGGTCAAACACAACTCCACCAACTCTGTGGTGTGCCGCGTGCAGGGTGAGTGGAACGGCGCACTGGAGTTTATCTACACCAGCGGGGAGACACGTGTCGTAGATGTTACCAAGCTCCCTGTCACCAGAAAAAGAGTACGTCCCAATGAGCTGCAAGGAGCATACGAGTCCAGGTAACACCAATCAGTTTATGCAAAAGTGTATTATTTGTATTCAATCCACACAACAGTGTTAATGTGATGTCATGTTTTTAAAGGAGCAAAATGAACCGCACACTAAACTACAAGGTTAATTATGAAAATAAAAAGTAATCTAAAGGAATAGTTAATTTAATATATAATGAAGGGCTGATAAAGAAAGTTAGATGGGTTTTGGAAGGAGAGTACAAAACAGTATCTGAGAATTCAGTCTGAAAAAGGTTCAATCTGGTGCGAGGGATCCATCTTTAACCTGTGACTCTTCTGTAGGAGACTGTGGCAACATGTGACCGAGTCTCTGAAGGAACGGGATATGGATAAAGCCACGGAACACAAGCGTTTCCTGGAGGAAAGGCAGAGGAAAGAGGAGAGGCATCGTGCAGAGACACAGACAGCATGGAGGACCAAATACTTTGAGCGCAAAGTAAGAACACATCTCATCTTATTTTTTCAAAACAATATCATAATTTCTACATAAAATAGTTAATAGTTCAAATAAATGCTGTTCTTTTTACTTTGTATTTGTCAAAGAATTCTGTGAAACATTTACGGTTTCCACAAAAATATAAAGCAAAAAATAATTTACAACATTGATGAAAATAAGAACCAGCTAATGCTTTATTTTAGGGTCCAATTCTCATTATTAACTAATTGTTTATTAGCATGCATATAAATAGGATATTGACTGTTTATTAGTACGTATAAAGCACATATTAATGCCTTATTCTGCATGACCATTTTCTACGTCCCTTAATATCCTACCCAATACCTAAACTCAACTACCGACTGAAAGGCTGTAAAAAGTAACGCCAGATTGTCTGAGAGGACAAAGGACACTTTTTGCAAATGACATCACGCTGAGTGTATCAATGAATGGGTCTAATTTACATGTATTTCCTTCACCTGAAACTCCCCCATCCTACGGACACTCATGCATTGATCACATGGAACACCTAAAATTTAAATGTAAATTCTCACTATACAATATTATGTGTTTGAAATCGTTTGAAATGTCTCAGTGCGACTGGTACAAATATTTCATCCCCACAGAAATATTCAAGAAGATAACAACGATTTTAAGAGTTTAGAAATATCTTGCATATTATAATGAGTGTCTTCTGGAGCCATTTGGTCTCTTCTTTCAATCCAGGCAAATGGGAGAGTGATTAAATTTAAATTCCCTTTGTTGACATATGTTTCCATTTGAAAGAAGTTACTGTCTGGTCTGAATACTTAAGGCAACGTAGCAGAAAGTTCGAGGCGCAATATTGTAATTCAGATTTGCCCGTAACGTTGTGTGTTCAGCCAACGTTACGTATGGAAAGTCAGGAGCGCATCTCTCACTCTTTACTTCAGAGTATTTGATGTTATGTATTGAGGATCTTTGAATTGATTATGTAATTGGAATTATACATGTACCTGACTGTTTAATAAATTGTTACATTTTGATTTATTCTGACTTACTCTGGAATTATTAATGGGTACTTTCCACAAAGGGTTAAACGGAATAATTAAATGTGTAGCTAACTAGTAAATATAAATGACCAAATAACCAAATTGGCATTCTAATCTAAATTCTAAATTATGATAAAATGGAGTCAGATAAAGAGGAATTGGAATTAAATCCATGTTGCCCAGCTGAGAACACCGAACGCGTAAATCCCTTCACCTGCTCTTCGCTGCCGCCATTGGAGCGAACTCAGCGGTCTTACACTATTAAAGGGGTACTTCAGCGCTGGGAAGATGAATCTGTATTTAAACTGGGTCATTGATGTAGTAGAAATGTGAAAATATTTTTGAATTTGGTGCCTTCTAGACTGAGAAAACCCAGAAAATGTATTTTTGTCTCATGGGGATGAAAGACAACAATTCCCAGAACGCACTGCTTCACTGCCCAACTCTAGGCACGGCTAGTCGGCTACTGGATTACTGGATCACTTGCCCACCGCGTTCATTTTCAGAAAATCAGTTCAGTTAGAGACACTACAATTAAAAACTGAACGTGTCTGTTCGATATAATGCGAGTGAACCGATTGAGCGTCACGGCACAAACGCAGCAGGATCGGATTACATTCATCGTATGAACTGAGGTAATCACGGGATTCGTGGCTGCATTCACAGCGCGTGATCAGTCTGGAACGTGTTCAGTTCATGTCTTTGGAAGCTTAACTGTCATAGGAAGTTCATTTTAAAAGTTAAAACACTCACTTTGGTCTCCACCGCTCCGTTTACACGAATCTCTGCTGCTCCGCGAGCCGAGTGCTGTGAGTGCGTTGTTGAAAACATGTGGAAATAGCGCCCTCTGCTGGCTGTAGTCTTCAGCCTCTGGCCAAAAACTCCTCCGATGATGCAAAATGACGATATTTGAGTCATCGGAGGAATTTTTCCAGAAAAAAAATACATAATTCTCTCGTCTCAGGGTCATATGAGGGGGGAAAGTACGATAATTTGAATATACTCCTGGGTTTCTACTGATACAAAGCTTAATGCTAATCGCTGAAGTAACCCTTTAATAAGCAATAATTAGGAGTTTACTGAGGCAAAAGTCACAGTGAATAGTTAGTTATTAGTGAGAATTGAACCCTAATCTAAAGTGTGACCAAAAATGATAATGAACAGGAAAACTCATCTAGTGAAGTCTGCTTTTATAGTTTATACTCATGCTTTTGCAGACTCTTCTAACGCAAGTTTTCCAACTGTTAATTTTTAAATAAAGAGAGAAAGAGTTGTTGGAATCTTAGTGGTTAGTTTATAGCCTAACTTTAGCTTTTTACTTCTGCTGATTGTATTTAGGCTTCAAAACAGCTGTGTTCATTTTGTGAATATTATCTTTATGAACAATACTTGTAAGAAGCATACACTTTTGTTGGTCATAGCGCTTATTTTCTGCATTAATCCAAATGCCAAGAGAAAATGTGTTTT
The DNA here is from genome assembly GCA_023029165.1 of Gobiocypris rarus. NCBI lineage: Eukaryota > Metazoa > Chordata > Actinopteri > Cypriniformes > Gobionidae > Gobiocypris > Gobiocypris rarus. The sequence goes on from CM040910.1 coordinate 38,302,204, forward strand.
TGCTGAGGGAACCACAGTTGTTCAATTCCCTTTTCTTTTCTTTTTTTTTTTTTCCAGGGTGAGGGCTGGGTGTATTACCAACCACTGTGGAAAACGGCAACTCAAAGCTCTTCCCCGGTTCCCCCTCCACAAAATCCATGACCTCTGACCTTTTAAGAGCTGAGTTCAGGCACTGTACAGCCTCCTGTTATAGTAAACCTCTGGTCCAGTTTTCCCTCTCTCTCGATGAAGACATACACTCTGCTTTGTATGATTCCTGAAACATAACTTCAATTTTGAGTGTTTGTAATGCTTTGTGGACTTGCGGGTTTGCACTCTGATGTTCATATTTTGCATCCCTCGATGGTAAGACTTTTGTAGAACTACACGGTGAATGATTTCTCAAAATCTGCAAACAGATATTCTTTGTTAATGTTGCCTTAACAAGTGTCGTATGTAACGAGGGCTGAGTACAGTGTGACGGTTCTTAATGTGGGATTGTTTGAGGTGAACTTCTTAATCTGACCATACTGTGGTATACTGTATTTGACCACGGTACAGTCAAAGTTTTCTGATTCTTTTAAAATCGTTTATGAATTATCATGATTTATATATCAAATTTAATGCAGGATTAGGGGAGCTCATTCAAGAAGGTGGAGTTCAAAAGGACAGCTGTGTCGATAACTGGCGAAGATGTGAGATTGTTATTGCGGAGCCAGACACAGCTGGAGTCTTGATTAAAGAGAAACCGCCGGCTTGGCTTTCGTATTATGCTGTTTTTTCTCATTCTTGCTCTGGTAAATGAAGCTTGCTGGTGCTATACACAAAATCTGGGCCAGATCGAAGCGTTCGGGTAGAGGCCTGCTCTTCTGTTTCTACTTGATGTTCAGTGAACAGTTACGTTGGCTTTGGTTTCAGAGAGATTTTAAAGGGATAGTTTACCCCAAAATGTAAGTTCTGTCTTCATTTACTCACCCTCATGTCATTTAAAATCTGCAAGACTTTCTTTCTTTTTTGGAACAGATATTTAAAAAATCTATAAAATGAACGGCAATGAACGTTCTTTAAAATATCCACTCTTGTGTTCAGCAGAAGAAAGAAAAGTCCTAACAGGTTTGGAACAACATTACTCACCCCCATGTTGTTCTATGTAGTCCATATGATTGTGCGTTATATTACAAGTCTTCTATAGTCATATGAGTTGTGAAAGGAACTAACTGAAATTTAAATTTAACTGATATCGTTAAATATAATTAACTTTAACAGCTTAGACTTTGGTTGGCCCTGCTAAAACACCCCCACACACATGCACACCTGAAACCAGCCTGTTTTGCTGATTCTCAAACCTGGTCAGCAAAACACCAACGTGGTTTTAGAGGGTTTTTTGGGAGTGGAAGACCAGCTAAGACTACCGAACCAGGTTCAGAAGACTTGTGTAGTTGAACACAAGTATTGTAGAGCACTTTTATGGTGGTTTTTTGGGATCTATGATGTACAGTATTAGTCACAAATCAATTTGCTTGTATGGAAAATAGAAGCTTGGACATTCTGCCTGACTACTCATTTTGTATTTCATGGAAAATCAGAAAATAATTCTGGCTTTGGAATGACATGATGGTGAATAAATGAAACCAGAATTTTAATTTTTGAGCAAACTGTTCCTTTAAGTGCAATCCGATATGTTTATAGCTTGTTTTTCTTGCAGAAGGTTAAAGTTTTAGTCAGTTGGTCATGGTTTTTGTTTTAATCATGTGACATTTGAAGTTTCATAGTTCTTCAAAACGTTGTGTTTAAACGCTTCATCGTTTGATCTGCCAGCTGAGGACAGTTGCAGTGACGGTGCTGGCTGAAGTGTTACGTCTCTCATATAATCTCTGCTTCAGCCCTGGCATTGGTTGGGCTGAGAAACTTGTGGTGCCTTATTTGTGTTAGTCTTCCTCCCGTTCCACCTCACAGCCGTCAGCTTTCTCATTAAAACAGAGTAAGACTGAAGCCACAGCCTTTGTATATATTATCCTGTCATTTTCCTGTCTGCAAAATACAGAATTCCCTCAAGTGTTTCGTTTATCAGCTGTGCTCTCTACTCAAGTCATTCTGCTGAGCCATTAACTGCACTGATGTATTAAATACACTTCCTGTAGCCTCAGAAAATATGATTGAAAAATAAAAAGGGTTAATATATTGAAGGATTTCAGCTATTAATGATCTTTTTTTTTCATTTGGTTTAATGACTGTGTCCGTGTGGTATCAAGTGGAGATGCAAATATCTCACAATAACTCGCATATAAAGGAAGATCCATGGGTAGTTGAAATGTGTGAAATGCTAAATGGATTTTGCTCATACTTTTATAGTTATTTATGCAGGTACATAACCTTGTTTCAATTAGTACATGGAATATTTTGTACTTCATAAACATTGATTTTTTTCAGGGCCATTAAAAATAATCCAGGGAAGGCAAATCTGGGGAAGCCCCTTTCTGCCTTAGAGTAAAACATATTAATAAGGTAATTGACACATTTCTCACAATTGTGACTTTATTTTTCATAATGTGACTATATCTCACAATTGCAACTTCAAAATATCTTTTATACAGTGGGTACGGAAAGTATTCAGACCCCCTTACATTTTTCACTCTTAAATATTGCAGACATTTGCTAAAATCATTTAAATTCTTTTTTTTTTCTCATTAATATACTCACAGGACCTCATATTGACAGAAAAACCCAGAATTGTTGACATTTTTTGCAGATGTATCAAAAAAGAAAAACTGAAATATCACATGGTCTTAGTTTTCAGACCCTTTGCTGTGACACTCATACATTTAAGTCAGGTGCTGTCCATTTCTTCTGATCATCCTTGAGATGGTTCTACACCTTCACTTGAGTCCAGCTGTGTTTGATTATACTGATTGGAGTTGATTAGGAAAGCCACATACCTGTCTATATAAGACCTTACAACTCACAGTGCATGTCAGAGCAAATGAGAATCATGAGGTCAAAGGAACTGCCTGAAGAGCTCAGAGACAGAATTGTGGCAAGGCACAGATCTGGCCACGGATACAAAAAAATTCTGCTGCATTTAAGGTTTCTAAGAACACAGTGGCCTCCATAATCCTTAAATGGAAGATGTTTGGGACGACCAGGACCCTTCCTAGAGCTTAAATGATTTTAGCAAATGGCTGCAAAATAACAAAGAGTGAAAAATGTAAGGGGGTCTGAATACTTTCCGTACCCACTGTATGTCAATGCAATCTTAATTCTCATAATTCTCTTTATTTCTTGTGATTGTGACTTTATATGCAATTTTGACTTGTCATGTCACAGTGTGACAATTCAATACTTTAAACTTTCTCACAATTACCTTTTTTTTTTTTTAGGCAGAAACAGGTTTCCATACAAATCAGTGATTACAAATGATGAAAAATGTACTGCACCTAAAATATACAGTTTCCCTTTAATAACGTATTATGTACTCTACCATTCAAAGGTTTGGGGTCAGAATGTATTTATTTTTTAAAGAAATTAATACTTTTATTCAGCAAGGATGCATTACATTTATAAAACGTGATTTTTATATTCAAATACATGTTGTTCTATTCATCAAAGAGTCCTGAAAAGAAAAGTGTTCTGGTTTCCACAAAAATATTAAGCAGCACCAGTTTTCAACATAATGTTTCTTGCTCACCAAATCACCACATTAAAATTATTTCTCAAGGATCATGTGACTAAATATATTTCACAATATTACTGTTTTTGCTGTACTGATAAAATAAATGCCTCCTTAGAGAGCATAAAAGGTTATTTTAAAAACATCTCACTGACCCCAGACTTTTGAACTGTGTAAAAATTCTAGTTAAAAACTACATGGACACATTATGCATATACATTTTATGTAGTGATTGCTGTACAGCTGTGAAGCCAGTTCACACTAGGAATGGGCAAAATGACTCAACACATCTCTGTTTGCTTCATCTTCAGTAATGGAAAAAGCATAACAGGTTGCCATATGTTCATGTTGACATTCGCACAGAAAGTATTTATCTCCATCAGCTCTTTTTCCAGTGTGCAATCTGGTATGAATTTTCCCTGTCCCTCAAAGTAGCTCTGTAGAATTTGGGTAAACCTCAGATTGCTTAAAAAAAAGTTTAGCTGGAGTGTAAATGCAGGCTGTTTAGAAACTAGACAAGTCAGTCTCATGCTTTTCTGTTTGTCTGAGACATGAGCTCGTTGGCGTAACAAGTCATTAGCTGTTTACCATCAGAAGCGAGTCTGAGGAATCTTTCTAAAGTTCCCTTTTTTCTTTTAATTAGGATAAGCTAATTGATTATCATCAAAGTCTAGAATGAACAGGATGTTCCCTAACTTCTGAAGTAGGACAGATAAAAAGCATTCTTGTAGTTGTGATTTAATTAAAGTAATCAGGTCAGTGGTTAAAAAAAGGGTCAGTGCAAAGAAACTCACATTTTGTAGCTATTCTAAAATTGGTTGGAAGAAATACTATCCTGTGAGCAATAAAATGAAATGGTCTTTTTATGCCTAAAAACAGAAGTTATATTGCGGGTGTATCATCTTTTTGAGACGTAATTTCAGCTGCAGGTCTGCGGTTAATCAAATTGAAGTCCCCCAAAACTGAGTTTATGGGAAGATCATGTGGATTTCATAAGCGAGTGAGTCAGAAAGGCAATGGAAATTTTTAAATCAGAAAATTATGTGTGGTAAACATTTTTGGGAAAACATTTTACTAAGAATGGCGCACTTTTCAACTCTCTGCCACGTCCCCTCAGCTTCTCTCCACCTGCAATAGCTTTTTTTTGTTTGTTTTTTTGTAGTTGCTTTATGGCACAAAGCAGCCTTGAGAAATTCCCATCTCGGCTACATCCTTTACAACATTATACAAGAAAATAAGGATATTTCAGCACGGAAAACCCTCTTTTGTCCGTCGGTTTAGATTAGCGTTTAAAGAAAAATGGAGACCAGCTCCACATAATAAAATCAATATGCATTACAAGAATAAGTCAGATTTTTCCAGGCAGGTCACATTTGACTCGGTTGCCTGGAGGGAACGGAGATCTGCGTGTCAGCTGTAACATGCGGACAGACGCCAGTGCTGTGGTCCGTGCAGGGAGGAAGGGAGGGGAGGGATGGGGTTTGGTCTTCTGTAGATGGCAGTACGGGTGTGTGTGTGCAGATGGAATTCTCCAGCTCTTCCTGTGCCAGAGTGTTGAAGCGCTCCACCACGCAGTGTGCTGTCAGACGAGCCTCCGGGTCTTGATCCCAGCACTCTGTTATAGTTGCACACAAGAGCTGCATGCCCTAAAACACCAGGCAGAAATTTGCGATTATGAATAGAAATGTCAGTAACACCTTCTAAGAACCCCATATATGTAATGTTTTTTTTCTTGCTCTTTCTATATACACACACAGACACACACACACACACACACACATGCAGATATACAGTATATATGTGTGCGTGTATATGTATTTATGTGTGTGTGTGTATATATATATATATAAATATATGCACAGTAAAAATATTAAATTTTAGTATTTTCAATGTGTTTATCATACATATATATATATATATATATATATATATATATTCAAATGACTGCATTTTATAATTAATAATATTGCATTATATGTATATTTCAAAATATATTAGATGGATATGTTTTTTATAAGTTTTATCAACATCCAGTAATTGTGTACTCACTGGATGTGTCGTCCAGCTCGCTGGAATATCTGGTCGTCCTCTGTCTCTTAACACCAGGTCTCTCATGCTGTCTACACAAGGTTGCTCGCACACCTTGGAGCCAAATGGGGTTCGTAACTCTTTACCTCTGTTGAAATGATAACAAATATACTTTAATTCTTATAGTATGCTTTTAACCTCAAGAAAATAGCCAAAGAGAGCTTTACTTGCCTCCTATGACGTCACACCTTGAGACCATTTCCCACAGCACCAGGGCCATGGAGTAGATATCAATCTGTTTGAAGGACTCCAAGTCCTCTAGATTCACCCTGGAATCCAGAACTTCAGGGGCCATATAGCGTGCCGTCCCCACCTACAGGACATGGACCATGTGATTTAAATCGGACAACCTCACCAAATTGAATTACCAATGGTTTCATGTGATTACATCTGTGACCTTAACAAATCAACCACAGAGCTTTTAGGTTACACTTAAATAGCTTAAAGAAATGATCCTCATGCCCACAGCAGTTCTGCCCACTCAGATTATACATTTAGAAATGATTCGGTTGGGAATGGATGTGTTTGTGTGCGCCACGGATGCAACATTTGAAGACTGTGACTCGATAACTAGAATGTTGCCTACGCAGACTTCATATGCATGTTCTTGGCGACTACGCTGTCTTCTAGCATTTCTCATTTTAAAGAGAAAACTATTGAAATATGTTTCCCAGGCACCATTTATGTCATATGTAGTTGTTGGCTGCCTATGTACAGCCATCTAAATCAAATCTAAAAAAATCCAAGATAATCCAATAGCCTCGTGGGCAGTGCTGTAATGTATGTTATGCGGTTGCACTTCGGGTGACCCAAGTTTGAGTCCTGACTCGGGCACCTTTTCCAATCATGTCACCCTCTCTCTCCCACTTTGCTCAATAAAGGCAAAAATAATAATTATTAAAAAAATAAAAAAAGTTCAGAGATGGTGGGTAAAGCAAAAGAAATGGGGTTCAGTCAATTTTTTAAGGAATAACTGATACTTTAATTCAGTAGGATGCATTAAATTGATAAAAAGTGAGACATTTATAAAGTTACGAAAGATTTCTTATTCAAATAAATGCTGTTCTTCTAAAATCTGGAGAAAAAAAAGTATCATGTTTTCACAAATATATATGTTACAATCATTCTTGAGCAGCAAATCATCATATTAGAATAATTAATTCATAATCATGTGATTCTGAAGACTGGAGTAATGATGCTGGAAATTCAGCTTTTTTATTGTAAATTGTAAAAATAAAACCACAGTATTACTGTTTTTTTTTTTTATGGTGAGCTTAGTGAGCATAAGAGAAAAAAACATAAAAAAATCTTACCTACCCCAGACTTTGTAATGGTAGTGGACTTATTTACATTTTGTACCATAAAGTATTGATAAATAATAGTTAGGTATAATAATAAAAAAATCACTATTAACCCAATATGTTTGTCTTCTGCATATATGCATACCAGATTATCATGTTGTTGGTTTGGCAACAAAAAAATGTATAGTGTTAGAAAAATCAGAAGGCAACTACATATGTAGGGACCAGACACCATGGCAGCTCACAAGATTTTTAATCAGAGCCAATATTGTGTTCCTCCTTCTTACCTGTCCACTGTTGGCAAAATCATCTACGGTGAGGGAGAGATCGAGTCGCAGAGCCAGTCCGAAATCACAGAGCGCACACTCGCTGTGGTTCTTCAACACAATGTTGCTGCTTTTCAGATCTCTATGGGCGATGGGCACTTTTGGTGTGCCGCAGGGCGTTGTGTCACTGTGCAGGTGCGCCAGACCTCTCGCTATAGAGCCTGCCAGTGAACACAGCTCGGTCCATGTAAGGATATGGCCAGCTAGAAAGTCCTGAAGGTTGCCCATGTTATAATAGGCCATGATGAGCCAGTATTGCCTCTGGGAGGCAGCAGCAGTACCACCCCGCTCCTCAGCCGTCAGGAACTGCACCACATTCTCATGTTTTAAGTTGGCATCAGAGAATATGGCTCTTTCGTTACACCATGAGGAATACTCCACCGCTGGGAAAATCTTCACAGCTACTGTTTCGTACTGCCCTCCTTCATTATGACTGAGCCGTGCCCGCCACACCTCTGCAAAGCGCCCCTTACCCACCAGCGTCTCCAGCTGGATGGGCAGCTGCTCTGTGTTGTGGTTTAGGTTATTGGCACAAGTCGATGATATTTCTGAATTGACATCATCGCTGAGGGATGACAGCTTGCCACGGTAGTTGCTGCCATTTGCTTGGCCCTCGGCTGGATCCAGAGACTGGTAGTGTGTGCGTCGTGGTCCCCAGTCTTTGGGTTTCTTGCCAGGCTGACGTGTGCGATACAGGTAAAAAGCCATGGTGGCAATGACAGCTACCAGAAGTGGTGGAACCAAGCTTATGACTACTACTGGAATGACATCTTTAGACTTCAGCTTTGAGAATCCTGGGGGGGAAAGGATTGATTACATTAGCACACATTGGCTCTGTTTCTAACCTCATTAAAGTGCCTTGCTATATGGGCAGCTGCTTTCTAAGGGAGCATCTTAACTGAAATGCTACTTTATAAGTGGGTTAGGATGACCTACAAAGGTGTTTGAAGCTTGACTCATAAATTGTTTCAATAGAATTTGCTGTTAACATTTTGCTAAAATAATAATACAATGAATAATGTTCAAAGTTAAAAAATACATAACAAAAATGCTTATACAAAAAAATACACTGCTCAGGCATAATATTATGACCTATATTATGACCCTTTATAACAGCCCTGGCACATCAAGGCATGAATTCCACTAGACACCTGAAGGTGTGCTGTGTTATCGGGCACCAAGATGTTAGCAGCAGTTCCTTTAAGTCCTGTGAGTTGCAAGGTGGGGCCCTCTGACTTGTTTGTTCAGCACATCCCAAAGATGCTTGATTGGATTGAGCTCTGGGGATTTTGGAGGCCATGTCAATACATCAAACTCATTGTGCTCCTCGAAACATTCCTTAACCATTTTTGCTTTGTGGCAGGGTGCATTATCCTGCTGAAAGAGGCCACAGCCACCTGAGAATACCGTTTCCATGAAAAGATGTACATGGTCTGCAACAATGCTTAGGTAGGTGGTACATGTCAAAGTAACATCCACATTGATGGCAGGACCCAAGGTTTCCCAGCAGAACATTGCCCAAAAAAAGCCACGTGCATCAATGAGCCAGTTCACCAATGTTCCTTCCTACTGCAGTGCACCCCAGAAGTCTTTTCTGAACCAGTCGTCTTGCCATCACAATTTGGTCCTCATCAAACTCACTCAAACCCTTATGCTTGCTTATTTTTCCTGCTTATAACACCAAAAACTCACTTGCTGCCTAATATATCCCACCCACTAACAGGTACCGTGATGACGTGATGAAGAGATAATCATTGTTATTAACTTCACCTGTCATAATGTTATGCCTGATCGGTATATATATATATATATATATATATATATATATATATATATATATATACTATATATATATATATATATATATATATATATATATACTATATACACACACACACACACACACACATACACACACATATATATATATATATATATATATATATATATATATATATATATATATATATATACATGCACACACATATATACTGTACATATATGTTAGATGCGATTAATTACAAAAAAATGCAAAAATTGTATAAAAAGATATTATGCTTCCTTAGAGTGGTGCTTCCTTAGAAACCAATGGTATTTTAAAAGGCACCATAATCATAATAATGCATCCATGATGCCTTAAAGTCCAGTCTTCATAGGAAGCTCAATGGGTTTTGAAATAGAGCCATGGTTTTGGACTGCAAAGCAAAATGTTTTAACAGAAAAACTGAAGTTTTAGTAGTGTTGGGGTTTTCATTTGAATGTAGTATGTTTTACAACATACCAATGTTAATATAATAATTGTATGATCATACACTAAAAAATACATTAGTCCAAAATGTACTCAATATAAATACAGTATATAAATAAAGATGACCTAGGGACTCTCAAAGAAAAATGATTCAGTGCCCAGAAGTGCAGATTACATAACATACCATTGGCTCCTTTGTCAAAGATGAGTCTGTCGTTGCACTCATGATCTCCGATACAGCCACAGATGAAGAGCAGGCCATCTTCAGAGGGCTGAGGTGTCATCAAACACTCTTTGGAGGAGTAGTTCGCCAGCATTATATTCTCCAGCATATCCTTTGGGTTATAACACAGCGTCCGCACGCTCATGCTCACATTGTCCTTCTTCCTGTGAGAAAAAAAGCAACAACAATTACAGAAACATCACTTTGTTAAAAAAGGGAGCAAATTCTTCAAAAAGACATTTCCTGTTCCTCTGATGAAATCTAGAATAATTAACCCGGGAATCCCAGCTCAGAGGTGCACTTTGTTCTTAATGCCAGATTCTAAACTTTCCTGAGAGTTCTAAATGTTTGCTGTTTATTCTGCATTAGAGGAGTCTTTATTTGACCCCTCAGAGAAGAGCCTCTTTTTTTATACACAGCTTGCCCCTACTGCAGTCACTCAAAGGTCACCTCAACTGGCTTCTTCATAGACTGAGCAGGGTGGAACTGGCTTAAAAGGAAATCTCTCGAAAAGCTACCCATATTAGACCAAAGATCCCAAGCGCTGTACGACAGCTAAATCCTTAATCAATGGGACCATACTGAAATATACTACCATTTCAGCACCAAGCGTTTTAGAACATATTTCTTCCAGAATATGGTGAAGTACTAGTTTCCAGAACAATTTATTCAGTAACATAGAATTGCAGCAACACCACAGCTGAAGTGCAAAGGAGACGCGATCAGTACAGAACAAATGATTTGGTTCATTTCAGGGAATCAAAAGCATGCATCACATCCAGTGAAGTCCCGCCTCCTGAACCAAATATCCGAAAAGGTTGACACTTTTTACTGAATCAAACACATAATGTATAGCTTACAACTGAGACGGTGAGACTTAAATCAGTGCTGTTACTGATTGTTCATATTGCAGTGTGTAGTTAAAGATGCACATGTCCGTAGTATTTTATAAAAATTAATAATGTTACCACATTTATGTGTTGTTTTCTTGAACTGTATCATACTAAACTGTCTAAAAAGACTACTATTGAAGTTATCTCATCATTTGCAAGATTTTCTCCAAAATGTTTATTCCTTAAAAGTACTAAAAACTATTAAAGGGATAGTTCACCCAAAAGTGAAAATTCTGTTAACATTTACTCACCATCAAGTTGTTCCAAACCTGTATGAGTTACTTCTGCTGAACATCAAAGAAGATATTTGGAAGAATATCAGTTCTTTTGAAATAACCAAATAGTTGACGGTAGTCATACCGTATTTTTTTCCCCTACTACTGCATGGAAGTCAATGGCTACCGTCTCGTTACCAACATTCTTCAAAATATCTTCTTTTGTATTCAACAGATGAAAGAAACTTCAGATTTGGAACAACTTGAGGGTGAGTAAATGATAACCTTTTTTTCATGTTCAACTATCCCTTTACATCTTGGTGTCCTATAATGTATTGCAGATGCTATGCTGAGATTTGAAGCAATTCAATTGTTCCATAGTGAACAGGGTTCATACTATCAAACTCAATTTTATTTATGTCACATATGCATAATTTAAGTTTAGCTGTGGACTTACCATATTGCTACACACACTTCTTCAGCCAGAGTACAGTAAGAGGTCAGACTGCAGTTGCTCATGCAGACGTTGTCTTCACATACAGGACTCGAGTGGTCACACCACTTACAGAGGTTGGTCTTTATGAGGGTGAAACTTTGCGTCTGCAACACTGCAATAGGGACAGACAAAAAAAGATTTAGGAGTTTACACAATATTTAAAAAAAGGTAGTTACACATGGATATATAACATATGTATGTATATGTATAAATGTGTGTGTGTGTGTTTTCCACCATTTTATATGATGAATTTTAATTAGACAATGAACTATCCATTAAAATGACCCTTTGGTGTGTAGAACAGTAATATGTATCATTGGGGTGCTATTAGAGTTTTGCTAATATTTTGAATTAGTTTTTATTTCTGCTTTAGTAATTTTGTTTTGGCTTTTCGTAATTTAATAATTTTTATTTAAAAAAAAAATAATAATAAAATATATATATATACGTATGTATGTATGTTTGGATAATTTTTATACATTTTTATTTTAGTTTTAGTTATTTTAGTATGTCAAGTTAAAGTAAATGAAAATTCAAAATGTTGCTTTTGCAGCTAGCTGAAATTTGTCAGTTATTTTTTTATATATATATATATATATATATATAGTTAATATAATAAGTTAATATATAATAATTGTGTGACCATACATTAAAAATACAGTAGGCCAAAACTTTAAAAATAGATGATGGCCTTGGGACACTTAAGGAAATAATGTATTGCCTAAAAGGCACAAATAACTAAGGCTTACAGTAAAAGCAGTCAAAACTGTCCAGTGCTGAAACTGATTGCAATGCAAAGTTATAGGAATGAACGCTGTAATGACAGCTGCAATCAAGACAGCATTTAAGAGCAAATCTTTGAGCTACGTGACCCATCTGGAGTTCATAAATCTCTAATTGGATTTGGATGAATGTAGTATATGGCCTGGTGTGTGTATTTGGTTTGGTGTGCACATCACTGAAAGCATGTGTATTCATGAGAGTGTCAGGAGTTCCTGTGGTTAAGTGGGATAAGCCTGAATTCCTTCCCACGCACACTGTCTCCTCTGTCCTGATACTACCACATCACGACAATATTAATTGTTTATTAAAAGCAGATGAGGGGTGGGAGCCGTTCCGCTGAAGGAGTGCAGCGACCTTACAGTAAACAGTATTAAAAGAAAGAGCAGAGATATTTGACACAGACTTCCAGATGTCTGCTGATGCCAACCATCAAAATATACAACAGAGAGAGGGAGAGCTCTTGTATAAAGGAGTGAGGGACACGAAGGGAGAAAGAGACAACAGAGAAAAAGAGAAAAAACTGAAGAAAAAAAACTTAAGGCTAAGCACAAAAGCCCCCCTTCTATAAACTTTAAAGTAATTAAACTCTGCAGCAACTGCTCCAGAAATAAATTGAAGCCAGAAGTGCTCATACTGGCCAAGTTTGAAGCTCAACCCCTCGGTGCTTGTGGGAAAACCAATGGCTGCGTGCTTACAAAAGATGCTGGCCTGCAATTATTTGGTTTGCACTCAAGCAAGTTTCCCTTCTCGTTCCCTATTCGTAATTTCATCAGTATGATAATGAATAAGCGTAATATGCAATACATGCATGTATATATTTAACAAAAATATGTTATATTAATATATACAATATCTATATTTAAGATAAATAATACATATATATATATATATATATATATATATATATATATATATATATATATATATATATATATATATATATATATACATGCAATTTCTGAAAATATATACATGAAGGAGTGTATTTATATATACATCCAATTATGCACAGTACACATATATTAAACTTTTATTTTGGATGTGAAAAAAAAAAAAAAAAAATATATATATATATATATACTGTATATATATACACTGTATATATATACTGTATATATTTATTTAGCATTTGATATTTAATAAATATCATTAATAAAATTATAATGAATGAAAAGAAATTTGGATACAGTATTGTATTGTATATATTGTAAAATGTGCATTAAACATTAATATAATGTGTGTGTGTGTGTGTGTGTGTGTGTGTGTGTGTGTGTGTGTGTGTGTGTGTGTGTGTGTGTGTGTGTGTGTGTGTGTGTGTGTGTGTGTGTGTGTGTGTGGACAAAATGTCCTAATCCCTAAAATGTCCCACAAAGATGGCAATATCCGAAATCCAAATATTAAAAATGTATATATATTTCAAGTCAAGTCTCTCTCTCTCTCTCTCTCTCTCTCTCTCTCTCTCTCTCTCTCTTTATATATACTGATACTGATCAGGCAAAAACAGCCCTGACCCTTTGAGGCATGGACTCCATTAGACCCCTGAAGGTGTCCTGTGTTATCTGGCACCAAGATGTTAGCAGCAGATCCTTTAAGTCCTGTAAGTTGCGAGGTGGGGCCTTCATGGATCAGACTTGTTTGTTCAGCACATCCCACAGATTCCTGATTGGATTGAGATCTGGAGAATTTTGAGGTCAACACCTCAAGCTAGTTTTTGTGCTCCTCAAACCATTCCTGAACCATTTTTGCTTTGTGGCAGGGCGCATTATCCTGTTGAAAGAGGCCACAGGCACCAGGGAATACCGTTTCAATGAAAGGGTGTACATGGTCTGCAACAATGCTTAGGTAGGTGGTACGTGTCAAAGTAACATCCACATTGATGGCAGGACCCAAGGTTTCCCAGCAGAACATTGCCCAAAGCATCACACTGCCTTTGCCAGCTTGCCTTGCATGTGCATCCTGGTGCCATGAGTTCCCAGGTAGCTAAGCGATGCACCCGGCCATCCACGTGATGTAAAAGAAAACGTGATTCATCAGACCAGGCCACCGTCATCCATTGCTCCATGGTCCAATTCTGAGGCTCACATGCCCATTGTTGCCGCTTTTGGTGGAAAGGGATCAGCATGGACTACCCGATTGGTCTGAGGCTATGCATCCCCATACATAATAAACTGCGATGCACTGTGTATTCTGACACCTTTCTATCACAATCAGCATTAACTTCTTGAGCAATTTGAGCTACAGTAGCTCATCTGTTTGATTGGATCACACAGGCCAGCCTTCGTTCCCCACATGCATCAATGAGCCTTGGCCTTGTTCCTTCCTTGGACCACTTTTGATAGATACTGACCACTGCAGACCGGGAAAACCCCACAAGAGCTGCAGTTTTGGAGATGCTCTGACCCAGTCGTCTAGCCGTCACAATTTGTCTCTTATAAAACTCGCTTACGCTTTTAACCACTAACAGGTGCCATGATAAAGAGATAATTTCAGAATGTTTAATATATTTTATACTTATATATATTATATATACTATATATATATATATATATATATATATATATATATATATATATATATATATATATATATATATATCCCTACCTTTGCATGCCATAAAGCATTTTCAGGGGCCCCAGTATGCAGTAATCAAACTATCCCACTGGGTGGCAGATTTCCAAGTTTTTCCAATTCCTTTTAAACTCAGCTTGATCCCTGAAAGCATTTCCTGATATTAAATGAGTAACAGTACAGTGAAAGCAGCACTGGCATAACTGTCGCATTCATGACAAACAGATGTCTTCAGAATTTGCTGTTTTAATGTTGACTGTGGCTCCCACACACACACTCTATGAGTGCCGTTTCAGGGTTAAGGAGGGTGAAGGGCCTGCCCCCATAACTCATTGGTAAGAGATGTAATCTCTTGACATTGTCAGTGAAGTGTTCTGTTATCTCATGCCAAGTAATAAGAATCAACCATTTATCATCATACAAAACAAGATGCCTCTCCTCCATGGGTACCATGCAAACCCATTCCCCCTAAAGAACAACTTCTTGGAGTCAAGGAAAACAAAGGAGAAAAAGAAAGTCTGTGTCCACTGAGAGGTCATTGGGGTTGGGTTAGGCCCTGTCAGCATCGCACCCTCTGTTTAAGTCATTACAATATTGCCATTGTGGGCAAACATGATGACAAAGCAGAGAAGCTTCAAGGGATCTAGATGGATGTCTTTGTATTTTTATGTACAGTCTCTCTGTGAGGTCACATTCGCACACACTGACACTAACAGCCTTTCCATATTTCCCAGATTTGTTCAGTCATTTCAGTCAACAGATGGGATATGATAAGTGAGACTGAGAAGTGATAGTTTTCTTCTCTCCGCCCACATGGTAATATTTCATAATTGTTGTTGTAAGTGGAGCTACTCTATACACACCCAAACCGTTTAAGGAGGCCCCTAAGATCCTTTGGATTCTCAGGATTTGGTTTCCCTGTTGGAACTTTCCTAGCATCGTGTTGTTTTCATGCGGTCACAGTGTATGGCATCTTTTATTACCATTGTAGAGATTCTGTTTTTAATTAAGAGCATTTTTGGGCATACAGTTTCACAACAGAATCTTATATGCAGATCTCTTATGGTATAGGCTACTTTTCCATCTTACTACTGTTCTGAAGAAAAGACTTTCATTGGTGTCAAACTGCTTTTTATACTGTACTGTGACTCTTAGATGGAATTTTTTCTTAAAAAAAAAAAAAAACCTGGAAAAAAAAGGGGAAAGGACATGTAGTTATATATTTTGGACCTTTTTGTCACCTCAGGAGGTACGTTTTAGCTTTTTTTCAAATATAGATACAATAGTACAATATAGATATGGTCATAGTTTAAAATTGTAATTTTATTAAGGATCTATTTTCCTCACTTAAGATTCTGATTAATTCAATAAAACAAATTTTGCTTAAAAATCTACATTTATTCCTTGATTTCTTATAGCAACAATGTATCAAACCTTTATAAGAAATGTGTGGCAATCAGGAGGCAAAACCACTATAGATGATGCTTTAAATATTCAATCAAACATAACAACTGTAGCCTATTATTCAAGTGGGCTAAATCAAACTTGAACTTTAATATGCAATGATTTACTGCATTTGCAGAATATCAAAAATCCTCAGGAACTGCTTTTCATGGAATTAATTGTCACCTCAATGCTTGTGAATTTTTTTTCTGAGTAGCCTAAATAAACTTTTAACCAAGTTATTTAAACCAGTTTATGGTAATTCTTAGGCTATTTATTTACAGTGGTGTGATTTTGTTTCTGTAGTGTTAAATATAGGATATTCTCTTCAGTGTCAAAAGACGTTTTGCACACAAACTCAAAGACAAAGCTCTGATGCGTGGAGCGTCCAGACAATGAAAGCAGATCGAGAAAAGTGAAGATCTACTTACGACAGAAACAGAGAAGAACAGATGTTTGAGCCCACAGAATGCAGCCTCCGCAAACCATAATATCTCACAATCCGATGATCCCAAACGGTCGAAGCGATTCAGTTATTTTCTTTATCTGCTCGTGTCAAAGACGCAGATAAGCTCATCTGTAAGAGAGTTCAGGACTGTGTGTGTGAGAGAGAGAGACTTGAGTTCCGTGTAGGCGGATCCAGATGTTTTTAATCCAGATGTGAGTGAGAGCGGATCCGCCCAGGAACTCACATTTATCAATGCACGATTCACAATATACAGAGGGAACAATGAACTACAGTCCAGCTTGTAGTGAAGAGCACAGATCTTACTGCAATCTATCAGCAATTTAAGTTCTTTCTTTTTTACCATTTGTTTATTTATTGTGTAAGGTTATGCAGTCTTTTTGTTGTTTTTAAGATTTGTTTTGAAGGTTTAGGTGAAGATTTTTCTAATCAATATTTTATTAGTGGTCCCAAATATACATTTTATAAGAGAAGAAAAATATGCATATTAAAATTTTTGTTTGGTATGACTAAAATGACAGTTTGGAAAATTAAGTTATTGGGTATAGGTACCCTACATGATGTATGATAATGCTTTTAAAGGAATAATTAAAACTGAATACACATTTTAAACTGATTCATGATATTCAAGTGTTTTCTGAAATATGATCTGTGGGAGGAGTTTTGGAAAATATATTGGTTTTAAAATGTTAAAGAGGTAGCCTATATGAAGTATAAATGTGTATGCATTTATAGGCTATAATATAGAAAAACTGACCTTCTCTCTAAGATTAAAAATGGATACATTTTACAAATACTCGTCAAAATGGTTAATGTAGGAGTGTGGACTGGACATAAGGAGATATTGTAAGTGTACTGAAATTTGTTTGTTATTTATTTTCTCTTTTCTGAGACATTTGGGAGATTAAATTAGACATTTGGGAGATTAACCCCTCATATAAAATTAACTGTATATGAACACCGTAAATGTAGCCTTCATGATACCTGTAATTGAATGTGACGTGTTCTGTTCTTTTTTTTTTCTTTTTTTTTCCTGCAAAAATCCATAACAAATAAATAAATAAATAAATAAATAAATAAATAAATAAATAAATAAATAAATAAATAAATAAATAAATAAATAAATAAATAAATAAATAAATAAATAAATAGTATAGACGATAAATGTGTATGCATTTATTTTATTGTATTAATAAAGGTGTTTTTTGTTAATGGACTAGGCCTATGTGGTCAGATAAGAAATCCGGAAAATCTGAAAAAGTTAATGTTTTAATAAAGTTGTGTTTAGTATCTTTCTTTCTTTCTTTCTTTCTTTCTTTCTTTCTTTCTTTCTTTCTTTCTTTCTTTCTTTCTTTCTTTCTTTCTTTCTTTCTTTCTTTCTTTCTTTCTTTCTTTCTTTCTTTCTTTCTTTCTTTCTTTCTTTCTTTCTTTCTTTCTTTCTTATTATAATAATATAGGTCTTATGTAAACGTGGTGCAGGCTAAGTCGTACAAAACTGACAGATTCTGCACTTTTGTTGTGATGCTTCAGCTAAATGTAAATGCCTATGTTCAAATATAATTTTAGTTTTAAACTACAGACTTCTGAACAGATGTGGGAAGTAGTAAAGTATTTTTACTTAACTCAAGCAAATTTAAGTAGGCCTATCTGTAGGCCTACTTTATCTTTGTTTTTCTTTGGAAAACGTACTTCACTACATTCTAAAGTACTTTTGACTGCACTTGAGTAAAAGTAAGAAAGTTCTAGATTTTTTATGTAATATTAAATGATATTCAATATGAAACGTAAGCTAGATCAGTAAAAAGTACAATATTATATGTTTGTTTTGAATGTAGTAAAGTAAAAGTTTTCCAGAGAAAAACACTCTGATAAAGTACTATATAGGCTACTTGGAAATATAGGCTACTTAACAAGTTAATGAGTAAAAATACTTCACTCTTTTGAACACAGTTAGCGAAGAAGGACTATTTTCTCAAGTGGAATAGATATCCGCTAAATTCTTAATAACGTTTTATTTTGCTTTAGTATACATTTTTCCGTACATCCTTTCATCAGTTTTTTAATTACTCTTAATAATTTAAACAAAATAATACATTTGATAGAACATTTATGTTATTTCATAAATAACTTTATGTCACGCACGCGTGCACGCGCGCAGACGCCCAGTAAAACAGTGAAAGTGGACAACGCGCAAGCGCGAGACGGGCAAACCATGGCGGATTCAGGAAGCGAGGATATAGCGGTGATTGGAAACACAGATCTGACTCCTTCAGAGTCGGAAAACAACTTAAAAAACACGGTAAAGCCCGTAGCAGAATATTTTTATGCGGGGTGGCCGATAATGTGTGATGTTTTGTAGATTTCGCGAGAGCGAGCGCGTGATATGTGCGGGACCAGCAGTGTTTTGCTTTGGCTCATGAATGGCCATGCCAATATAGCTAAACATATCAGCAGGTTCTGCGGAAACATTTAATGAGATACATGTATGTTGTTGCACTTTTTTTTATTACAGTGTTTATGGATTACTTCAAGAATAATTATGTTAAGCCGCACAAGTAGAAAACTGCTTTCATTTATGCTGTCAATGAAGAGCTTTGCCACGTAGTTTGTAAACACCCAGTCATCTGATGTGTCAGTCCGCATCCTTGCTTCATGCTTAAGTCAGCAGATTGACTTTTGATCTTGTTTACTGCTTCATACTTGAAATTCTTTATGGGTTGATAATTGAAATATGGAACAAAATATATCCATTATTTTCATTTATTTATTATTATTATTATGTATAATATGACATTTTAAAAGACTTAAATTTTAGAGTTTTGTACCCCAAACATGTGAATACTTCTGAACAGATTTTTTAATGAAAAAATTGATGAGTGCTTGGATATGTCTAAACTTCCTGTTTCATCAGGAAATATATCAACACATGAGAGAATTCTGCTCATAGCAATACCTGTGCTTTTCTCAAGGGTCCTCAATCATTTTTTTATTTGCATTGAAAATATCATAAGGATACTGTAATGGTGTAATATACATTTTAAATGAGTAATTAACTTTAAAATGAAAATCACCCCATGATTTACTCATCCTCAAGCCATCCTAGGTTTATATGACTTTCTTCTTTCTGATAAACACAATCGGATATGTTAATAAATATCCTGACTCTTCCAAACTTTATAATGGCAGTGACGGGAGTTTAAAGCTCAAAAAAGCACATCCATCCATCATAAATGTACTCCACACGGTTCCAGGGGGTTAGTAAAGGCCTTCTGAAGCATGTCAATTGGGTTTTGTAAGAAAAATATCCATATTTAAAACTTTATAAAGTAAAATATCCTGCCTTCCATATTCAACTTATGTGTAACACAGTTCAAAACACTTAGTCTGGCAGAAGCTAGATATTTTGCCTTGTGGTGTACGTTTATTATGGATGTATGTGCTTTTTTGAGCTTCAACCTGAAATGGACACCATCACTGCCATTATAAAGTGTGGAAGCGTCAGGATATTTATTAATACAACTCTGACTGTGTTCATCAGAAAGAAGTCATATATTCATTGGGTAATTTTCATTTTAATATGAACTACTCCTTTAAACATTATGAATTTCTCGACAAAATTTTACAGATGGTTGAAAAAGGAACAAATCTTCTGAATAAGATGGAGATCAGTGTGGCTGAAGCGGAGAAGAGGACTGGCAAGAATGCCGTCAACATGCAAGAGACTTATACAGTGTATCTTATAGAGACACGGTAAGACACTTCACTTTCACAGTGCTACGACTGATCATTAAGTCTATTTTCTAAATTCATGTTATAGAACTTGGTGTAAGCAATTCATTTGTACATATGTTTTATTTGCATTTTATTATTTATTTAATGCCTTCGTTATTTTTAATCTCAATGTCATAATTTGATCTTCCAGTGAAATTAGAGTTCTCTCTGGTGACTTCTCTAATCATTTATCTGCATAAACTCTCCCCCTTTCTTACAGTTGATTGTAAGCATGTATTAAAGGTGTAGTTCACCCAAAAATGAAATTAGCCCATGATTTACTCACCCTCAAGTCATTCTAGGTGTATATTACATTTTTCTTTCAGACTAATGCAATCTGAGTTGAAAAAAAAAATGTCCTGGCTCTTCCAAGCTTTATAATGGCAGTGAATGACTGTTTCTGTTTTTAAGTCCAAAAGTGTTACAGAATAATACCATTTATTCTGTGGTTGAGTCAATACTATACACAAGCATTAACTAAATGCTTGTTCTTTAAAGGAGGCTAGTAGCCATGGAAACACTACCATGTCACAAGTATTGCATGTGTTCCTTTCTTGATATGATAATGAAGGTCAGGGTTTTGGATGCAGTTTAGAGATATGTAAACAATGTGCAAGAAGAGTTTATTATTATGTGCATTTTCTTTTTGAAAATGAATAACAAGCTTTAGATAAGGTATGTTTACACATTGACTTTCTGACTGAACTATGCTCGCTCTGTACTAGCATGGTAAAATGCAAAACATCAAAGAGTCATGGCACACTAGACCAGCTCAAACTGTGGTAGCCGGACTGGTAGAGACCATCGGATTTCCTCTCTTTACTTAAATGTTTACACTAGACCTCTTCTTCCTGTGCCTGGGTCTGTCACTTTAACATGTTCTTTCTACATCAAATAAAACAAAACAGAAGTATCCCACTGGACAGGAAGTGATATGCAGCAGAAGTGTAACTTTCACCTCTCACTCTGACCCCGTCACCCCGCCAAGCTTTGTGTCATTCTGGAGAGGGTGATGAGTCAGCGCTTTGGGCAGATGTGCTTTGTCTGTGTTTCCATCACGGCCAAACGCGCATGCTGGCCAGAGTGCAATAACATATTATCACATGATTCGAAAACAATACTTAGTGGTTGAACTCATAAAATCACTGTCTGCAACCAAGACGTTTTCAAACATGTTTTTTGGTACCGTCTAAAAAATGTAAAACCATCCAGACCTAGATTTTTTTCATTCATTCAAAAAGTTGCTTTTGTGGATGGTAACAGAAACTACAGAATTACAGAAAACAGTAATTTTATATATTTCACAATAATACAGTTTTTACTGTGTTTATTTTTGCTCAAATAAATACAGCTCTGGTCACCATAAAGTGCTTTGATTAGTTTTTATAAATGTATTTGGCAGTGGCAGCGACTTATAATGCAATGAAGGTTTTTAGCAGTTTATGCATCCCTTGGGAATCGATCCCATGGCCTTTGTGTTTCTAGCAGCATGCTCTACAATTTGAGCTATAGTTTTCAGCATGTTGCTATGTGTTCTGGGTCGTTGCAAAGATATGGCTCAAGTCCCTACTTCAGGGTCTGTTTTTTTGTCCCGCAAGGAAAATCACAAGTTTAATTGCTTGGAAATGTAAAAGCATACCTCTGCTCAAAAGGCCGCATAATTTGAGGTATCATTCATATCTGTATGTGACGAGTACATGCTCAAATTCCCTAATCTTGTAAACCAACAGTAGTAATTGTGATGCTTGCATTAGCATAAAATTCTTGCCATATTGATTCTTTATACATGGAGATAACTAAACAGTGCTGTATTGTTGCTCGTTTCCATAAAAGGAAGCACATGTTTTTGTAAGGACCATGTGGAAGGCATACTGCACACGCACACAGTGGGCTTTAGAGAGCAGTTTGGTGCCACTGATCTTGGGGAAAGTTGTAGAGTCTGACTGAAAAATGCCTGTCAGCCGATCCGCACCTTCCTTGTGCTTTGATTTCATCATGGATTATTAGCGTGGAGCACATTATGCGCTCCCATTTCTTCCCTGGAGCCCTTGGGAAGTTAAGCTCTTATTTCAAAGTCTACCCGTTTTTCTTCAGTGTTTCCCCCCTCATGTATATTTCCTTCTCTGTATCTCTTAATTGTTTGCATTTTTCCATTTGTATTATTCAGGGTTTCAAGGATCATAAAATATAATGTAAACAAATAAATTGCATGGTAAATAATGTGTTCATTTAAGTTGAGCTTTTTTGTGCAATTCAAAAGATTGGGTCAGTATGATTTTTATGCTTTTGAAAGAAGTCTCTTATCCTCACAAAAGGCTGCATTTATTTGATCAAAAATACAGTAAAAACTGTAATATTGTGAATTATTATTACAATTTAAAATATCTAATATGTTTTTACAATCTATTTCTTTTCCTGTGAAGGCATAGCTGTCTTTAGTGTCACATGATTTATCAGAAATCATTCTAATATGCTGATTTGGTGCTCAAGAAACATTTCTTACTGTTATCAATGTTGAAAACAGTTGTGCTAATTAATATTATTGTGGAAACTGATATAGTTTTTCAGAATAGATCAATAAAGTTCAAAAGAACAGCATTTATTTGAACAACAAATATTTTGTATTTACATTTGTATGTCTTTACTTGATCAATTTAATGCATCCTTGCTGAATAGAAGTATTAATTTCTTTATATTTTGACATATATTGGGCACCTTTTTGATTTTACATATTGTCCAATAAAAAGAAACAAATGGAACGTATTATTGCACAATACGAGTACTGATACTACAGAGATGTTTAAATCATGCAGGTTCATATACATGCTCCTACATGGCAGTGTGATTTAGTGGATTTGTGCTCCTAAATTAGCAGCACTCATGTCTTCATGCACTGGGAATTTAGCAAGATTACACAGCGCTGTTAAACCTTTGGCATGTGTTTGAAAAGGCCCTTAAAATGACTGCTTTCATAAACTAGAACCACAGCTTGAACCACAGACCTCATAGATCTCTACTGTGTTTATTTCATTAATTTTATTTAGAAATGATCTTAAACCATTAACCAACCCCAACATTTCATGACAGAAGTGTTTTAAGAGATGTGTATATCAAGGTTTATACCAAACCTAACCCCCTTTTTTTTTTCTTTGAAAGGCTGTTTAAAAGTGTTTCATTCCACTTCTGACAGTCTTTATTCTGTGTTTTTAGGCCTGTGGATGCTGCATCAGAAGGGACCAATCCTGTTCCAGATTCTCTCTGGAGGCGTTACAGCGAGTTTGAGCTTCTTCGAAACTATTTGTTAGTTACCTATCCATTTGTGGTGGTTCCGCCATTGCCTGAAAAACGGGTATGCAAACAAGATGCTTTGGTTACTGCTGCTTGTAAATACAATTTGACTTCATACACTTCATAACTTCTAGCTTTGTACAACAGGCTGAATTTGTTTGGCACAAGTTGTCAGCAGACAACATGGACCCTGACTTTGTGGAGAGGCGTAGGGTTGGACTAGAGAACTTCCTGCTTCGAGTGGCCTCGCACCCAGTCTTGTCCAGTGACAAGATCTTCTATTCATTCCTCACAGAGGTAGTGAGCTCTCACTAAAATTCTTAATTCATAATTAAATGTTTTTGTAGATTTGTAATTAAATAACTCATTTCTATTTCTCCTAGGCTGTCAAATGTTTTAAGACAAAAAGTTCAAATCAATTGACAGCCTGGTAGAAATAGAAATTAATTAATTACATAGTGGCCATATATACAATACCAACCATTTGATTGACAGTATAAGAAGTGGCTTTAAAAGTCAGTATATTATCTTTTTTTATATATTATTGAACATACACTACCGCTCTTTATTTGAGCAAAAGTATGTATTGTGAAATTATTACAATTTAAAATAACTGTTTTCTGTTTTAAGATTGAATGTAATTTATTCCTGTGATGGCAACGCTGAATTTTCAGCATCATTACTCCAGCCTTCAGTGTCACATGATCCTTCAGAAATCATTCTAATATGCTGATTTGCTGCTAAAGAAACATTATTTATCATTATCAATGTTGAAAACAGCTGCTTAATATTTTTGTAACATTTTCTTCAGGATTTTTTGATGAATAGAAAGTTCAAAAGAACAGCATTTATTTGAAATAGAATATTTTGTTACAATACAAAAGTCTTTACTGGATCTTTTGATAATTTTAATTGATCCTTTCTAATTAAAAGTATTAATTTCTTACTCACCCCAAACTTTTTGAACTTGCTTATCCCTTGCCTACCATCCACAGCAATGTTTTAATAATTGAACTAAATGACTTTGTTAAATTGACAGCCCCAGTTTCCGTATGGCACTTTTGCTGTTTTAACTGGCATTTCATGCTGATAATTTCCTCTGTCAGTGTCAGAAATTGCATCCTTTCTCTACCCCACAGGAAAATGGTTGGAAGGAAATCGTGTTTGAGACAGGATTTCAGGCGAAGGTATACCAGCACTTTCCAGTTCATTGGGTTCTTTCTCTCTTTAAACCTCTAGCCACCACTCTGTTGTTTAAATATCACTTCTCATCATAGGTCAATATTCATATGTTGATATGAAGCTGACTAAATATGTGTTGATTTCAAATAAAAATTGTGTGAAGTGACTGAATTGCTACTGCTGTGAGGAATCTGTTATCAGTACGCTGTAGTTTATGTAAACAGGCACAGGAAGTCTGTTGGACCGTTCTGGATCAAACACGAAAGGACAGCAGTATTTTATGTTAGTGTATATTATTGCCATATTGCAGTGTTTATCAGATCTCAGTCGTTTAAAAAGATTGTTGTAAGGAGTGTCTGTAATCCTGCTTTACACCATCTGAACAAACAAAACCCAAACATGAATCTGTCTGTCAATTGGCATGCGTCTTTCTTACAGGCCGATTCAAGGTTAAAGGCTTTAAATGCCACATTCAGAGTGAAGAACCCAGACAAGTAAGTCATTTTTGCAAACCGTGTTACGCAGTGTCATGAAATGCATAAAGATATGACCGTGCTGTTTGTTAACGCTGAAAGTTTGTGTGTGTGTGTGTGTGTGTGTGTGTGTGTGTGTTGGCATGCGTCTTTCTTACAGGCCGATTCAAGGTTAAAGGCTTTAAATGCCACATTCAGAGTGAAGAACTCAGACAAGTGTGTGTGTGTGTGTGTGTGTGTGTGTGTGTGTGTGTGTGTGTGTGTGTGTGTGTGTGTGTGTGTGTGTGTGTGTGTGTGTGTGTGTGTGTGTGTGTGTGTGTGTGTGTGTGTGTGTGTGTGTGTGTGTGTGTGTGTGTGTGTGTGTGTGTGTGTGTGTGTGTGTGTGTGTGTGTGTGTGTGTGTGTGTGTGTGTGTGTGTGTGTGTGTGTGTGTGTGTGTGTGTGTGTGTGTGTGTGTTTCACAGGAGGTTTGCAGAAATGAAACACTATGGTGATGAGCTGCAGACTGTTATTTCACAGCTGCTGAGAGTTCGGGCGGTGAGTGTCAACATAGTCAACACAGCCGAATATGCAGCTCAATCTATTATAAAAACTTCTTTCAGTCCAGCAAAAGTATATATTAATGTTTATTAGGGATGATAATTGTAAGGAAAGTGATTCTGATGATTTTATTTACTACTCTTTTAGTACTTTTGACGAACCATCTTTTTTTACTAAAGAAAAAAATTACTATTTAGGCAACCTGTTTATTTTATTATTCATTTACTAACACGTTTTTTTCCAACATTGTTCTTATTCTTTTTTTTAGAGAGCAGCTGATCGCCTGTATGGAGTCTACAAAGTGCATGGGAATTATGGAAGGGTCTTTAGGTAATGTTTTCTTTTAAAGGAAACAGTTCACTCTAATATAAATTATTGACTTATGTCATGTCAAACCTTACATTTTTTTTCTGCAGAATGTCCGGGCTCCTTTTTTCCATGTAATGACCATGTTTACTTGCATGTCATTATCCGAAAAAGATGGTTTAGGTTCCTGACAGATATTGAAACAGTCCTATGTACACTACCTTTTTTACTTTTACTGAAAAAATAAATTAAGCAAGGATTAACTTGATCAAAGGTGAAAAGTAAAAGCTTTTATGTTTTTACAAAAACATTCTGTTTCAAATAAGTGCTGTTCTTTTTAAATCTTTATTCAAAAAATAATCCTGAAAAAATGTATAGCTGTTTCCACAAAAATATTAAGCAGCAACTGTTCAATATTGATAAATAATAAGTAAAGTTTCTTGATCAGCAGATTAGAATGATTTCTGAAGGATCATGTGACACTGACGACTGGAGTAATGGATGCTGAAATTTCAGCTTTAACATCACATTTAAAAATTTAAATGTAAAAACGGATATAATTTTCTTTTTTTCCAACAGTTCTTTATAATCAGAATATTACTATTTTTACTGTATTTTGCTCAAGTAAATGCAGTCTTCATTACAAACCATAAAAAAATCGTACAAAACTTTTGAACGGTGGTGTACATTTGTAAATAATAATTTAACTGAATAAATTCCTTTATTTTCAACCCATTTCTGTAATTACTCAATTTTATGTGCATGTAAATGTAGTCTGCACATAGCGATCCGAGGCTGTCAAGGTCCAAAAGGACAAAAAACCCATCATAAAAGTATTTAATATATGATGTGCAGTATACTTCATGTCTTCTCTATGCAATCATTCTGTGTGATGAATAGACCAAGTTTTATATCATAATGTTACAATCACAATAAAATAACTCATTTTGAAAGAGCCAGGCATGTTTTATAATGTGCTCTATGAACTGTTTTTGTGAGAAGCACTTTTGGGGTAAATCTTTTGGGTTTTGATTGTGTTGCTGCGGTCAGCTGCAGTGGTTCAATGTGAGTCTTTGTTTGTTTTGGACAGCGAGTGGAGTGCCATTGAGAAAGAGATGGGAGATGGGCTGCAGAGCGCCGGCCATCACATGGACGCGTGAGTTCACAGCGCACGCAACACAGACGAAGGCTGCTTTATGAGCCATTCTCATGTACCTTTATAGGATTAGTGCAAGATTTTATTGCAGCTGGTTTTGATTGTATTTCTCCTACCTGGGGCGATCCCGTTACCCTCCAAGAGCTCATTGAGGGTCTTGAAATATGAAGGTGCTGTATGATACACACCAGGACTTTCCTGTGATTCTACATGTGTGTGCTTCTGGTACTGAGCTGTAAAACACATTTGCCAGATTGATTTGAATCCTCTCATATTTCCATTCACGATAACAAGTAGCCAGTAAGATGAACCCTTGGGAGGCTCAGGTTATGATTTTGCTGGCAGACTGGGCTGTGAATCTCCGGGAGCCATGGCCAAAACATTTAGCGGTGGTTTTTTTTTTTTTTATGTTATGATGATGTTGTTGTAAAAGGGACTCTTTTGCAGTAATGTCCTTAGTGAGTCTTTAACCAGTCGCTTTCGTTTCTATGCTGGTTTTGTATTGCTTTGTGTTCTGATGGATTCCAGATTGCTGTTCTTGGCAGAAAGGTCAAAGGTCAGAGCCCAATGGGCTGCTTGTCTGTCTCAGCACTGAAAGAAACAACCTGTCCATCATCAGCCAACATTTGGCAGCTGTCAGACTGTTTTATGGATCATGTTGCTCACCTATTCCCAAAAATTCCTCAAAAGACCCCAAACTGTTTCTGCTGCGGATTTAGCATTAGTTCTACGTCTGATTTAGAGAGGATAATACATGTAGTTTTATCAAAATGTCAGTTTGTGCTTTAGGTTGTGGGTGGTGTGACCAAAATATTATATCATGGTCACAATGTGTAAATATATAAAAGGATAGTTTTTGGGGGGGAAACGCAGCAGAAAGTGGTTTATTAAATAAATCATAGTGATGCCAATTTTGGTTAATTCAGTTAGTTGTTTAAATCAAAAGTACATAATCTTTTTTTATTTATTTTATCATTTTAGTTGGAATTAATGTAAGAATATATACGATTATTTAGAACACAAAATCTAACCTGGCATCAGTGCAAAAACACTACATAATACTGGGTTAAAAACATATTATAATACAGAAGATTCATATTTAATTGCTATCTGCCACAATTAACAGTGCATGTCAAACCAAGCCATGAAGTCCAAGGAATTGTCTGTAGACCTCAGAGACAGGATTGTATCAAGGCACAGATCTGGGGAAGGGTACAGAAACATTTCGACAGCATTGAAGGTCCCAGTGAGCACAGTGGAAAACTTCTTCCTTCAAATAGAAGAAGTTTGGAACCACCAGGACTCTTCCTAGAGCTGGCCGCCCAGCCAAACTGAGTGATTGGGGGAGCAGGGCATTAGTCAGGGAAGTGACCAAGAACCAGAGGTTTTCTCTGATAGAGCTCCAGTGTTTCTCTGTGAAGAGAAGAGAACCTTGCAGAAAAACAACCCTCATAACACTCACCAGTCAGGCATGTATGGTAGAGGGGCCAGACAGAAGCCACTTTTCAATAAAAGTCACATGACAGCCCTCCTGAAGTTTGCCAAAAGGCACCTCAAGGACTCTCAGACCATGAAAAATAAAATTCTCTGGTCTGATTAAACAAAGATTGAAGTCTTTGGCCTGAATGGCAAGTGTCATGTCTGGAGGAAACCTGGCCAATACCATCCCTACAGTGAAACATGGTGGTGGCAGTATCATGCTGTGGGGATGTTCTTAAGTGGCAGGAACTGGGAGACTAGTCAGGATCGAGGGAAATATGAATGCACCAATGTTCAGAGACATCCTTAATGAAAACTTGCTCCTGAGCACTCTGGACCTCAGACTGGGGTAAAGGTTCCTCTTCCAACAGGACAATGACCCTAAGCACACAGCCAATATAACAAAGGAGTGGCTATGGACAACTCTCCTTGAGTGGCCCAGCCAGAGCACAGACTTGAACCCGATTGAACATCTCTGGAGAGATCTGAAAATGGCTGTGCGCTGACGCTCCCCATTGAACCTGATGGAGCTTGAGAGGTCTTGCAAAGAATAATGGGAGGCGCTGCCCAAAAATAGGTGTGCCAAGCTTGTAGCATCATACTCAAAGTCTTGAGGCTGTAATTGGTGCCAAAGGTGCTTCAACAAAGTATTGAGTATTTTAATATATGTATAATATCATTTTTTATTAAAAAAAAATATATATATATATATATATATATATATATATATATATATATATATATATATATATATATATATATATATATATATATATATATATATATACATACACTTTTTATAAATACATTTGCAAAGATTTCAAACAAACTTCTTTCATATTGTCATTATGGGTTACTGTTTGTAGAATTTTGAGGAAAATAATTAATTTAATCCATTTTGGAATAAGGCTGTAACATAACAAAATGTGGATTTTGTTAGTGCTGTGAATACTTTCCGGATGCAATGTATGTCAACTACCATTTTATTGGACATTTTTTTATGTTACAGGTATGCTGCTTCTGTAGATGATATTCTAGAGGAAGAGGAGCATTATGCTGACCAGCTGAAGGAGTACCTTTTCTACGCAGATGCATTAAGGTACAGTATTCATTTTGCGTTTTAATTTAAATGTTCAAAAATAAAAATATTATTTGCCACTTATTTTACATTGTTGCGGCACCTCTTTTCCCAGTCTGTCAGTAACACTCGGTATAACTCCTGTCTCTTGGAAGCCCCTCATATCAAAAAGTGCTATATGCTCTAATTTGGTTGACTGGAACAGTGTGTTGTGGTCAATTGCTTTGGGCATGTTTTGGAAATATCACAGCCCTTACTGTAATACACTACTAATGCAACTCAACCAGGCCTCACCCCTTTTTATTGTGTATGCCTTGGGCAGGAATGATTTAAATTAGGGATATTGTGACTTGAACATTCCTGGAAGAAAACTCAAGACTACAATTGAGGAGTTTCAAGCAGTTCAGAAACAGTGCCCACTGATAAAGAGAATAACTCACTTTGCAGTGGACTTTGGGCTTTGTAACCTTGCAGATCTTTTTCATGCTCAGAAAGCAACATGAACCCTAACAAAAGAAAGCTAAAAATGTAAAAAAGCATAATATGACCCCTTTAAACGTGAACTGAAGTATACTTAAACACAAGCTGTTGTAACAGTGACATTGATTAGAAATGTACATTTTGTTCACACTGCACCCTTCCGTAAACTCGTGGGAGCTGATAGCCTCCACTGGCTGATAAAGTTACACGCATGCAACTTTTCGTATACTGTTTACACAAACCCCCATCAGTGCCTGGTTTTTCTGAAAACGATCACGCTGCAGGTCACCTAGGCTTTCAGTTCCACAATTTCCATAAGGAACAAGGAGATCATCTGCTTTTATGGTTGATTTTGTATATTTTGTGGTTAATGTGTGTTTTCACAGGGCAGTGTGTAGGAAGCATGAACTGACACAGTATGAACTGGAGATGGCTGTCCAGGATCTGACCTCTAAGAAACAGCAGCGGGAGGAGCTCGCCACTGGGGTCAGTGTCCATTCAATCACAGAGACAGAACTCCACATCACCCTTCTTGCTTCTGGAATGAGGGACTTTCCAGCAAGTCTTAATGTTTTGTATAGGATAAAAGCATTTACAGAAAAAGTAGTTGGATATAATGCAGCATTTACTTTTGGCCTACAGTTATACAAAGTTAGATTTTTGGGCCCTTTGCAGTAAAAAGTTTGGCGGGTTTGACTAAGTGTTTTTAACAGTTTTATGCTATTAAAATTGTGCGCCTTGCCATTTGGGTGAATAGAGCCCACTGAGAATTACCTCATTGGCACATTTAACATGTAAACATTTGAGCTGCACAAAAAGCCAACGACACGCATAACACATTCTGACCCGATTGGCTGATATGGCTAATTACTAGGCCCACTTGCCCAAAAGAAATGGGAGGAAAATGTCTATATTTCTGCTTTCTGCAAATAAACATGGGAGGAAGAGTGTGGCTTACTCCAGCCAATGAGTGTCATTGACTTTTCTTTTCCTGTGTAGACGGTAAGGACCTTCTCTCTAAAGGGGATGACCAGTAAACTGTTTGGACAAGAGACCCCAGAGCAGAGAGAGGCCAAGCTGAAAATGCTGGAGACACAGATTGAAGAAGGAGAGGAACTGGTCAAAGAAAGAAATGTAGAATGCGAGTAAGCAGTGCTCTATTACCACATGACTGAATTAAACCCTGTTATCATGGCACAACACAGATTAAATGTTTTCTGTCGCTGTCTTCAGATCTTGTGAGTTAATTGATACTAATCATAGTTTTCAATTGTGATTGATGACACTAGTTCACTTTTATATACATTTAAAAAAGGGACATATGAAGGTCAAGTATGGTAACCCACACTCAGAATTTGTTAGCCCAGAATTAACTCATCCGAGTTAGTGCACACACAATATGAGCTGTGAGTAGTGAACACACACACACACACACACTCAGAGCAGTGGGCAGGCATTTATGCTTTGGTGCCCGGGGAGCATTTGGGGGTTAGGTGTCTTGCTCAAGAGCACCACAGTCATTTCCTGCCAGTATTGCGAATAGAACCCGTAACCTTCGTGTTACCAGTATGACCCTCTAACCATTAGGCCACAACATTCTTTTGATGAGGAAAAGCAGTAAATGTTGTCAAAAAATATGAATTAAATTGGGGATTTATGAGCTGCATCAGCTTCTCATTTTATGTGGCAGCACAACAATTATGAAATACACCGATATGCTCCAAATGCACATACTTTGCTCATATTTTTGCAGTTTCTGTGAAACTTTTCCGATCAGAGTGAGATGAACCTCAAAACCAGGCTAATTATACAACTGAGTCAAACTTAAAAATATGTTGATTTGAGTATATGGCAACTCATGTCAAGCTTCATTCCATTTCACGGCAAGAATGTTTCAAAACAGCTTTGTCTTTTTTTGTAGAGAGCATGTGAAAAGTGCATGGGTGGACATTGAAAGGTTCAAAGAGCAGAAAGACCATGATCTCAGAGAGGCTCTCATCAGCTATGCCATCATGCAGATCAGCATGTGCAAAAAGGTAAGTATGGTCCATGCCAACAAAATAAAATATGATTTTGTTATTGCGAAACAAGCAAAACCCCAGTCTCTATACTGATCAGACTATTTATTAGGGAGAAGTAGCGTAGTTGCATTAAAACAAGCATGTTTTGTTTTAAGGGAATTCAAGTGTGGAACAATGCTAAAGAGTGCTTCAGTAAGATGTGAGGGTTCCGCCAATGACAACCAGAACACCAGGAGGCCTTGGAGATGTCAATCCAGAGAAGCACATGCTCCTAGAGACTGACCTTGGGGACTAAAGTCTTCCTCTCAATCCTAAACTTTTGTCAGCCTCTTGCACCAGATGTCCTGGTGTAAAAAGGTATCAAATTATATTGACATACACTAGTTTCATTTTCAGTCCAAATAATGAATGAATGGGGTGCTGTTTTATTTATTTCCATGTTCACCAGCCAGATTTTAGATCTGGTTACTTTGTGACTGCACTATTTTGACCTACACGAGTTTGTGAAGGTTACATACAATTAATGACTTAACAATTCAGACAGAAACAGAAGAACAACTTCATTAATATTGATTCATCTTAATCTATGGAATGATTTATAATTTTTTTTTCTTCCCTTTTTTAACATCTTTTTGCTTTTTGATGCCAATATATTTGCTAAATCATTCCTTTTATACTTTCCATGTATCTTGTTACTACTTTAGTTCATCATAAAACACTAAAGCACAGATTACAAATGTCAAGGCAAAATATGAGGGTGAGTTTTGAGAGGAAAACAATTCTCAGTGAATCCAGCAGTTCCATTTTTATTATACCCCACACCCCTTCCCATAATGGTGTTCTCCCACATCTGGAACGTGTCCAGTTTCTGTGGAACATGTGAAATGATCTTTATCACCTGGCGTGGAGGACACCAAGAGTCACATTTCTTATGAAAAGAAAAACTGGTCTTATTCACATGCAAACTAAATTTACCCCAACGCCCATACGGCAAACAAAGTCGCATAAATTCATAAAATGCTGGTCTGTCACTTTCTGCACATTCAGGCATAAAAAGCAAGTTGTTTATAACCACTGACCCCCTCCCTTTATATGGTTCAGTTCATCTAAGAAATATTAATATGCTCTCTATCCCTTTTTCAAAACTTTACTCTGCATATTTTCTTTGTCCACTATGAATGCCATATTTGTCATCTGTTATGATGAATGGGTGGGTCAATGTTTTGATATAAATCTTGCTGAAGGAGTACAGAGCTCACAGGAAAGGCAGGATATAATAATTTCCCCATTTTAGACCTGCATGTGTAACTCTGGTCATTCGGTTAATTTTTTGGTTTATAGTAGGGCAGAGATAACCTTTTTGTATATACTGTTAAAATTATTGATGTGTAACACTTATGGTAATGATGATAATAAAAAAATACCATTATCCTTTGTCTTGTGTTTTCATGTTGTGAGTGTCATAATTTTTCTGTCTTGTCATTTGTCCCCCTTAAATTTAAAATGTTACTGGTATGCATCTTTTTAATAATCTGAGAGTTCAGCAGAGATCCTTTGGGTTTTTACGTGTAGGCCTAGGCACTTTTGATCACATTTCAGTCTGTATGAAATGAGTTTGAATGGTAATGAAAGTACTCTTTATATGATGATGCGTATGTAAATCAGGGAATTATTTAACCAAATATGATTAAACATACAACTAAACATACAAAGTTGAATCAAGTTTAAATCTGTCAGTTTATGAAAGTCAGTTGTCTCTGTGCACTAATGTCAGCAGAGTGTACTGCTGAATATTTGTTTATTTTATTTTTATATAATACTGACAAAAATGCAGTAATCATGCTGCCTCAACCATTTTCTCAAGATGAATCTCCTTCTCCATTTGTTTCTGGGCTGTAATGCTTCCATCTAGTGGTGTGTTATTATAGCCTACTTATGAACAACTTACCTGAAGGCAAATGACCTAGTCAGATTTTTTGAATTTGCAAGACAAGACGGCTTCTGTTTTACAAAAGCTAAACAAGTCAACAATATCTGTCTTTATCCCAAGTGTCTTGTAATCAAATACTACACACATTAACATTTTTAATAACCTCTTCAAGTTGATTTTAGGGCAGCATGGTTCTCTATTTTTTCACTCGACGGTTCACTCGACAATTCTGACGGAGTACGGACTCCTTCGTTGTTTTGTCAAAACCACTAGAAATCATCCAAACTATCAAGTCATTAAAACAAATTTACAATACAAACAGAGATAATTGTGCTATAAAATGCGGTGTGTGTATTGGCCTAAAATGCATATGAAATTTAACAGATGTTACAAATTAAATAGAGGAACATTTTATTTCAGTAAGTTACAGTTGAAATTTCAGGAAGGGTTTTTTTAGTACCTTGTAAAATTTTTCAATCGAGTACAGAATATTATAGACAGGGCGTAAAAAATTCTGGTATATATGATTATAAATAAATACATTTATATAAACCTTTATTATTAGCTACACGTGTGTTACATTGATTTAATATATTTCAAACAGCAAGCATACCCCGACCTAACGTACCACTGACTGAGCGAGCGGGTTCGCTGCGATCCCACAATGCACCGCTGCGCAGCTGCAGATGGAATGTAGCTCGCTAGCCTCGCATGCTAGCCGCAGCATCGCAGTAAAGTTTGACAAACACGTCATGAGCGGTTCGAACCGGCCGCCAGCGCTTCACTGACAACACATGCGGTACGTATACTCTTCATCTGCGAGGGTCTGCGTGACAATTAGCCGTGAAAATGTTTGCAGTCCGGTCTCTGTGCGCTCGATGAAATGGCAGCATAGATATGAAGATCAGGCCGATTTTAAACTCTACAGTAATATAGTAAAATACATTACAGACATTATTAAAATGCAGTAGTCTTATTAACCTCACGTCGAATTAAATGAGCAGCTGTATGTATGACAGTGCCAACAGGCAGCCTGTGTTGTGCTTGAGTGTCACACTGTAAACACAATCATGTACTTTCAGTTTATTTTGTAGTTTATTCACATTAGTACAAGTTTGCTTGCAAAAAAGCTTAAACTCGGGGGCCATTTAAATCATACGTTGATCCACTTCCTATGTGGATTATATTCAGTCTAGGTTGATGATTGACAATGTCAGATGCATATGTAACGTTAGTCTACTATTGTTTTTTTCTCCTTCCTCACCTAAACATGTAATGCAGTTTTCACTTTGCTACAGTCAAGTTTGACATGCTCACTGAGTGCATTAACAGACAATTATATTTAAATAAGCTTTGAAACGATATTGTGAAGATTGCTGTACAAATAAGATTAATTTGACAGTCTCATCTGGTTACATCTGTTTGAACAGCTCATGTATGTCTTTGGAATGCTAAATGCATAAATGGAATAAGAGAATAACGTTAATCATTTAAAGGTCATCCTGTTCTGATCATTCTGATTCACACTGTTCATATTTTTACTGTTTTAGCAATTAATCCTGATCAGGTATGTTTGTAAATATGCATATTATTACTATGCATATTATTTACGAGGTCAATAACATTTATTAGAAAAGTACAGCAGGATTCAACAAGATTCTAACCTTCTTTCAAAATTAAGTATGAATCGTTGCTTTACTTACAATCTAGTATGTGTGGGATTATGAAAAATAATTATGCTATTGTTTATGTTGATCAATTATAGGTCAATGTTTAGTTGGATGATTAGTGTCCAATAAGTCACATTTATTTATGTAGTGCCTTATACAATACAAATAGTTTCAAAGCATCTTCACAGTAATGAACAACAAGAAAATGAGTGTTAATGTTACAGAATTTGTCAATGACATATCTTCAATTTCAGCTATAAAACAGCTCTGCACTGCAGAAGAAAATAATGTCAAAAATATTGTTTTCTGTATATTAATTGTCTTTTAAGTCCTATTAAACCAGTAAGAAATTATGTATTACAAACCAACATGAGTCAACTTATCCATAATGAGGTCTGAAAACGTGAATCTGACATAAAAAAGGCAAGAATGCTTTCTTATTAAATTAGTTTATGCTCTAGTAGCAATTCTGACAATGACTGGTCATGACATGTCAAGTCAGATTGGGTTTATTATAATTTTTTTCTCTGCCTAGCATATAAGCTGCTTGACCAACATTGGGGTCCAAGAGACCTGGAAATTTTTCATTTAAACCTGGAAATAAAGTTTTAGAATTTTGAAAAGGTAATTTTTCCATTTTCTCAAATCATGCTGGAGAACATGGACCATCAGGTTTTTCTGCTGCTTGTCAAAATGGTGACATGTGAGCGTTTTTCCTTAACTCAAGCTTGTTTTTTCTCTCAGTCAGGTTGACGGAGGGGAAGTGCTGTGAACACAACTGTGTTGAGTGCTGATAGGAATCCCTATGTTGGTCTTGTCTCTTCCTGTAGCTTCAGCTCAACTGCTCAGCGTTCAGCGATGAACATTGATGACAAGCTGGAGGGGATGCTTATGAAATGTGGCCCTGTAGGTCTTCACCACTCATCCAGAGGTTTGGGACCCTCAAGGGTGGATGGAAGAGGAAGAAGAGGCAGTTTGGATATGACACTTGGGGAAAGGAGCTTGGCTAATCATCCCCTTTTGGCAGAGGATGATGATGATGATGATGATGACGAAGACCTGGCAGGTGGAGGCCTTACCTCACATGATCTGATATCCCATGATGACCTGATGGTGCATGAGGAGACAGTGAAAAATGATGGACAGGATGAACCAGCTTTCTCACAGCGAATCTCCCATAAGTTACATTATACACTCAATATGCCAGTAAGTGTGTACAAGCTGGTTAAGAGCTAATTATCTCTATCTATCTATCTATCTATCTATCTATCTATCTATCTATCTATCTATCTATCTATCTATCTATCTATCTATCTATCTATCTATCTATCTATCTATCTATCTATCTATCTATCTATCTATCTATCTATCTATCTATCTATCTATCTATCTATCTATCTATCTATGAATGAGTACATGAACTGAAATTCAGTAAATTAATTTAATGTTTTTTTGTTGTTGCTGCTTGCTTTATTAGGTCAATATAAAGCAGGAGATGAAAGTACCAGAGTCACTGATTCTGAATAAAAAGGAGAAGAAATCGGGGAGAGACCCATCCGACTGTCACAAAAAGAAGAAGAGAAAGCAGCGCTCGCCTGCAAAGGTTAAATATGCATCTGATTTAAAGGCTAATGTAACTTGCACTTGTTAGCCATACAGTGTTGTGGACATACAAAATTATGACACTCCTAAGGAGCACAGGATTGAAAGATAATGTAATTTTTAACTGTATTCTATCTTAATAGATTCTCACTATCAATGAAGATGGCTCCCTTGGGCACCAGAACCCAAAAACTCATGTCTGTGAGCACTGCAATGCTGTTTTTCGGACAAACTACCATTTACAAAGACATGTCTTCATTCACACAGGTAAGTGGTGTAATGTGCTGCTGGTCCTGTGGTAATAATTGACATATAAAAGAACAAAACGGTGAACAAAAATATACTTTTTTTGCAGGTGAAAAGCCTTTCCAGTGCAATCAATGTGACATGCGCTTTATTCAGAAGTACTTGCTTCAGAGGCATGAGAAGATCCACACAGGTAAGCAGAAAGGGATTAAAAACATTACGCCTGTGGCAAAAAAGAAGTGTCATTTATATTTATCTTCAGGATATTGTTAGACATGTACAGTTAAATCTTTAGAGTCAATTATCTATTTATAAATGTTGTCCATTGCAAGTCCCTGTTTTGTGGTACTTATTTATACACTGAGAAAACAAGTCTAGGTGCACATTGACAGGGAAAAACTCGACCTACTTGACTTGATTAAATTGTTCTTTTATATTGTTCACAATAGCCTGTCATGTCTCCCCTTTAGGAGAAAAACCATTTCGCTGTGATGAGTGTGGAATGAAATTTATTCAGAAATACCACATGGAGAGACATAAGAGGACACACAGTGGGGAGAAGCCTTACCAGTGTGACTACTGTCATCAGGTAATGGCAGTCCAAAGCAAATCACATACAAAACTAGCCAATTAAAATGTTAGTATGCATTATACAGACTGAAACATAATGATTTTTATATTTTCCTAACAGTTTTTCTCCAGAACTGACAGAGTACTGAAGCACAGACGAATGTGCCATGAGAATAAGGACAGAAAGGTGCTGAAAGCAGCTGCCAAAGATGGCCCCCTTCGCATCCCAGAGAGTTTAGGCTTCTCTTTTCCTGTCAAGGAATGTACCCTTCCCAAGAAGAAACGTCAAAAGACTTCTGATAAAAATCGGGTCTTGCTCACAAGTCCCACTGTTGACAAAGTGGATGAAGCTGGTAACGAGGAGAAGACAGAAGACCGACTCGCTAAAAGTGAGTGTCTTCCTCTTTACGCTGTAGCCACAAAGGTGAAGGACGAGTATGTAGTTACAGATTATTCAGTTGAGCTCCCTGATTCCCCACCTGGTACCAGGCATCTTGCAGGGGAGGAGTCTAATGATGAGATAATTAGTCCTCCGAAACTAGTGCTGAAAAAAATTGCCAGCAGGAGAGGTTTAAAACAGCAGGCTCTAGAACCATCCCAGAGTCTCTCTCCCTTGTCCTCATTCGAAGAGAGCAAAGTAACGAGATACACATTTGAGATTGTGGATAACAAAGGCCTATTAGATGTCGAGACCAATCCTGACATGGAGTCTGTTGACGCCCTTCAAGGAGGGCAATCTAAACCAACCGGAAGCAGCACAAACTATGATGATGCCATGCAGTTTCTTAAGAAGAAACGATACCTCCAGGCGGCCACAGCTAACACTAATCGAGACTATGCGCTTAACGTGAGCAGCATCGTGTCGCAGCCCTCTGTCACTCAGGCAGCTGTAGCGAGTGTCATTGATGAGACCGTTCCTGCCACAATCCTCTCTGAGACCCAGACACTGAATGTGGAGATCAAGTCCAATAATGAGAAGAATGTCCTTCCAGATGAGGTCCTGCAGACGCTTCTCGATCATTACTCCAATAAGGCCAATGGCCAAGCAGAGATTTCTTTCAGTGTAGCGGACACAGAGGTCACATCCAGCATCTCGATCAACTCTTCCGATGAGAGCAGCCCGACGAGGCTCTGGGAACCAGCTCACAAGCGCCTCCGGCCGAGAAGGCCAGCCTTCTGCAAGAGTATTCCAAGTTTCTCCAGCAAGCACTGGAAAGGACCAGCCAGAACGACACCTACCTGAACAACCAGAGTCTTACATTTGTAAATGACAGTGCCAGTCTTGCTGGCCAGCCTTTGTTTTCCACAGAGAAGCAGTTCACCTCCCCATCCCGGTTCAGACCAAGCATGAACTCTCCATTGAGATCCACCTTGGAGAAACCTACCTTTAGCCTTTTAGTAGATTCCCAACACTCCTTTTCCTTTTCAGGTGATGAGACAAACCCTTCCTCAGTTTCACCGACGGAGGACTTCCTCGACCAAGTAACCTCTCCCAAAAAGACAGACGCGCAAACCATCAGTCAGACATTTCAGATTGCTACTTTCGACCAGAACTTTCGATCTCAATTCCCGAGCTCACGATCTGGAATATCCTCACAGTTTAGCATTGCCAGTGGACAAGTTAGCTTGAGAGGTCATGGAGGAACAGACTTTCCAGAGTTCTCTCTTGTTAATGAAACAAGAACTCAACTAACTTCATCTCCGGATGCTACAAGCAGCCAATCCTTTGGCTAAACAAGAGCTTTTAATGATTTAAAGCATTTTAAAGGCACTTTATAGTTCTGTCAGTGAAGGCAATGTGATCTCTGTGCAAATACTTATGATTTTCCATCTTTAAGCAATCATGCATGTGAGAATTAAAGGAGTAAAGAGATAAACATGTTAAATTTCATTATCAGCACTTCTAATGGAGACTATGGAATACTTTTTGTGTCATTGCATTATTTGTGTTAGTTAATTGGCAGTGACAAATTCAGTGTTTCGCAAAGTTTGCTGCTTCAGTATTTAGAGATTCTTTTCTTGTAGATTTAGTTTCTATGGTTTACTGGAAAATCATTTCATACGTTTTAAAGGTTTTAATTAAAATATTCAAAATATTCAAAAAAGAATAATATATGCAAAGAGTCAATATTTCCATTGATGACCCTTCTTCATAACTTCTGCAATTCGCTGTAGCCAAATCCTGACCGATGGTGATTCATTCTTGCCTTATTAGTTCTCAGAGTTGATCGCAATGTGGGCTTCTGCTTGTCCGATCGCCTTTTGAGGATTGACCACAGGTTCTCTATGGGATTAAGATCTGAGGAGTTGCCTGGCCACAGACCCAAAGTTTCAATGTAATGATTTCCGAGCCACTTCATTATCACTCTTGCCTTGTGATAATGTGCTCCACCATGCAAGAAAATGCACGGATCATCACCAAATTTCTCCTTATTTGTTGGGAGAAGTTGTGCTTGCAGGATGTTTTAATACCAGTGTTTGTGGCAATAATTTTGAGTGAGCCCACTCTGATGAAAAGATACCCCGCACATGGATGTTCTCAGGATGCTTCACTGTTGGCACGACACTGGACTCATGTTAGTGAATACCCGTCTTCAGCGGTCCAATCCTTATACTGCCTGCAAAATTTTAGTCTGTCATTGGTGGTTTTCTTGGAGAGAATTGGCTTCTTTGCTGCCCTTCTTGACACCAGGTTGTTGCCCTAAAGTCTTCGCCT
Source organism: Gobiocypris rarus (assembly GCA_023029165.1). Taxonomy (NCBI): domain Eukaryota; kingdom Metazoa; phylum Chordata; class Actinopteri; order Cypriniformes; family Gobionidae; genus Gobiocypris; species Gobiocypris rarus. The sequence goes on from CM040910.1 coordinate 38,343,407, forward strand.
CACTGTGCATGCAGATGAACTCACACCCACCTGTTGCCAATACTGAGCAAGCTCTGCTACAATTCGTAGCTGGGTCCTTAGGAGGAGACTAACCTGATGATTGCTAGAAACTCTGGGACGTCCTGAAGCCTTCTTAACTGAAATTAAACCTCTCACCTTGAAGGTCTTGATGTTCTGGTAAGTGATTCTATCAGGTGCAATGTTCTTTGAAGAAATTTCTTTGATGCAAAGAAAAGTCTATTTTGATGAAAAGCGTTGATGGCTGCACATCTTTCTTTGGAGGTAACCATTGCTAACACAATAATTGGAAGCAATGATTTTCCTCCTTTTATAACAATCAGTCTGCTCTTATAATCAGTATGATAGAGTGGTTTTTACCACTAGTTTTTGGTCACACTTTCCCATGTGCTGAAATGGTTAGTGAAATGATGTCAGCTGGTCATTTTGCACCAGGGCCAAAAAACAGAATTTTGATTAAGGCTCTTCTTTTTTTGGCCAATTAAGCTTTTCCAATCATTTTAAAAAGCAGCTGATCACTCTGCACAATAATCTAGAAAAGCAGGAAACTTTGCGAAACACAAATTACGTCCCTGCCAAAACTTTTGGCCATGACTATACATATGTAGTGCTCGAGAATGCACTTTGGCTTGCCAAATTAGTTAGCCTGTGCATTCTAAAATCAAACATTTAAGATACTACTGCATTGCTGTTGTAGTCTAAATTATGGGGTTAATGTGGCTTCCCCAAGAGAAGATTTTACAAAGATCAATTCCGGTTTGGCCTCTTGTGCTGGAACAACAGGCTAAATGGACTGACCTAATGATACAGGTCCATAGAAACTACCCTAACCTAGCATTACAATCAGTTTGTTTTGTATTTAATTAGTTTTGTAACAGAGGTACTGAAAGGACCTTACTTTGATGCCCTAGACTTGAGTAAGGCACTTACCTCTGGGTTGTTCCTCTTTGTGATTTAATGTACAACTACATTAATTACAAGTAAAAATGTTCTTGCCCCTGTCGCTATAAGCTAAATGTATTTAATCTTTTTGTGCATTTAATTATGCTGATGCTTTTTTTTTTTTTGCATTCACTGCTCCCTGAAAGATTCTCACCAAGAAACAGTTTATTTTGTTTTGAGCAATCTGGAGGATTTGTGATACTGAGTTTGTATGGACCTAGCCCATAAACATATATAATGTAATTATATAATCATTACATATTTTTTGCACATTTCTCCTAAGGTTATTGGATCAAAACAATAGATAGAACTGTTAGAGACGGTCTTGCCAATCAGATTTGAGGTGCACATGGGGAACAAGGCATCTGTAGAAGTTTTGTTTTCACATATCCCACATTTTGTGGATGCAGTTGCAATTGTCCAGGGCAACAGCACTAACAGGTATGCACTTTTTCATTTGTCGTCATTGTGACTGATTTGTTATCATTGTTCCTGACTCAATGGTAAGTGCATTTCATCACTTTGATTTCATTTGTTCACAGTCTATATTCTTGAGTTTCCAGATGCACTCATAACTGATCAATATTACCTGTTAAATAGCATGTTGAGCTCATGGGCTGTTTTTGTTATTGTTTTAAAGCACTTTTCAATTCCCACCTTCCCTCTACACAATGTACAAATCTGATATAATCTATATCAGTCTTGAGTGAAATCAAGAAAGATGATTTAAGAATGTATGGTCTGAGATCATATTTTTATGCTTTTTCAAAACACCCATCCATTGGCAAAAATGTCTTTGCATCACTCACTGTTACTATTATATTATTATAGAACAAAAAATAAAGTGTAATGTTTGGTACAGTTGAACTAATATGTATATGTACACATAACATTTGTTTATTGCACATCTCTCTTTGTTAGCTTAACAAATCATGTAAATTAAAAGCTTTGTTTCTCTTTTCTCAGATTGTTTATGGAAATGTACTTGCTTGCCCCATAACGGTATCTTGATTAATCTTAGGTTTATGATTTATAGTAGTATCATGCCAAGCTGTACACTTAATGGTTTTCTTTGTTAATCATTTCTTTGTAAAAACAAAACATCTTATGTAAATTGTTGATTGGTTGTATGAACAATTTACACAGATTTGTTCTGCTCATGTTTTGTGAATGAGGCCCATTAAGTCGTGTGCGTGTGTCTTTTCACAGTCAGCATGTTCTGGGTGTCAAAGAGATTTACTGTGCTTTTGATTACGGTTCATTTTATGTGCCTAAACATTCCTTTATTTTTACATGTTGTAAATAGGTTGTGTATTTTAAGTTGTGCATTTTGCTGTGCACATTTCTTGGAGTGTAGTATATAGAGAGAGTGCAACATGATTTAAGAATGTTTGCTGCCATTTCGGTTTATTCATTCCTATATTCCCTGATGACTCTCAGCACAACTTTTGTGACAAAATCATGTTTGTGTTCATGTTTGTAAAATTACAAATGTACTGTCCTCTCTATGAATTGCCTCTGAATGCAGTTTTAACGATTGGAAACTGATTAAAAGACCTTGTATGGATCTCATACACTCTCAGAGGATTTTTAGGATGTTAATTATCATTTCAATATCATCGTGTGATACCTGCATTATAAATATTTAATCAATAATTACTGCTGCAGATGCTCCAGAAATCGACGAAAATGAAATGATAATTTGAGGGATGAACTTACTGCTTTATTTTCTTTTAGTAAATTGTGTGATGTTTTTTGTAAGCTCATTTGCTTTTGGTAAAAGGTCCTATCCGTATCTAGACACATGACTGTTGTTAATTGATTGGGTATTTTGAGCATCAAAGTTTCATGGTGTTACTGATGGTGGATCATTGTTTTCTTTCACATTTAATTGGAAAACTGAATGGTTTTATTTAGCGAGGGAGTGCATGTCCTCTGTCTTTGTACACTGGTTATATTTTTATATGTATCCAATTTATTGTAGCCAAATTATTTCCATAGAATATACTTTAATGCAGTACTTTGCCTAAGACATGGAGAAAAAGTTCTGATTGGATGTTTTTGATTGCGTGCCTCTTGTTGTGTAATATTAAATTTCCAAATACATCAAGTTGTTGAGTGCTATTTCCTTGCATCTTGATTCACATCACTCATCAGAACCCTCTTAGTATAAGCAGTATAGTCCGTTTATTTATCCCTGTATGGAAAGTAAGTTTACGGCATACTCAAACAGACATTCAACAACCACAGTTGGCATATATAAACAATAATTTAAAGCAAATCCATCTAATTTAAAATAACCAGACCAGCTGATCCTCAGTTAACACTAGAAGAAGAGTTTAAAAATGTAATTGCTTGGGTTTTATTAACACTAGCTTCTGTGTAATTAAATTTGAAACCAGCCAAGAAAATGCCTATGTCAATTTTAAAGTACAGAGATAAAGAATTTTTTTTTTTTTTTTTGCATTATGACGGTTTCATGACTTCTAGTAAATTTTCTCCTGTTAAAGATTAAAATTCACAAACGTAGGCTGGGGTTAAAATGGTTTTAAAACATGTATGTAGGGTTGATGCATGGCCAAAAATAAAAGAATCTTATTGTGATTTTAGTATGACTTCATATGATATGTTAACTAGCTGGTTATAGAAATGATCACAGTAAATATGGAAAAGCCTGCTCCATTAGAGCAGTAGAAGAACAGTGGGGTAGGTTACACTGAACACACACACACACTTGAGGTGGCGCTGATTGAACATATTTGTTTAATGACGTTTATTGCACACGTAGCGTTTCCAATAATAACAACGGCACACAGACAGCTGTTAGCTTACTCAAATGCAACTTTACTGGCATAAGCTTATATAAAAATAATAAGACATTTCTTTTAAAGGAGGAATCAATCAAACGATTTTAATGCTAAAATACTCGAGACGAAAACATTTAAACTAAATTTGTAGTATTTCTTCCCTGTGATATCTATCTGTATTCGCTCGAAAGGTGGTGCTATCTAATTTTACAGATTACTAAAATGTACATATGATGTCATAGGCGTGAACGAATCGGTCTTTTGAGTTCGGAATTTTTCTCTGAATCAATTGAACCACTTCATAAAAATATTTTTGAATGAATCTGTCAAGAATCTGACTGAAACTGCTCTACTACAGGTCCTTCTAAAAAAAATAGCATATTGTGATAAAAGTTCATTATTTTCCATAATGTAATGATAAAAATTAAACGTTGATATATTTTAGATTCATTGCACACCAATTGAAATATTTCAGGTCTTTTATTGTTTTAATACTGATGATTTTGGCATACAGCTCATGAAAACCCAAAATTCCTATCTCAAAAAATGTGCATTTTTCATCCGACCAATAAAAGAAAAGTGTTTAATACAAAAATAGTCAACCTTCAAATAATTATGTTCAGTTATGCACTCAATACTTGGTCGGGAATCCTTTTGCAGAAATGACTGCGTCAATGCGGCGTGGCATGGAGGCAATCTGCCTGTGGCACTGCTGAGGTGTTATGGAGGCCCAGGATGCTTCGATAGCGGCCTTAAGCTTATCCAGAGTGTTGGGTCGTGCGTCTCTCAACTTTCTCTTCACAATATCCCACATATTCTCTATGGGGTTCAGGTCAGGAGAGTTGGCAGGCCAATTGAGCACAGTAATACCATGGTCAGTAAACCATTTACCAGTGGTTTTGGCACTGTGAGCAGGTGCCAGGTCGTGCTGAAAAACGAAATCTTCATCTCCATAAAGCTTTTCAGCAGATGGAAGCATGAAGTGCTCCAAAATCTCCTGATAACTAACTGCATTGACCCTGCCCTTGATAAAACACAGTGGACCAACACCAGCAGCTGACATGGCACCCCAGACCATCACTGACGGTGGGTACTTGACACTGGACTTCAGGCATTTTGGCATTTCCTTCTCCCCAGTCTTCCTCCAGCCTCTGGCACCTTAATTTCCGAATGACATGCAAAATTTGAGCGACAGTCAAGTGCTGCCTCTCTGTAGCCCGGGTCAGGCCCTTCTGCCGCTGTTTCTGCATGGTTCAAAAGTGGCTTGACCTGGGGAATGGGGCACCGGTCCCATTTCCTGCACACGCCTGTGCACGGTGGCTCTGGATGGTTCTACTCCAGACTCAGTCCACGGCTTCCGCAGGTCCCCCAAGGTCTGGAATCGGTCCTTCTCCACAATCTTCCTCAGGGTCCGGTCACCTCTTCTCGTTGTGCAGCGTTTTTTGCCACATTCTTTCCTTCCCACAGACTTCCCACTGAGGTGCCTTGATACAGTACAGCACTCTGGCAACAGCCTATTCGTTCAGAAATTTCTTTCTGTGTCTTACCCTCTCGCTTGAGGGTGTCAATGATGGCCTTCTGGACAGCAGTCAGGTCGGCAGTTTTACCCATGATTGCGGTTTTGAGTAATGAACCAGGCTGGGAGTTTTTAAAAGCCTCAGGAATCTTTTGCAGGTGTTTAGAGTTAATTAGTTGATTCAGATGATTAGGTTAATAGCTCGTTAGAGAACCTTTTCATGATATTCTAATTTTTTGAGATAGGAATTTTGGGTTTTCATGAGCTGTATGGCAAAATCATAAGTATTAAAACAATAAAAGACCTGAAATATTTCAGTTGGTGTGCAATGAATCTAAAATATATGAAAGTTTAATTTTTACCATTACATTATGGAAAATAATGAACTTTTATCACAATATGCTAATTTTTGAGAAGGACCTAGTTCTCTTGTCGCCAATTTTCGACCAAGACTCGATCTTTTGTTTCGGGTTGTAATGAGCCGATGAATATCAGCAGGCTAAACCGAGATTTTAACTAATTAGCCACAATTTAGTGTTACCTCAATATCCAAAAATACTAAAATTTTACAACTAAAACATATTAGAATAATGTTGTTTGAGTATTCGAATAGTGGAATCTAAACGAAACTGTTGTTCTAAATGAACCGTTCAAAAGAACCGATTCACGGAAATGAGTTGGACCACCCACTACTCAGGTGTGCTCGTGCCTCTCTTACATTCTCCACCTGCTGTTGCATCCGGGAGCATTGCACCATTGTAGGTATGTGTGTGCTATTGTCTTTATGATTAACAAAGGAATTCAACAATGTCACAAAACATAATTTTATACTTATATTTAGGGCCGTTATAGGTGCTGGCTTTTCTTATAGACTTTATAACGCGCCATTTCACTGGATAACTATAATCAAACACAAACACAGTCAATACTACACAAGTTAGTTACGTGAACTTCAATGAACTTCAAATACTTTGTTTGCATTTATCTTAAAGTACTTAAATGTTGTTCAAATCCTAAATATGAATTGGCTGTCGATTAATAGTTCCCAATGTGTCACTTATTAACAGACAGCTAAAGCTTAAATGTGTCTTAGCTACGTGGCCATCGCCTAGTTGGCAAATGTTGTTAAATAGCCTTTGTATGTATAGCCTACTGACGTCTTTACTTTCTTCAGATCCAGCTAACTGTTAGTGTAATCTTGCCAAAGAGGGAGCATGACTTCTCAAGTCCAAGAATTATTCCATGAAGACGCACAGGTAATGTCCAATCTGTACGTTTTTTCATAAAAATGTAATAAATGGAAAAGTTTTGCTATAGCCCTAAATGGAAAACCATAAGTTTGGGACCTACTATTTTTTACACTGGGTGGTGGAACTTGCATTAATGGTGACTTATTTAGATTTGAGTGACACTGGTTTGTGTAGGGTTCACAGAGTAATGCTCAACCTTGGTGGAAGGTGCAGCTCTTTGTCTGGGAACCTGTTCTCTTCGGCACCTGGGATGGAGTCTTCACTACCTGCATGATCAACATTTTTGGGGTGGTGCTCTTTTTACGGACTGGCTGGCTTGTGGTAAGTTATGTTTTATTACAAATTTCAAGATGATTGTCGTGTATGTGTAAAAAGGATATTCCAGTCTTAAGGAACTTGTCTCATGTTTTTGCTGCAATGAAATGGTCATCCAATAGGAATGTTACTTGTCTTTTCCTATATGATCATCTTTAGGGTAACACAGGTGTGTTGCTGGGCATGCTTCTGGTGTCCATGGTGGTATTGGTCGCTGTGGTTACGGTGATGTCAGGTATCGGTGTGTGTGAGTGTTGCAGTGTGGGTAACGGTGGGGTCTACTCCATGATCTCCACCGTGCTCGGAGGGAGGGTTGGAGGAACTGTGGGACTCTTGTATGTGTTTGGACAGGTGAGCAGCTCATGCCTACATTCATTAATTTGTTTGCATATACAGTGGGTGGTCAGTTCACTGTTTTTAAGTTTGGGTGACAATCATGTGTCTTGTTGGCAGTGTGTGGCTGGAGCGATGTACATCACCGGTTTCGCAGAGTCCATAGCACAGGTGCTGAGTTTACAGAGCATGTGGGCAGTGAGGGGCATCTCTGTGGCCGTTCTGGTTGGCCTGCTTGGGATTAACCTGGCCGGAGTGAAATGGATTATACGCCTTCAATTGGTTCTCCTGGGGATTTTAGCTATGTCCACTCTGGATTTTGTCATCGGGACATTTAGTCATCTAGATCCAGGTAAGCTATCGTGAATGCCAATGACATAAGGGGCCATTTGCAATGAGATAAACCAGGAGTATTGAGTTTAACACCTGCTATATATCTTAAGGTATAGCTAGGTTTTGTGATTAACCAACACCATAGATCCACCATTGAGTATAAGAAAACTGGCAGTAAACAAATCAGTTTATATTCAACTAAATGAAATAAATGTACAGTATTTTTAAAAATGCAAAATAAAACCGAATCAGATCTCCTTTTAACAGGCCAAAGGCTCCCATTTAATAAAGTAGTGCTTTAGGATGAGATCCTTGCCTTGTGGTGTTTTCACAGACTAAATTGTGCCTGCCTTCCTTATATTGACATTTCTTTCTTGGCACATTTCCTGGCAAACCTGCCAGACAAGGATATACAAGTTCAAGCCATTTTATACTGGACTAAATTTGGAGTGTCCTAAGTTTTTTTTCCCCTTTCACCAGCATACATTTCTCTTATTTCTATTATTCTCTTGTTTCATAAGTTTATGTGCATAATATGCATGTATCGGGGTAGTTGAATGCAGCTTGCAAGTGACAGAATATATACGCTACTGTTCAAATGTTTGAGTTCAGTAAGATTTTTTTTGTTGTTGTTGTTGAAAGAAATACAATATTTATATTCAGCAATGTATTAATTGATCGAAGGTGACAGTAAAGAATTTTAGATTGTTTCAGTACATTTCTATTTTAAACAGAAACTTCTTTTGAAAAAAAAATAGTTTTTCACAGTTTCCCCTGTTTTTAACATTTACAATAAAAATAAACTTTAGCAGCAAATCAGAATGATTTCTGAAGGATCATGTGACACTGAAGATTGTAATGAGTAATGATGCTGAAAATTCAGCTTTGCCATCACAGGAATAAATTACATTTTAAAATATAGGCCTATGTTATATTTAAATTTGTAATATTACACAATAGTACTGTTTTACTGTATCTTTTGATCAAAGAAATGCTGCCTTGGTGAGCATAAGAGGCTTCTTTTTAAAAAGCACAATAGTGTATTTAATTATATTTAAATATTAGATGTGATTGTAGATATTGCTTATATGTTCTCACCTCAAAGCTCTTTCCTATTCAATATGGTAATTAGTAATGATACACTACCTCAGCGAGTATTTATATTAGTGGCTCAAACAGAACTTAAATTATAAATTTGCATGTTCTTGCAACAACTGTCCAGTAGGTGTCAGGGTAACATAAATGTGGCATTGTAACACGTTACAAAAATATACTTTGTTTGTATTATAATAATAGCAATATACATTTATTTATAATTTATCAGGTTCATAGTTTCCATAAAACCATTTAGGTTTGACAATTGACAAACCAGTGCAATATGTTGCATACCAACTCCAGGTTGTGATCTGGCATATAAGCAGTTAGCTATTAGACCTCTAACGGCCCTGCATATGCTGGGAGGGGTGCACAAGGCTAGGGAGTGCAGGATCTCTTCCTAAAATAAACTCCATAATAAAACTCACACCAAACATAATATGGAAGTTGAAGGAACAAGAAAGGTGAAATGATTTGTTTTCCCATTAGATATTGTCATCATCTTGGACCTGGACCTCACAAGGCAAAACTATTTATAATATAAAACTGTGTGTGTGTGTCTACTTTATATGTATATATATGAGTCTTAATATTAATATTAATTAATTTAATTCAAGTTTTTTTTTTTTATGTTTTTGATTGAAAGCATGTGTTAATGAAATGGAGCATGCTTATTGGTTGTGTTAGATGTGTTGCCAAATTCCCTATTCTAAAGCTCTCCCAAGCTATAATCCCAGAAATTCCAGCTCTGTCACACATTTCATATTTTTAGGGCTTGTACTTAAAGTTTCACTGCATGAAGTGATCACATATATGTAAATCGTAAGAGGGGTTAAAATCTTTTATAAGACAATCTTTGGGGTATACTTAGTTGTAAATTAAATTACATTGAGATCTCATATAGTCACTTTCTCTAAGGACAAGTGTGCAGGCATTCTTAGTCCATTGTAATTGTTTTACTTTTTTTTGGCTGCCCACTTCAGACGAGGTCATTATGTACTTTCACACTGGGTTTGCAGGAAATCCATCCCATCTCTTCCTGTTCTCCTGATTACTGACTTCCTGTCCAGAGAGGAGGCAAGACTTTCAGAAAGATGGTTCTCTCTCTCTCTCTCTCTCTCTCTCTCTCTCTCTCTCTCTCTCTCTCTCTCTCTCTCTCTCTCTCTCTCTCTCTCTCTCTCTCTCTCTCTCTCTCTCTCTCTCTCTCTCTCTCTCTCTCTCTCTCTCTCTCTCTCTCTCTCTCTCTCTCTCTCTCTCTCTCTCTCTCTCTCTCTCTCTCTCTCTCTCTCTCTCTCTCTCTCTCTGTCTACAGAGAAAGTCAGACACGTTGGGGTGTAATAGATCTGAATATGAGGCATTACACATTAACTGCTGCTTCTGTTGCCATGGTCTTGTTCTGATCTCTTTTTGGAGCTGGACTTGGGCTGCAGTGTGCACTGGCAGTGGGAAAAGGAGGTGCTGAATCCTCCAGGTTTTTCCAATTAAGCTTTGTGGTTATAAAGTGACCTCACCATTGGCATGACTCCAGGGGGTTGCACGGTTTAGGCCAGGCGCCGCATGGGCGGGTTACCTGCCACTGGCAGGAAAAAGGAGCTGCTGTGCAGATGTGTTTACAGTTTGATAATGCTGTTAATCACGTAGTCAAGGCCAGGTGGTCAGCACAAGGAAAGTTTCATAACCGTGATAGAGATTCCAGCAAGTCTCTGGCAATTTAAAGGGATATTTCACCCTAAAATATGACATTTTGTAAAATTCTGGAGTATATCATGGCATGGCCACTCTTTTTATATAATGAAAGTGAATGAAGACTGGGGCTTTAATAAAGTCACAAAACCACCATGAAAATATCATCAAAATAGTTCACTGGACTTAAAGGGTTAGATCACACAAAATGATCAGCGAACATCAACAGCGAACATCAGCGAACATCAACAGAAACTCAACCGTACTTGCTTGACACGCGAGAACAAACCTCATTGGTTCTTGCAGAAGCTGATGTGCTGTGTAACACATGACAGTGAACCTCTCATGTCACGCAAGCATGCTTGAGTTTCCATTTACCATATCTGATGTGTGCATTGATGAATGTTTATAATGAATAAAATACTAAATTAAATCTGAAAATTTGGATGAAACAGCTTAATTCATGTGGAGCTCTTTATGAAGCATCAGTGGTGTTTGAGTAGCTGTCAATAGAGGGACAGAAAGCACTCAGATTAAACAAAGGTCTTATGGGTTTGGAACAACATGAGGGTGAGTAAATGATGAATAACCCTTTAAGTCATTTGGTAGTTTTTTGTGAGGAACAGACTGACATTTTGTGAGGAACAGACTGACACTTTCCCTCCAATGAGCTGGTAAGTGAGTAAACTCAAGAACTAGATCAGATGATTTGTGAAAGCTATTGTATGACTTCAGAAAACTGTTAACTGTACATCATTAATGATACATTTAGGGTGCTTTTTGATGTTTTTGAGCCTGAAAGTCCCAATCCTCATTCACTTTTGAAAAGAATCGCTAGGATATTTGAAGGATAAAGGAGGTCACATAGTTTTTTTTAGTTGGTTGCTGCAGAAAGCTTAGAGGCTGAGCACATATCTTGGTTGTGAAATAATTCTTGGTCAAGGATATGTTTGAAATTATACACCCAATCTACCACTGGGCACCAGTGTGCCTATAGCCAGAAGGGGAGAAGAGTGATGATTTTATAATTCTGCTACCTACTCTATGTTTTGTCAAATCATTTGAAAATGTTATTGCTGGAAAAGATGAAGAAAATGTGAGCACAATCCTCTAGAGTGTTCATACCATTGCGGTGAACACATTTGTGCTAGATTAAAAAAATGAGAGCACCTCCTAGTTCTGTCCCTTTCCTCCTGCCTGTTACCACACAAGAGGAGCTGTAAGAAGAGCTTTCCTACTGTAGACTTTTTAGACTGTGTTATTGTTGCAAATTCTGTTGGTGGGAAGATATTGCTGGAATGTAACAATTAGATTTCATATGAAAAAAAAAAAATTCTTCAAGAACTGTGAATCCTTTAACTTATCTCCTCAGAAGTGGCTTGATTTTTCACTCGCATAATTAGTTTTATGTAGGTATGATCTTTGTTTCGTGGAATCTGCTCTGTTTTCCTCAGCTCTAAACTCAAAGACACTCTATTTAAGCACCCAGATTTGGACAGGAAACTGACATGCGCTCATAGCTTTGGGTTAAGGGTGTTGACCGGGCTCACCCACATTTTTGGCCTGAGACAAAAGAGCAGGCAGGAAGCAGATCCGAGTTCTTCTCTAGCAGCGTCCACATCATCACTTCCTCTTCCAAATCTTTAGATCAGAAGGACTTGCACTATTAATATCCAAACTGCAATCAAAATGCTTAGAAAGGTGGCAGGGAGGACAACTGTAACACCCCTGCTCTTACGCTGTGTCAGTATGGCCTGTTCTTCATGCATATATTCACATTTATTTGTATAGCGTTTCAAAGCAGCTTTACAGAAAATGGATGCGTCTACATTACAATTGAGTGTAATATGTTTACTCCGTTATCAGAGGTGGCTGTGTCCAAATTTCAGAAATGTGTATATACATACAAATCATGAAGTTAACAATGTATTAATGCAGAAACAATGAGCTCATTGAAGTAACAAAAACAATATATGTAGAAGTATCTTTTTATCTCTGGAATTGGATTTCTTTCCATGCATGAGTCCATACACAATATATGCCATTTCATTGTTGGGGGGTTTGACACCAAACTGTTACATGTACTGCTGTTTTTTTTTTTTTTTTAAGTCTCTTCAAAAATAAGTCTCAAAATCAAAAATACAGTAAAAAAGTAATACTGTTATGTATTATTGGAATTTAAAACTGTTTGCTATTTTAATACATGTTAAAATGCTATTAATACTTTATGGCAAAGCAACATTTTACATATTCTTACATATATTTCAGGATTTCTTGATGAATAAAAAGTTCAAAAGGACAATGTTTATTTGAAATAGATTTGTTTTTGTAACAGTCTTTACTGTCACTTTTAAACAATTTAATGCAATCTTGCTGAATAATAATATTAATTTAAAACTGACCCCAAACTTTTGAATATTGTAACTGAAGGTTGTTTAGTTCAAGAGTTGCAAACTAAACTATGTCAAAGCTTTTAATCTTGCTATTCCAAAAACAGCTTAACATAGCTTTAGCAAAGTTCATAAATGATGGTTCTCTTGTCAAGATAATTCATATGATTTGAAGAAGTAGGATGTGTTGTTTTTGTCCTATCTGCGTGTTATAATTGGGGTACTTTATATCTGTATACCTAAACTTTCTTTATGCACTTCTTCTCTCTTTCTCCTGATCAAGTTTGGGGTGTCTTACATACTTTCTAGCTCTCTCCCCTTTTAGCCAAGAAACTGTGAAGGGTAGGAACAGGCATGGCTTCTGAAAGGGTGGTGACTTCCTTTTAGATAAACATGTCATTAATCCAAAAGAACACATTCTTTCCCATCACAAGATAACCAAGAGGGAAATGGATCATGCTCTTGCATAGCTAGGGCCCTGTAGATCTCTCTCTGGATGAGTGCCTTGTCTCCGCAGAGGTGACACCTGCCCCCTTCCCAACCCTACGCCATCTTTCTTTGTCCTACTCTATTGTAAACCTTTGACTCTCTAATTAACAGTCTAATTACCAGCTTCTTAGGCTAGACACTTAGACTAGGTTGCATTGTGTTTTGTCTTGTGCATCCCTATAGATGTTTGTCCATAGGTTATCTATTAATTAAATTACTTTTTATTTTAAAAAAGAGATTAAAGTATAGTTCCAGCCCAAATTAAAATTATCTACATTTACTCACTCTTGTTCCAAACTAGTATGACTTTCTTTCATTACTTGAACACAAAGATAGATGTTTTGTATAATGCCCGAGCATTCTTTTTCTTTTTCTTTTTCTTTTTGTACTGCAGAGCTCCAGAGTTTCCTAAAAGTAGTCTATATGACATGTTCACTTTAATCGCAGTGGTTTTAAACTAGGGTTCTGGGGCCCACCTATAGGCCTCAAGATGACTTAAAATTATTTAGAATAAGCCAAAACTAGCATTAAAATAAAAATTAAAAATGTATCCATGAGCAACATTTTTTCTTTCTTTCAAGAACCAAGTTCCAGTGGACTGGTCCTGTATATATGAGGTATAAAGTGTGATTTCTAGACTTGGAAAATTATTATATAAAAAATATTTAATTTCAAATATTTATTAGTTCAAATATATATATAAAAAAACCTTTATATTTAATTTGTGTCCTGTAAATCACTAACAACTGTAAAAATCATGTTGCCTTTGAATACTGTTGTGGGGGGTCAAAAACATTGAGAACCCTTGTTCTAAAGCCATATGCTAGCTTTGTTTTAGGAACAGAAAACAATTCTTTGCATTTATTTGCTTAAAAAAAAAAATTCCCTCTGCCGTATCTTCTTTAAATATCCATAAATAAGATGAGGGCTACAGCAAAGGGAAGGATTATCAGTGAAAAACTACTTGTATTTTGGCCTGTTCAAGGTCAAGTCATGGAATATATCCAATGAATCCTATGGACTACATTTATGGTGCTGTTTTTGCTCTTTTTGAAGCTTTTTTAAAATATGGAATATAGCAACTTGAACATTCAACTTTTGAACATCTACTTTTGAGTTAAATCCAAAAATAAGGTCATACTATTTTGGAATGACATGGGGGTGAGTAAACGATGATAGGATATTTTTTGGGTGGGGAGCTAACCTATTAAGTGCACCTATCTGTGGTATTTACTATACCGAATGCTATGGTATAGAATCGAATGCAATTAATTGTACACAAGTATACAAACCATCTGAAATATACAGCGGCAGTGCTATCCAGACTTTAATAACTGCCACCCTGAGTGAAAATACCATTCTTCTGTGACGGTTCAGCAGAATGGTGATATCTCTCTGTACTGTTTACGTAAATGTTCTGCGGCGCCTGTTCTTGGATTGTGTTGTTTGCCTGTGAACACGCCCAGAGCTTAGTCCAGCATTCCCTCCATCATCCTCGGCGCAGAACTATTGAACTTGGCATGCTTTCCCAAGAAAAAGGCCAGCCCTTGGTTTGCACGCATCTTGGCGGGGCGTCTGTCCCCCTGGGTTGTTACATAAAGGGTGGTGACGGTCAGCCGCAGACACCTGGGGCTCTGCCTGTGCATGGCTATGGAGTCTAAAACTGTAATATTTCGAACCAGATGTCTGTCCCACAGTACCCCATGAAAACACTTTGATTTCAGGGTGAAATGGGTTATTGTATCTGTGCGATAAATCAATATTATATGTCATGGATTACAGTTTGTGGTCTTGCACAGGGGAAGTTTTTCTTGTAAATGTCGTCACCACATGATTCAAGCTTGTGTTTGAAGCAGATGCGGAAACATGAATTCTTCAGGAAGGTTGAGTTCTCTGAAATTTGTTTTAATGTTATGAAATATTTAGACTGATGGGTCTGATTTTTCAAAAAGGCCAAAATATTTCCTTCTGGTTCTCAAAACAAAGATTCTAATTTACAGGAAATTATTTGTGTGTGTAATGTCTGTCACATATACTCAGTGGAGCATTTCAGAGATTAATCTGATTCTTATCATTGTGTCAGTGCAGACTTTTTCCATAAAGAACTCAGTTATGCTTTTGGCTGAATAAAGGTTGTAATAAACAGTCTTTCCTAACATTGTTATGTGCTGAATATGTTTATTGCAGAGCATGGATTCATTGGCTATTCGGAGGAACTACTGCGTAAGAACACTCTTCCAGACTACACAGCTGGGGAGACTTTCTTCACCGTGTTTGGGGTTTTCTTTCCTGCGGCGACAGGTGACTTTACACAAGTAAACAAGAAAAGCAAAACTGTGACATAACAACCACTGATGAAACGATATTATGCTGATATGAGAATTTATTTTTAAGTTTAAGCAGGTGTAATTACTTGAGTAGCCTCAAATATTTGCAGCTGTGGTTTGATTTAGGATGCAGACTTTCCAGAAATCTTTTTTTCATGTTAGGTATTTTTTATTGCATAGGTAACACATTTAGTTTCAGTCCGTTGTCACTGGATGTTGTGTGTGTGGGTTTTTTTTTTTTTTTTTAGGGCACCAGCAAACCACAGCACACCCAAAGTCTGCTTGAAAAGGTGGTCTGGGACAGGGGATTAAAACCCTCTTCCTAAAAAAGGCAGCTATATATAAAATGTAAATTGTGTAAAGAATACAAAGAGACAACTAAATTAAATAGTTGTTTTTAAAATTAGATAATTGGCTTTTATTGAAATTATACTAAAACAAATTGATAAAATAAATCTAGATATCAGTGATTAACAACTTTATGCATATGTTTTTTTTCCTATTGTTAAAAACAAGTGCAATAAATATAAATAAAATAATTATTATCATGATTTCTGACCTTTAGAAAGCAATATAGAAATAGTATCAAATGTTTAGCATAATGGTTTTATTTTAATTTTTTTATTTACATAATTTAATAAGTGCAAGTTTTCTATTCAGTCTGCATTATGTCTTGTTTCCAACACTTTCATGACACTTATGACTTTCCTATTTTCAGAGGCAAAAAAGCCCACAAATAAAAACAGACAATTTAAAAATAGAAATTAGATAATGATCTTAAGAAATGTAAGAAACCCATATTTCCCATTCCATTCTCCAATCCTGACTCTGCCTCCTGTGTTGCTCAAATTAATTGTTCAGTCGTGATCAAAGTGTCCTTTTTCTCTCCTGTTAGAAGTCAGGAAGGTGTTTGAAGTGAGCCATGATATGTACATCTATCTGTTGTCCATTTTGAATGGCCCTTTGTCTTGTTTTCACAGTAACCCTTTGTGTGTGTATGTGTGTGTAGGTGTGATGGCAGGATTTAACATGAGCTCAGATCTCCAGAGGCCCGAGCACAACATCCCCGTGGGAACTCTCGCCGCAGTCTGCACCTCGTATGTGTCCGTCAGCCACAGAAATAATCTTAAATTCATCCTTTGTTTATCTTTAGCCTCTATTGTATTGACTGTACACATGCTTTAGAGCAGGCTCCAGTTTGAAAATATGAGAAACAGAATCACAATGAGCCTTCATGCACTGCATAAATACTGTGACAGTATTTTTATTTTTATAGTGCTCAAGGCTGCTTTTAATTGATCAAAAATACAATAAAAACAGTAATATTGTGAAATATTATTACTAGTGCTGGGTAATATCTTATATATTGTGCATTTAAAAGATATAGTATAATAGATAAATACAGTACATGCCCCATATTATGTATTCATTATCATTTCTAATGTTCTTCAATGCAATTCACTTAATGCATGTTTGAATAAATCTGTCAAGTTTTATGACAGCCACCATTTAAATGTTTATATTTCAAAAAAAATAATTGGAGTAGAAATATGATTGTACTTATAAAGTTAGTATTATAACTTTATTATTATAAAAAACATCCTTGAGTGTAATTTAAGTGTTTGTATACAAATCTGTATTTAACCTTCAATATTATAGATGTAGTACCACCTGACTCCCATAGTTTACAGCATTAGTTGAGTTTTTTTTTCCTTGAAATATTTCCATGTATTATACCTGATATAAATCCAAAATAATCAAAATCAAATTGAATTGTGAAACTTTTCAATACCAAGCCCTAATTATTATAAATTAAAATAATGTTTCTATTTGAATATATTTTAAAATGTAATTTATTCCAGTGATGGGAAAGCAGCAGCCATTACTTCAGTCTTCAGTGTCATATGATCTTTCAAACATTCTAATATGCTGATTTGCTGCTCGAGATCATCAATGTTAAAAACAGCTGTGCTGCTTAATATTTTAGGTGAAAATCATGGTAGTTCTTTGTTAGATATTTTTTCTATAAATAGAATGTATTAAACCCTGACTCTTGTGTATTGTGGGAATCTGCAGGTGGTTCCTGTATCTCGTCTTTGTGTTCTTATTGGGAGCCATTTGCACCAGAGAGGCGCTGCGCTATGATTTCTTAATAGCGGAAAAGGTAATCTGATGTTATTCCAGGTTTCAAGGGATGGCCATCTTTCCATGTGTTTTTCCACTATTAAGACTCATTGTCTCAGCTGAATGTGAAACTTGAGAATAACTCAATATTCACAGATATAATTTTATATTTGCACTCATTGTCATGCTAATGTCATTCCGCTCTTAACAGTGGCATTTGAGGTAATTCTAAATGCTACAGCTGGTGTACGTGTTTGAATGAGAATGAAGGCCAGTTGCGCACTGACCTTGCACATACCCTGTTGTTTGGCCTGACAGTCACACAGCTGCCAGTCAACATAGATTACGGTGGGCTGCTGAACTAAGCTACATAGTTTTTGAATGTGTAAGCCTGAAACCTGTTTGTGGCTGACCTACAGCTGTTCCTTAATGTGGGCTGTGGTGTTGGGGTTAACACTACCAGAACTATCATTACAGACAATGCAATCCATATAAAATCTTAATATACAAAAAGGTGCATTTGTACACTTACATTATTGTGTAACAAAAGTTGGGTTTTTTTATACACATAATCGTACTTATTTGTAATTGCCCACTCTCTCATTATAGGTTCTGTCAGATTACACGTGGTTTCTTTTGATTTACTTTCAACACATTATAAGCACTTTTCAGTCTGGCCAAGCGGAACAGAGCAGGGTGGAGCCCCCTACACTCTCTTCCCCTCTGTGTTTGTTTTTTTCCCAGGTCTCCTTGGTTGGTTTCCTGTTTTTGCTGGGCCTCTACATCTCCTCACTCGCCTCCTGCATGGGCGGCCTGTACGGTGCACCCAGGATCCTCCAGTGTATCGCTCAGGAGAGAGTCATCCCAGCTCTTGGATTTCTTGGAAAAGGGGTGGGTGCTTGTAGGGAGATGATAACCATATTAATGTGGTTATAATGTGTTTTTTTTTTCTTCTCAGCATGAGGAATGTGAATCAGTGTGGTATTAAGCTAAACTGGTTCATTTAGTAGATTATTCTTATTTAGATGCTAATCAAGGTTAAATCTGCTCTGTGAATATAAAGCAATTGAAAAGCAGTAGTTCTTTCAGATACTAATAAATTACCAAACCGATTAATTATGCACTTTGGATGAGTGAAATAAAAAAATAGTTTTTCATGCCATTTTTATGAATTGTTTACTTTTTCACGCTCAACGAGAAGCTCCACAGACAGGATAAGTTCCTAATTATAGTGTACCCGAATGCGCTCCAAAAAATCAGAAGGAATGAATTGTAACAATTGTTGCTTTCAAAAAGCACAGCACACCCTTTTCCTCACATGAGCTCTGTCTGACCCTTCTCTATGGGCTACAAGCTCGCCTGAGACATCTAGCCCTGAATCAAAGTCCCAGAACAAACGCAGGAAGCACAGAGAAGACCAACCCTGGTGGATCTGGAGCTGTGCCAGCCAGTAGCAGTAGCGCCCTGATCCCAGAGACTTTTAGGATCTGGGTAATGACTGGTTTGAGGTGTCATGATGTCCTTTTTTGGGATGTTTTAACGGGATGCTTCCACTCACTTATTATATAACATGAAGAGTGTGAAAGAAATTAGAGTAATGGAGCCAAACTAATAAAACCCATAATCTAACCTTGCAATTCCTTTAAATAAAAGCTTTTAATTATGAAATAATAATAATAATAATAATATGAATTAGATGTGATGTTTTAATCACAAAATGTAATTTTTCAACAAAGGTCACTGACTTTGCATTACACTAAATAAAAGAATACATATGTTTTTAATATCCACATACTCTTTTCTAAAACCTAGTTATTAGATTGATACTACCTATGTAGATGGAATGTTTAGGTTATATATTAATTTAAAAAAATATAGAAAGGCTGTTGCTAAAGGTAAGCTGCATGACTAGGCCCTCATCTAAGCTCAAAATGCATAATGACAAGCACAGGGGAAAAAAAGATGGCGGACATATTTACAAATCATTCAATATAAAAGATTCAATATATTGCCAAATGTATTGGGACACCCTCCAAATCATTGAATTCAGGTGTTCCAATCTCTTCCATGGCCACAGGTGTCAAGCACCTAGGCATGCTGACTGCTTCTACAAACATTTGTGAAAGAATGGGTCGCTCTCAGACGCTCAGTGAATTCAAGCGTGGTCCCGTGATAGATTGCCACTTGTGCAATCCATTCATGAAATGTCCTCACTACTAAATATTCTACTATCAACTGTTAGTGGTATTTTAATAAAGTGGAAGCAACTCAACCATGAAGTGGTAGGCCATGTAAAATCTCAGAGCAGTGTCAGCGCAAACTGAGGCGCACAGTGCGCAGAAATCACCAAATTTCTGCAGAGTCAAAAGCTACAGACCTTCAAACTTCATGTGGCCTTCAGATTAGCTCAAGAACAGTGCGTAGAGAGCTTCATGGAATGGGTTTTCATGGCTGAGCAGCTGCATCCAAGCCTTACATCACCAAGTGCAATGCAAAGCGTTGGATGCAGTGGTGTAAAGCACGCTGCCACTGGACTCTAGAGCAGTGGAGACGTGTTCTCTGGAGTGAGGAATCATGCTTTTCTGTCTGGCAATCTAATGGACAAGTCTGGGTTTGGTAGTTTCCAGGAGAACTGTATATATAAAGTTATAAAGTTTGGTAGTGGGGGGATTATGGTGTGGGGTTGATTTTCAGGGGTTGGGCGTGGCCCCTTAGTTCCAGTGAAAGGAACTCTTAATGCTTCAGCATACCAAGATGTTCTGGACAATTTCAGGCTCCCAACTTTGTGGGAACAGTTTGGGGATGGCCCCTTCCTTTTCCAACATGACTGCGCACCAGTGCACAAAGCAAGGTCCATAAGGATGAGCGAGTTTGGTGTGAAGGAACTTGACTGGCCTGCACAGAGTCCTGACCTCAACCTGATAGAACACCTTTGGGATGAATTGGAGAGGAGACTGCCAGCCAGGCCTTCTCGTCCAACATCAGGCCCTGACCTCACTAATGTGCTTCTAGAAGAATGGTCAAAAGTTCCCATAAACACACTCGTAAACTGTGTGGAAAGCCTTCGCAGAAGAGTTGAAGATGTTATAGCTGCAAAGGGTGGGCCAACTCCATATTAAACCCAACATATTAAGAATGGGGTGTCATTAAAGTTCATTAAGGCAGGCATCCCAAAACTTTTGGCAATATTGTGTATTTTTACTCAAAATATGTTTGTATTTTTATTACAGTATTGCATTCTTAGCTTAGCAGCATGTTTACACCTAACTCTATTGTACTCAATTAAGTTTACTATGCTTTTCACATATGAAGTTATAAGGTAGCTGCCTATGTATGCAGTAGATGTATTTAACACTAGGTTTTGGAACGGCCAAAGATTTACCTTTCTCCCATTTCGTTTTGTATTACAGCGAGGGCCCAATAAGACACCTGTGGCTGCCATCTGTCTGACCAGCTTGCTCTCCATGGCCTTCATCTTCATTGGCCAGGTCAATGAACTGGCACCCATTGTCACCATCAACTTCATGCTAACCTACAGCATAATTGATTATTGCTATTTCTGTGTGGTGAAAACCTATGAGCTGCAGGTCCAGCAAAGGAAGACACTGATCAGGAAGTCGAGCTCCAGAAGATCACTCATGTCCAGCACTCACCCCCATTATGGCAGCAGTGGAGCCATTAGTGACCCTGTGAACGGCACACTGCTGGAGTTCACCAAAGACATGGACCAAATATTTCCATTGCCCAGCACAGACACCACTGAAGAACAGAAAGTGTCTATTCCTGCCTCTAAGGCCTGGGGCAGGAAGTCAAAGATTCCAGCTAAAGACACGCTGATGAACAGTTATGGGTTGGACTTGAACAGCAATGGACAATTAGATAAAGGAAAAGATGAGATGGAGCCAGAACAAGCTGTTCGATTAGATAATGATGCCTGTAGCCAGATAGGACTTATGAAGTCTGACTTTACAGCAGGAGCCAAGAGGAAACAGTTTTTGCCTACTTCTTGCCCAGTTGAGCTTGAACAGCTCCCAAGAGAGCAGACAGAAAGGAATAGTAAGTAACTCTCTTCAAAACCTTACATAACTCCTCAATAGAGTGGTCAAAATCTGTATTACACCTTAAATACCTTTTATTTCACAGGTTCAGAAACAATTCTTGAAGGATCAGAAATCAGATCAATCCAAAATTCGGTCTATGCCAGATTTTGCAATCACTGGGTTTCGTTAATTGGTGTAAGTTTGGCATAAAAAATATCCAGTGCTTACCGAAAGCAATTTTTGAAATGTATAAATATTCGAATAATTTTTAAAAGACAGTTTTTATCTATTTTTTAGGCATTGTGCTCTTTTATGATAATGTTTGTCATCCAGTGGATGTACGCCTTGATTAACATTACAGTCGCCCTGATCCTCTTTCTCTACATTGGAACAACAAGCCCTGGTTTGCCAACAGGTAATTGTACCAAATTTTTATTTGATTTGAGTAATCTTTGGAAAATCTGAGAAGTAATCCTACTTGCTCATAATAAACGGTAAGTTGTCTAAACACTTTGGTTTCTACACACTGCTTATAAGTCTGTCATCATAGCAGATAAATATTTTGATTAAAGATTATGAGGGCACATGAAAAAAATAATGATGTGCACGGATAAGTCATTTGTATTAAACACTGCAATATTTAGATTTTATGGTGACTTTATATTTTCCCAACAAGAAAAATATTTTAAAGTTAAATTCTCTGCCCACAGGTGCAGCAGCTCGCTTCAGTTTCTTCAGGTGGCTCAAGACCTCACTGCATAATTTGGGGAGGTATGATGTTACATAGTCCTGTTACATAATCTTGATTTTCAACATAAAGTCTGGTCCTTATTTCAGCTTTGTGTGACAAAGTACCACCCACTTTTAGACAGGAAAAGACAGTCTGATCAACCTGTATTTTCATAATGTTTTAAAGGCAGGTTTACTGGATACAGAAAATATCACAACAATAGTGTGGCATTTCCACCAATGCTTCTATAGAAAACACTGAAAACTAGGAAATAGAAAATGTGTATAGACTTTGAGATCATAATTTCAGTCCATACAAAAAGTAGCCTACTGATTATTTCACAGACAAGAAAATGTTAAAATATGTTACTATTTTAAGGCCACTGTTTTAAACAGTGATCATATTCACAATTCCATATGGAGTTGTACAAACAAACCCTGTGTCCCCTTATTTCTGGAAGTTGCTAGGAGCCAACAACTCATGACTTTTGGTTTTTTGTTTGTTTGTTTGCAATATGCCTCATATGGTCAGTAAATCAACTTTTTTTAAACTTTCAACTTTTTTTGGTGTCCAATGGTTGTGACGTGAAGCTGACACTAAGAGTAGGTGTTAAAAAGATCAATTCAGAGCTATTGTGTTCTTGGTCTTTGGAAAATGTCTTCTGAATAATGATGCTATGCTTTAGCTTGGTTAGTTACTCAATCAAAATTGGCATACTGTTATGTGGGTATGTGGCAGAGTTAATTGTGGGTGATGCAATCAGAACTATGGTTATACACACAACTGAACATCAAAAACATCAAAACATCACTTCACCAATCATTGGCTTCTTTTCTTAGGCGAGATGCCGCCCTTCAGGACCAGATTGTGGTGACACCCTCTTTGTCAGCTGTTGGCATGGAGACGAGGCAGCTGACAGAGGAAAATGCAGACTTTGCCCTCCGTGATCGTTACCATCACTCCTCCTTTATCACCACCACAGACAAGATGGTCCATCCTCAGTCCAACTGAGCACGTAACAACTGTGCCCTGCTAACCAGCTGGACTAAAACCACGGACACATGGGACTAAATCATCTTGACTGATCACTGAACTGAGAAGGATTTGAAATATATATATTTTTTTATTTATCAGGTAGTACTTGTACATGTACATTTTATTTTCCTGGAAAATCTGAAGGAAGCTAATGTTTGTTTCAAAATTGGGAATGTGCAATCAACGTTTATGGTTTAATATGCACCATGGCCATTTACACTTCAGATTATATTACTAAAGTAAATTCAAATTGTGTCTTGACTTCAAAAGATGCTCCAATTTTCCAAAGTTAATTTTGAACTTTCAAAAAAAAGAAAGAAAAAATGGTTAAAATAAAAAATCACTTATATCTCAAGAAAATACTAACTCACTAAAAAAACTAAAGCAATGTCTGGTTGCATTGTCACTGCTGTGCCTGTGACACTGATTTTCAATGTATTAATGCATAGAAATGTGTAAAAGTGGGGAGCCTTATTATTTTGCATCGTGTTAATGGTAACTGGGTTTTGATTTAGATTTAATGGGGGAAAAGAAGAATCCCACCTGTTGCGGCATCATCTGACTGTCATATCTGTCTGAACCGACTTGAGCACACATTTGTGAGTGCGTTCATCCCGAGGAATGGGGTGGAAACCGCTATGGCCTGCCCGAGGGGAGGAGTCACTCAATGCTCCGGTTTCTCACTCTCGCTGCCTGAAATAAAACCCTTCTAAGCCTTCATCCCCAACTTTAAAACTACCATAAGGGATTTACCAATGGGAAACTGTTAAACGGACTCACTTTCCGATGGTGACCCGGACCACTTTGGCGTTTTATTTATTAGGAATTCATTATGATGGAAACGTGTGTCGCGAGAAGCGCTCACCGTGTGGTTTTCACGGTCTTTATGCTTGTCCTAAATACTGTGATTGCCGAAACTTTCTCTACAGACACGGAGACCGATAACTCACTGAGCACCGAAACTTTATTTACCCGAAAAACTGGTTTAAAACAAACGTCCTCCTCGCCGGGGAGAGAGGCCACTGCTACAGCTGTGGATCTATCGAGTGGACCGGGGGAGATGACGGACATTCCCGCCAGTGTGTCCTTCACTGGAACGCGAGCGGGTGAGACTTTCACGCGCCTGTGGATGCCCAAAAGTGTGGTCTAGATAGGCAGCTCAATAGGTTTTGCAACAGCCTCAGTCTACAGCCAGTGTAAAGTAGATAAGACTAAGAAGTTTATTTTGTGGTGCACAGCAGTATTGTTTTGAAACAAACCTGCAGTTTGATTGCATGATTACAAAGATTACACCTCCACTCAGAAGTTGCTTAGACTGAATTGTGTAAAACAGGAAAACCAATAAACATATTTTATATTTATAAAATAAAAGATTAATATCCCAATGCAATGTATTATTATTGAAGTAGCAATAGCTAATAAAAATAACTGTTTTTATTATGCAACTGAAGCATATTGTCATGTATGAAGTCAAACTAATGAGATTACTTGCACTCTGTTTCCTCAGTTTTTGGAAGAGCATCTCTTTTAATGAATGACCTCCTTGGCTCATGAACATCCTGGTTCATAAACTGTTCCACTTTCTTGAGCCAATGAACTCAGTCTGCAGTTTGTTTGTGATTTTTATTTATTTTTTGTTATTTAATTGATTTAATTAAATATTTCCGTTCCATGTCATTTTGGCATCAAATGTGCAATTAAGTAAATAAGAAATAAACACATTGAATGGGCTCTGATATAGTCCACTCCACAAACATTTTGTTAGTAAATTTTGAGTAAATATATTAAGATTTTTCTTTTATATATTAAATATATTAAAATGTATTGATAGTTTTTGCTATCATTATGTGTTAGCATTATATTGGCGATAGGCCACTCCGCTTTCTAGGTATCAGTTTCAGATTGACACTTTAAAAAACCCATGTGGATTAAACAGGACTTTCCAGCAAGCTTTGTAACCTCAGATCACATTAAATACATCAGAGGTTTTGCTGCCATAATTTCTGTTAAAAATCATTCATTGGATCCAACTGGGATATCAGTGATATGGCACATTATTCTAGCTTTATTTTCACATGCATCATTTGGAAATGGTCTGAGAAGAACAAGCTTCTTTTAAAACACCTATAAAGAATAAAGGAAATAATAAAATGTGAGTTGAGAAATATGTATTTTGTTTTGCAAGCCAAAAATATCAAGACTTTTACAACTGTGATTGAGCACAAGCTTTCTTATTGTGCATTGGTCTGCTCTGGGTTAGACAAAAAAAACAAAAACAAGTATGTTTGATCTCATGCAATATAGTCTAGGTCATTTTAATCTACATTCTGTAAAACAGCTTGTCCTTAGGCCTGTCTCCATCCCAATTCCCATCAGTTAGAGCTGACTGGATATCCCTGAACAATGCAAGTTGAAACAATCTTATGTTGAAAGATCTCTGTAATGCAAGCTGAAAGAGATATTTTCAGCAAGTAAGTACATTTTTAGAATGTGACGACCAAAAAACCTATCATGGCTTTCCACACTACAATCAACCTTAAATCAATCTCCGTCTTCAGCAGATGGAAACATTGTGGAAACATTCATTTCACAATAGCTCATTTAGATTCAGATGGATTTCTACAAACCAGAAGTGTAAAACATTGTATGTGATTTTATTTTGTAGCCATGCACGACTGAGCCATGATGCCATTTTCTACTAAGAAACAAAGCAATAAGTATGTCTTACTGTACTTTATTCAAATGATTTACATATTTTAAAAGATAAAACCTAAATGAAAGTTACAATTTATATTAGAGTATCTAAGGCTGATATGCTGAACATAAAGGTAATGCTACCTAATTCGTTTTTGAACCACCCTTTTTAAATAAGTGCTCCGAGACGCATCCTCATCCAGTCAGCGTTTCACTTGATTATAGTTTTGCCTGTGTATGAACTCAATGCAGACAGTGACAACGCTGTAATATGGACTTTGCTAGGTCAGCTGAAGGAAGGAAACAGCAGGTCCCAATGGGTCGTATCCCCTCCATTTTTAGGGCTCAATCTTTTGTTAGGTTAGACGAGCTTGGCTGCCAATTGTTCTCCACCCAAAATCATTACATCCGCAGTCACTTCTGAAAACATCTCACATAGTTCATAAAGTTTCCCAAGGCTCACACCACATGAAGCGCACCCTAGTGGCCATGCTTCTCATATTTCCCCATCCTGAATTTCATTATTATTAACTGTTTTGATAGTTTTAAGTATACATAGTTTCCAATATTTCATTTTTCTTTATTTTTTCCAAACTAGGACATTCAGAAAAACCTTTACTCATCTCTACAAATACAGCGGACTGGACAACTAGGATGGTCTCAGATGAGTACACTGAACATCTGCGAACTGACAAAGAGCTTACCCATAATCCCACAGCCCAATGGGAGGGTTCATCAGTAGTGTCGCACAGCATCACCAGCCACCAACCAGTGACAGAAGCCCGAACAGTGCAAGACGTTTCCGTAACGAATCTGAGAGATGTGGACACCACCGACTCTTTCTCTCGCACTGATTTTACCTACACTTCCACCACCAACCGAGCCGGAGAACGCACACTGCTCTCTGTGACCTCCAACAGCACCTCTGCGTACACAGAGGACTCCAACTCCTCTTTTGCTGGGAGCTGGGAGCAGATGACATCAGGGTCCACCCAAGGCAAGGAAACGGTAGAAGATGTATCTACAGTGTCTGATAAGACTGAGCCCACTTTTGAAGAGTATAATGCCACCAATGCAACTCAAGGCCACTCTTTGGAAACCGAGCAGTCAACGTTGTCCCAAGGCACTGAGTCACAGACAAGACAACCTAGTGTCACAGGACAGACCTTTGAGCAGGTGTCTGATAATGACAATCCAAATTCAACACCCCCTCTCACAGTGATCCCTAGAGATGAAGAGCAAACGGATGTCACATCGGTGAGCAGTGGGACGTCTTATACAGAAACCGGTGACTCTGTTTCGTCTATCCCTCCCTTTACCTCTGGTGAACACACCAATGCCACTAGCACATCCCAGCAGAGCAGTGATTCCACAATGACTTATTCAGTAGATACTGGTGCTTCCACTGAGTTTTCAACCGGATCTGTCAGCTCCACTGGCCGTGAGGAACCCGAAGGGTCTCCGACCCATACAGTGGAGGAGACGACCATTCAGGGCTTGACTACTGCAACCCCAGTGCTTGAAGATGTAGCCACCACAGTTGACTCAGTTTTCAAGTTCCTTACAAGCCAACCGCCTTTTGTCTCCAGTACCGATGATCAGACAAGCACGAAAGTGGTGCCAACATCTACAGCACCAGCAACTCAGAGGACACAGCTTACAGAGGAAGCCACTAACAAGGCATCTACCGTTTACAGTTCTACCAACACATTCACTACCATGCCTCCTGCCGTCACCACTCGTCAGCTCCAACCAAGCACCACACCGCAAGCACAATCAGAACACACTACCATTGTTACCACTGATATCATTCAGGTCCTGCGGACGACAGCCTCCACAGCCCAGAGCCCGCCCACCTCCACTACTGGTGTACCACAGGCACCCAGCACATCTGATTCTTCTGACGTCACCACCTTGCATATAGAAACTAGCACAGCCACGCCAGGGAACACGACTGCACATGGTGGACGTGCAACAACACCTTACAGCAAAAGCAACCCGACCAGGACCACTGTGGCGGTAACCACCAGGAATCACACGGACAGAAGCGCCACAGAAATGGGAACCACAACCATGCAGATGCCTTTTAGGTCAACAGCATCAACAGGTATGGTCGACTTTTGGTGTTTATTAAAATCACAATTTCTGTTGGTAATATTAATGGTGCTTGTTGCGCCGATGCACATATATTACAATTCTGTCCCATGACTGATAAATGGTCGATTTAAAATGTATATACGGTACCGTCACAAGTTTGGGGTGGGTGCTTTTTTTTCTTTGCTTTAAAAAACAAACAAACAAAAAAAAAAACACTTTAATTCATGTATTAAATTGATCAAAATAAAGATTTCTGTCTGAATAAATGTTATTCTATTCATGACTTTTTTTTGTGTTTTTTCAAAAAAATCATTTTAAACATTGTTAAATACTAAGAAATGTTTCTTGAGCACCAAATAAGTATATTTGAATGATTTCTGAAGAATAATTTAATATTGAAGACTAGAGTAATGGCTGCTAAAAAATCAGCTTTGCCATAACAGATATAAATTGTATTTTAAAATATATTAAAATAGAAAATAGTTATTTTAAATTGTAATATTATTTCATATTTATTACAGTATTTCATTTTATTACTTATTTTACTGTATTTTCAGTCGAGCAAAATAAACTTTTTGTCAAAAAATCTTGTTGTGTGCATTTGTCTAAATAAATTCAAAAATAAAGAAAAACTAAACATTTTGAAGTGAATTTAGGCATCACATCATTACAATTTACTAGGTGAAAAATGGACCTAGTGTATTTAAACCCAATAATGAATGTTCTGTTTTTATTTGCTCATCCTCTTGTCATACCAAACTAGACTAGTAAGCAAAACTCTAGTTACCATATAGCATGTTGTTAAATCATACTCAGAATACTTTAGTAACCACATAGCAACACTCTGACAACTACATTAGCATAGTGACGATGATTTTTGCACGTACAAGCACCACTCTTCAGAAAAAGTACAAATCTTAATGTTAGACAAACACATTACACAATTCAGTATATACAGTATTTAATTGATAATATACATTGTTTGTGAACAATCTCCTCTGTAGGTCATGTGTGTGGGCCTAAAATCTGTGCAAATGGAGGCCACTGTGTTAGATCAGCCGAGGGTAGTTACCTCTGTCAGTGTCTGCCTGCATGGACGGGACCCTTCTGCACTGAAGGTAAGAACTCTAACAACTAAATTTGGACATTGTTAACAAGTGACCAACGGAGAGCAGAGAACAAAGCCTGTGTCACAGTAGCATGTTACTAGAGGTGTTTACAGACAAAATACTTCTGCTGGTTAACACGGAGTAGAGTAAACAGTGCTTGCATCACTTACATTGTATTAAAATAATTATGGTGCTCCGCTCTGTACTAAAAATAAAGACTCAGAGAGGAGGAAGTTGTTTTATTTTTATGTCATGAATGAATATGGATTGATTAGACGTTGTGTTTTTCTGTAGATGTGGATGAGTGTGTGAATAGTCCGTGCCCCCAGGGTTCAGTGTGCGTCAACACAGGTGGCTCTTTCAGCTGTGAGTGTGCCCTGGGCTTTGACCTGGAGGATGGCCGCAGTTGTACGCAAGGTAGGTGTTTAGTTGTCCACACTAAAATAATATCCAGAATATATAAAGATATTTCTGTGATAACTCTGTACTACCCTCACTTGATTTGCTTTGGTTTTTACCCTGCAGTGAAAACATTTTTGGGCAACTTCACCGTCAACAACTCCATGCACCTCAGAAGTTCAAGTCTGCATGAGCTCCACAGAGAGATCCTACAGCTGGTACGCAACAATATGCTGCATTTCACACCTGACCTCCCCATCTTACAACCACACAGCCAAATCAATTCATCAAATGTTATATAGCAACCATTATGGAAATAGAGAGGTAATTGGTTGAACATGATGAAGTGATGTATGTAACATGGAGTAGGGGTTTATTTGATACATTTGTGTATTGGTTTTTCAGCTCAATGCCTCTCTCTCCACCTTCCACGGTTACAGACACTCCACTTTGGCTAAAAGGTGAGTTTCTACTAATCTTCTAGAGACCCAGCAGGAATATTAGACCGTATGGGCCACAAGAATCAATTGAATGGTTTATACTCGACCATTCAACTACTGATGTGTAGTTTACTGTACCATTTATATATTTGTGCAGCCATCCCATCAGTAGGCAGGACTGTGTGAGAAGAATTAATGTGTAAATAAAGAGTGGGACATGTCCCAAACAAGGAAGAACTTGTTTTTAAGGGGTGTAACACAAAGCAGAGTTTAGTTGTTTACAGTTGCTGAACAACATTCATTGAATGAAATTAATCTGATACATATTTGATGAATATTTAATTAAATAAAAAATTTTATTCAATTCAATGGATTATCTAAAAAATGGCATTACCACATTATTAAATAAACTTTCTTTTAAATATAGCCTACAATACTGTTGAAATGTTTTTTTTTTATATTTTAATGTTTTTGCTCATCCAGTGGTTCATTTATTCAAACAAAAAGACAGTAAAACAGTAATTGCAATTTAACGTTTTTAGATTTTAATATACTTTAAAATACAATTTGTTCCTGTGATTGCTTTTTTTGTAACCTTATAAATGTATTTACTGTCACTTTTGATCAATTTAATGCATCCTTGTTGGAAAAATATAACATTATTATTAATAAACCATATGCATACATTGTCATATAAATATATCCATTCTATAATTTATATAGCATTTAATTTCCAGCTAAAAATGATTGCAGTGTGATACTGTTATCAATATTATGTTTTTCAGTAATTCATATTCCTATTGAATTTTGGGGTGTGATTTTTCCTTTTTCACATGTATGTGAATACATATGCCCTGTGCAGAGATGGAGCAGGTGTGCAGATCTTAGCGGTGAACATGTTTTCACTCTCCGCCAATGTGACAAGCTCGGACGTCCTCAACAGCATCCGGATGTCCCTGAGCAACTGCAGCCGGACATACTCACACTGTACCATTAAGCTTCAGCACCAGCTCTCATATCAGGGTACCGTTCAGCGCTCGCCGTCTGCTTCATACTCTTATCTCAAATCCATTCCCTCTGTTCTTATCCTCCACTCTACTCCACCACTTCAGAGATATGATAATACCAGTCACGCAATACACACGGATAGCACAGTCTTGAGTGTGTGTGTGTGTGTGGGGGGGGGGCTGTTTCATTTGGCCTCTACAATAATATTTTGGAAAGCTTTTTGTAGCACTGTTTATCTCTAGGAAAGCATTTGTTCTGAAGCACTTCTTTCTGTTTAGTGGATAGCCTGTGCTCGGCTCAGAAGACCAATTGTGATTTGCAGTACTCAGTGTGCACGGACACTACTGGGATCCCACACTGTCAGTGCCACTCAGGATACTTTAAAAAGAACCCAGGGGACATGACCTGCAGAGGTACAACATACTCTTGTCAGTTCTTTGAATAATTAAACCGTATGATTTTGTGTAGTGCCACTGTACAAATTAATGTCAGGTTTCTCATTTTACATTTTTTATTTCTTTAAAAATGGCAATGTTTTTTTTTAGACTGCGGAGATGGACTCAAGCTTGTTAATGGCAACTGTGTTGAGTAAGTATGTGGTTTATTAATGCATGAAGTAAATATCACTGTAAACAACCAGTAAAAAGTTTGGACATACTTACTCTATATTATGGAAGTATGTGAATTATGTTAAAATGTTAAAACAAATCTTGTGTTTTAGCTTGTTCATCATAGCCACTCTTTGCTTAGAGAACAGCTCTGAACACCCTGGGCATTCTATCAACACCATGAGGTGCCACCTGAGAAGCTTTTTAAACAGTTTTGAAGGAGTTCCCATTTATGCTGGGCATGCTTGTTGCTTGTTGGCTGCTTTTCCTTCACTATCCGGTCCAACTCATCCATTTTCAATTTCAGGCAAGCCTTTAGATCAAAACCTTTTTAAGATCATGGGAAACAAATTCAACCAATTGTGTCCAAACTTTTTACTGGTAGTCACAGGTGTTTTGTACATGTTTTTTGTAGCAAAAACAAACTTCTTTTTAACTTTTTCAGGTGCATGTTTGGATTTGGAGGTTTCAACTGCAGTAATTGTAAGATTTTATTTTAATTTATTTTTGTATTTATAAACTCTTTAAGAGTAAAAGATTTAAAAAATAACTTAAAGGGTTAGTTCCAAAAATGGAAATTCTGTTATTAGTTGGGTAATTATTCTGTTATTAACTGAATTATATATTTTACAAGCTTTATATAATCAGGGTTAGTTCACTCAAAAATAAAAATTCTTTCATTAATTACTCTCATGTCGTTCCAAACCCGTAAGACGTTCGTTCAACATATATTAAGATATTTTTTATGAAATCCGAGAGCTCTCTGACCCCTCCATAGACAGCAATGTAATTAACACTTTTAAGGCCCAGAAAGGTTGTAAAAACAAAGTTAAAGTAGTCCATGAGACTCCAGTGGTTCAAGCTTAATTTTATGATATGTCGAGAACTCTTTGTGGGCAAAACAAATAATGACTTTATTCAACAATTTCTTCTAATCTGTACCAGTCTCCTACGCAGTTTATGTTGTAAAAACAGTGCAGATGCTGTTCACGTGAGCACCACGTCGCTAGCCAAAGGTGAGCCGCCATTCTGCCGTATAACCACATAGAACTCAGATGCGCTGCACTGTATTTATAACGTAAACTGCCTAGGAGACTGGCACAGACGAGAAAAGATAGTTGAATAAAGTATTTTTGTTTGTTTTGCACATAAAAAGTATTCTCGTCGCTTCATAACATTAAGGTTTAACCACTGGAGTCACATGGACTATTTTAACAATCTCTTTACTACCTTTCTGGGCTTTGAAAGTGGTAATTGCTGTCTATGGAGGGGTCAGAGAGCTCTCGATTTCATCAAAAATATCTTAATTTGTGTTCCAAAGATGAACGAAGGTCTTACGGGTTGGGAACGACATGAGAGTAATTAATGAAAGAATTTTTATTTTTGAGTGAACTAACCCTGATTATATAAAGCTTGTAAAATATATCATTCAGTTAAAATAGTATTATTTTCAGACTTTTCAGTATGTTTCAGAGCAAATAAATAAAAGACGATTATGTTGCTAAAATAATCTTGTGTTTAATAGTCTATAAGCTGATAGCCGTGGTGGTCTCTCCTGCTGGAGGGGCTCTTCTATTGATTGTCGTCATTGCTCTTATAATCACCTGCTGCAAGTAAGATCATACGAATGCAACTTCCTCCTTATTTTACAAATACCTTTATTTATATTTTTAAAATTACAAAAATGTCTCAAAAGTATTTTTTTGTTTTTCACTGCACCCTTAGAAAGGACAAAAATGACATCAACAAAATCATCTTCAAAAGCGGAGACCTTCAGATGTCGCCCTATGCAGAGTTTCCTAAGAGTAATCGTGTGTCAATGGAGTGGGGCAGAGAGACTATTGAGATGCAGGAGAACGGCAGTACCAAAAATCTCCTGCAAATGACAGACATTTATTACTCGGTATGTGTTCACATGTACTTTTCTTTTGAGTTTTTATGTTTGACCTCCAGAGATTTCTTTTATGATTAAGACTGTATCGTAAAACCAGAATTGAGCCATGGCACTTATCCAGGCACTGCGAGTTTGAATCTGTCTCATGATGTTTGCTTAAAAATTAATAAAACCAAGTGGGGGGTGGGGGGAATTCACATGGCCGTGCACATCCTGAATGGGTGAATTTTCCACATGATTAACTAATTTGTGACTGCTATTCTCTCTTTCAGCCAGCACTGAGGAACTCTGACCTGGAGCGTAATGGTCTGTATCCGTTCTCCGGCCTCCCCGGTTCAAGGCATTCCTGTATCTACCCAGCTCAATGGAACCCTTCCTTTATAAGCGACGATTCACGGCGAAGGGACTACTTCTGACAGCCTTACCCAGCAGGTGTGCAATTTGATGCTGCATATAAGCTCTCTTGCCGTGGTTGGACCTGTCACAGATTCTGGAGCTGGATACTGACCACTAAAGGCCTTTGAATGTGAAAATGAGCTGGCAGGAAAAGACCATTATCTGTGAGACTGGAAGAAAGCCGCAGAGCCCTGTCTGGTCAATTTAGCATTTGAACACAGTGCCACAATAAGATTTTAGTTTTTGGTGTGGAGCTGACAAGCTGAGGTTCTCAGCTCCCCACAGAGTGTTTATTCTTAAGTGGAAGTCTGTGACTTTAAACTAGACAAATGAAGAATAACACATACGATGCCTGAAGTACAGTATAACTTTTATATCATAAAAGATTGCACTATGAACTCGTCAAACAGATATTGTCTCAAATGGAAAAAGCCATAAATGTATCATATTTATACTGGGAATAATGTACCCAACTGGTTTGTACTGTGTTGAGTTTTTGTGAGTGATGGGCTATCTTGGATGTCTGTTTGAGTATGTTCATCTAAAGTTAAAGGGATAGTTCACCCCAAATTGAAAATTCTGTCATTTTCTCACCCAAAACTCGTAGGCCTTTCTATCCTTTATTTGTAACAGAATGTCCAAGCTGCTTTATAAAATGATGACTTTTTCTCACACAAAGCATATAGATTCAGAAGACTTTGATTGTAGTTTATGACCTATTGACAATTATCATGTTTTATGGTGCTTTTTGGAGCTTAACAGCCCCTGGTTCGCATTGACTTACATTGTATGGAATAGAGCAGTGTGAATATTCTTCAAAACATCTCCTTTTTTCTACATTAGAAAGGAAGTCCAAAATGGTTTTGGAATAAGAATATAATGACATTTCTTTTTGGGTAAACCATCTCTTTAATGCTTTGTAGTGGTATAGTTTTAGAAACATTGTGAGATTTACGCTGGAGAACTAAACCTGTGCAAAAGCTGGTAGGATTTTGAAACAATATTACTGGATGCAGCATTTGTGTGAAATGTAGCAAATATTGCCACAGGGTATTACCGTTTGTTTGAACAACAGTAATAATCATAAAACACAGTGCTGCCTTGTTTGTTTTCTAATTTATTTTATTTAAACGTTCTGATTCCGATAAAGATACTGTAGTATTATCTGAGGACCTCCCATGTGTTTGTATGGATGCTTAGTGGTGCATGAGAGGATGGACTTCACCTTTTCCAGGCGTCCATTTTATTTGATCTAATGTGTGTTCTTGTGAGATGTGCTTTATTTGTAATCTTTAATATCAGAGACTGCTTTCTTAATCATTACTTTCCCCTCCTCTTTGGATGATCAATCTGGCGTTGTAGTCAGAATTGAATTGTAAAATAAAGGAGAAATAAAGTTTGATTTCTTTGTTGTTTTACCTGTTCATCTCTTTAATATTAAACAATAGTTCAAACAAAAGTAAAATCTGACCCATCACTAACGACCCATCGCCTAAAAACTGACCAATCCGACCTTAGGATCTTTGCTCATTTGCATTTTCTTAGATAACATTTTGCCCTTTTCTAATGTGGATCTTTATATGGACTGCAAATATTTTCTTGCGTAGACGTTCTATAGAAGGCAATAACAACAAATATTTCTTTAGATGTTACGTGTACAGACGATATAATGCGAGTATGAGTAATTACGTCTAAACGCGTAGAGTGATTCTTGTACAGACCATGTACACCCTTTCATGGAAACGGTACTCTCTGGTGTCTGTGGCCTCTTTCAACAGGAGAATGCGCAAAAATGGTTCAGGAAATGTTTAAGGAGCATAAAGAGTTTGAGGTGTTGACTTGGCCTCCAAATTCCCCAGATCTCAATCCAATCGAGCATCTGTGGGATGTGCTGAACAAACAAGTCCATGGAGGCCCCACCTTGCAACTTAAAGGATCTGCTGCTAACATCTTGGTGCCAGATACCACAGCACACCTTCAGGGGTCCAGAAAGAAAGTACATTTTTCAACGACATGAGGGTGAGTAGGCTACATGAAAATGACAATTCTGGAACCTTCTGTTCAAGTGTCCATAGTCATGTGGTGTCCTTTTTTTTCTGAAATGCAAATAAAATCAGATGGATGAATTAATGGCTTAGAAGACTTTCCACTGAGTCTTGGTCAAGAATAACTACACTTATAACAATAAAACATTAACATCATAATGACCACACAATGAGTCATTCAAAAAGGTGGAAATGATGCAGATAAAAACAAATTTCCATTTCAAATAGATATAATTTGTGTAGTTTCTTATTTTGTGCATATAAATGTAGGGTGATTGGGATACTTTTTGCCATTGAGATGACTTTGAAAAAGTGTCCCAAACACCATGAATTCACCCTATATAAATTAGGGGGTGGAGCTTTCTTCACACATTCATTGTGCATAAAAGAAACTTCCTCTTTGTGGCCAGTGGAAAATGTTTATTCATTGTTAACTAACTTTTTGGCATTTACTGTAGTGATCGTGCCCGTTTCTATTGCAACTATTCTGATGTTATTGTCTACTGTACGTTTTCTTCACAGAAATGACCAGTAAATCCACTGCTAAATGTTTTATTGGGGCTTATTCTTTACATCCTTAACATTTTTAACCTTTTTTCCCTCTACATTGTTTATCCAGTTTCATGGCCATACATTTTTTCAGCGACTGCAGTACTCTTTTCCATTTCAAATAAATATATAATTTGTGTAGTTTCTTCCTCAGTCTTGAATCAATGCCAAAATAAATCTGCAGCAGTCAGGCTGTACAAGTAAGAGCTCTGTGAGGTGTTATTATTATAATGTTATGTGCTTTGAGACATGAGGCAAGTTCACGTCGTCTCGTGATGCTTTGCTGAATCTGCTCCAGCTGTGTGAGACCTGCATGGCCATGTGTTTTGAAAGAGGCGTGGCTTTGGAGTGCACTCTGAAGGGAGGGAAATTGCCTACCCTACCTTTAAGGGGAAGCAATATTCAGGGATACATATGTGTATAAGCTAGGCTATTTATACTTTGTTTGCTTAATACTTAATCAGATATTTGCATGCTCTCAGTTTTTCTTTAGCCTAATTTTGTCATTCTATGCCATTGGTTTTACATATAAAAAAATATGTAAATGAGAAGTGCAATTACATGGAAACAAGAGTAAAAATGATTTATGTATAAATAAACACATTTTGACTTTTATTTTTGATTAGCTTAGTACTACACATGCACTTGTTTCAACTCTAAATTGAAATAGCTGTAGTCCCACCTGGTGGACTGAATGCATATTACAACCAAATAATGTTCACAGCAGCTGAAGTGTCTCACTGCGTTTCAAGCTGGTTTCAAGCCTATACACGCACTTAGCAAGAAGTAAAGCAAAACAAACATCGAGAGCAGCTCTCAGGAAAACCAGCCTTCCTTAGCCAACCTGAAAGAAAATTTGGGGGATCCAGGGAATCCATTTTAGGGAACCATTAGAAATCACAGGAAACATCTGATAATGTCACATACATATTATGCTGTTGATCAATAGACTGGGATAAGATATTTTATAACCTGACAATTCAAAAGTTTGCCACAAATATGCCAAATATCTCATGGCATTTTTAGGCTGCTAGATACAGTCAGTTGTTTCCAGTGACTGTTGTCATAAGAAATGTTCATTGAGAAATGTAGGTCATAAAACTAAGATTTGCCTAAAAGAAAACTATAGGCCCTACTACATATGCTCTTTTTTATATTTATAATTAAGATAAATAAGCTATGATATTTAAATAAATGTTAGATTTTTAAAAACGATATTAAGTTTTTAAAATATATTTGTAATATATTTTGCGTCCAATAAAAGTAACCAACACAACAGGGTAGGCTACATAAACACGCACGCACGCACGCACGCACACACACTTTCACTCTCTCTCTCTCTCTTTCTCTCTCTCACTCTCTCGGTCCTCCGGTGGCGGCTTGTGAAGGACCATCAGACGGATCGGTCGATTTCCGCTATTAAAACTGACAAATCGGTATTGTTTATAACTTACAAGACTGTATGATTCATTCATGGATGGTAATCTATTTCTTGTCTGTCCGATTTTTGTTTTTGAAATGAGCGGCTGTTAAAGGTGAGATGACGTTATTTTTCCACCCTGCCGTTATTTTCATACTATTAAGCTTATCGCGCGAGCGAAAAAATGTTGTAATCCGTTTACAAATATTTGCAGTTGTTCTCTTGTTTTTTTCTGCTATAATAAGACAGATCGGTTTAAATAACAAGTGTTATTGATAAAGTTAGAGGACATCACAAACATATCCACTTTCACATAGTCATATCGCTTGTACAGTAACGTTAACTGTGTAATAATCCGTGTCTCTTAACAGATCTGTACGATCAGTTCACAGTTTCAGTTGATGTTATAAGACCTGGATCTGAGGAGGTATTCATCAGTCCCAGGACTGGGAATAGGGAATGACTCAACCAAACATCCGAACAAAATCCATGAAATCCAATTTATCCTCTGCTTTGAGTGGGAATATGGACTGCAGCGGTGTTGCACTTGGTCTGGATGTGGAAAATAGTTTTGGACAGAGGATTTGGCAGAACATCCCTTCAATGGTCCACCTGGACCTCCTATCCTCTAAAGGTTCTCCTCAGTTCCCGGAGATGCTCCTGTCACCCATGTTTCAGGATTCACATCCCAAAGCCTTTCTGCTGTCAAGCCCAGAACCACTGCTAACCCTCCTCTCTTTGAACAGAAACTCTCCTGGTTCTCTAGCAGGTGCTCCACAAATGTGTTTCATGCCCATTCTTGAAGACAGTGGACAAATCGTGGTACAGCCCAGTCACAACCTCAGCCCTCTGCGACATGGTTTTTCTACAAGAGACTGTCAAGTGGGCACCAAATCACTTTCCTCAGAGCAAGCACCACATTGCAACAGGAACGACAATGCTTCAGATCAGACATGGCTTGACAGTGTGGAGGAAATGGAGGAAGGATTGATGATTCAGTCATTGTGGCATCTCTCCCAGCATGTTTCATTGGCGAATCGAGCTGGACGTTTACAACAGAGGTTGTTAGCGATGCTTGGTGAACATTCCTCTAGACACTATAGCCACCAACTGGAGGGTTTAAAGAGCAAACTTCTTGATACATGTTGTTCCCCGAAGTACCCCAAGACATCAGAGCATCTTTTTAATGCTGAAGAGATTCAGGAGGTAGAGCTGGCTCTTGGAAGAAACCTTCAGTACCCTCAAGCACTCGGACAACCTCTGAAATCCAGAGATGTGCAAAATTTAGCACACAGTGGCCATGCTGTTCTGCACAGGGTGCTGGAGTCTCTGGACTCAGATGCCACAGTTAGCAGCTCAGATGAGGAGTGGGAACATGAAGACGCCAAAGGGACCTCGGTGGAACCACAGTGAGTATGATGTGATGTTGAATGGTCTTAATGAATGTTGACCTTGAAATCAAGTTGAGTTTTGACACATGGAAAAAGATGGACCTAATTGGAAGACATTGACAAGTATTTATTTTTATTGTACTCATGTCATTCATATTTTTTTAGGAGAACACAAAAGGGGTAATTTTGATCTTCAACAGTTCATAGTCAAAAAATAACAGTTGGCTATCTAGCTCAATTAATGGCAAACCATAAAAGTGGTCCGCACTGTGCTATATTACAAGTCTTCTGATTCTGTATGATATTGTGTGAGAAACATTTTCTACTTACAATTAATATTATTTCTAGCTGTATACACTCCCATGTAAAAAAAAATTAAGATGGCTTAAAATACAGTATAAATACAGTAAAAATACAATAAAACAGTGATATTGTGAAATAGTTTTCTATTCAAATTTAATTTATTACTGAATTTTCAAGAGCCATTACTCCAGCCTTCAGTCTCACACAATATTTCAGAAATCATTCTAATATGCTGATTTGCTGCTCAAGAAACATTTATTGTCAATGTTGAAATAGACATTATAAATGTCTTTACTGTCACTTTTGATTTGTTAATTTAATGCTGAATACAAATTAACAAAAACAACAACAACAACAACAACAACCCTACTTTTGAACACACATAGTAAAACATTAGAATAGAATTGACACTATTACTAAGTCAGAAAGCTTAATAAACAAAAAATAAATAAGACTCAGTTTCTAACTTCAAAATACTAAATAAAATAAGA
Source organism: Gobiocypris rarus (assembly GCA_023029165.1). Classification (NCBI taxonomy): domain Eukaryota; kingdom Metazoa; phylum Chordata; class Actinopteri; order Cypriniformes; family Gobionidae; genus Gobiocypris; species Gobiocypris rarus. The sequence goes on from CM040910.1 coordinate 38,383,678, forward strand.
TGAGATCTTGAAGTAGGTGAATTGAAGGGTAGAATTCATAGTACATAGTATAGTTGCCAGGCAGTAAAAGAGATCTTCAAATGACAGGCCAGCCATGAATCTTTGGCAAGCAATGATGGAGTGCAACGACAAGTTTGGGAAAACAAACAGCACCATAGAAGATGGAAAGAGGAAGCATTTGGCTCTGGCAGTAGTATATGTTTTTTTAGGAGCTTTGCTCAAAAACACAGAAGAACTCTGTTCAATACACAGCTGTTGGGAAATTGTCACCATATTGACACCAGATTTTTATCTAGTGTGTTCATGTGCAGCTGGCTCTTCCTCCGATCTTGTTTCTGTACAGCCGCAGTGAAATAGACAGCTGCACTCTCCTTTCCCTGGGATGAGTAAATAAATAGAGATGCCCTTCGTCAGCCTGTAGATCAGAGCTTTCATGTCCTTCTCTGTTATTTGCTCGCCCACTCTGCACTTGCGCTGTAAGGTTGCAGCATAAGCTTGGATGGGAGAACATCCAGTATCAGAAGACAAATCTTTGAAGCAAATGTATCTTTCAAGAAACTCCTAGAAAATGGGAATGGTTATTGGAGTACTTTTTTCTAGTTGCATCCCTTCAAATCCCTCGTTCAGTATCATATTTGTCAAACAGGATGGGACAAGGAGCCAGAATTGGCTTAGAGGTCTGGAAAATTGTGTATTTTTTAAGCTAAGAGCTACAATGGCTTTATTGGGCAAGAGGAGCAACATTAGGGTTGTATCGGATTATTTTGCCAGCATGCAGTTTTATGTGCTGTCACAATGACATTGATATGGGCCAATGACAGTACGCTCATTTTTTTTGTCCTATCAATACTATTCAGACTACATTAAAAATGCCAATAACTTGAGTACTTGGAAATTACAGCAACATTTAAATATACAAATGATCCGCAAATGATCCGCGCTGCGCTCTCGTGTCTCTAGTCAACGGCTCTGGTCTAGACTATGTGTGTGCGCGTGAAATAACGTGAAACCAGACTTCGTTTGTCTCAACTGAAAGCATATTTACACTGTCTGAATCGCATATATAGTGGGCTATATGCCATTCACCATGCAGAAAATAGTAAATGTGTGAACAGCTGACCGATTTCAGCCGCAGCGTCAGCGTATATTTATAGTGTAGGGGGCGGGTGCTTCAGACTCTAGAGAGCATTTGATTGGACAGAAGATTTGATGAGTAGGTGAAGTCTGCGATGATGTCATCAAAATCTGTGATTCGTTTTAACGGAAGTGAGAGACTGTAAGTTTTGAATGCTTATATCTCCTAAATGTGAATTTTATCATTGCTTTGGAACACACCAGCGCATTCTTAACCTTAATGCTAACATATTCATACTAAAAGCTAAAAAAATTCCATTTTGATTTCAGGGGGCCTTTAAACAACAATGTAAGAAGACACATCATGGCCATATTGCAGGATGACGATGTCAAGATTCATCAGGCTCAAATTTTGAAAGAGTAATTGAGAGAGCATGAAGAACATTTTCACATATGAATTGGCACCTCTGAGTTCAGACCATAAAAATCATTGAAAGTCTTTGGGATGTGCTGGAGTAGACTTTACAGAGTGCTGGACTCTTGCATTGTCAATACAAGATCTTGATCAAAAATTGATGCACCGCTTGATGGAAATGTATAAGAAACAAAGTTTCAAGAAACACAAATTTATTTTATGGTTCTAGTTTTAATTGAATAATATTAGTTTTACTATGTGTCAAGCAGGACAAGGCAGAGGAACGGTGAGAACGGGGTGAGGCCGGTGGCGTGAGTGATAATGACACAAGTCTTGTGTCTCACAGAGGAGCTCAGATGCATAAAGGGTGGCGTGGCGACAGTGAATGATGAGAGAGGACCAGGCCTGGATTTTATTTTGTGTTTTGTTTACGTTTTATAATGTGTATGCGCGGCAGTCGTCCGTGAGGAGGCCGCCATTTTTACTTCCAGTTTCTTTCTTTATTTATTAAAGTTTGTTAAATGTTCACAGATTACCGAATCCTTCTTCCCATGACTATGGACTGTGTTACAAACTATAATATCCCTGGCTTGCATATATTTGAGCTGTGTTCAACTTTGTCCCATTGCACGTGTTGCACTTCTGATAGCTTTTTTTTGCTAGAAACTGCTGTAAGAGTGAACTCCCCTTGGTCTTGGTAGCAGCTGTCTGTGGTTGTTGGATCTGCTTCTTCACAGGCCATGACAAAATAGTTTGGTGTCTTTTTTTAATGTCTCGGCAATCTCAATTACCATCTATGCATCTCATCAGAGTTTCAAGCCAGTGGCCATTGCTCTGGATTCTCTAAAGAAGCTGTGAGAACGTTGCTATATGGTTTTAAATAAGATATTTGGCTTTAGTAACAGAATTGCTTAAGGGCACTTTTTGTGGATTGAGATTCGGCTCTCAGCCAGTGGAATGCACACCTTTGACGTCAGTACTCTGTTTCCTTTCACAGATGTTCATGTTTTCAAGTGGTTAAGTTGTGGTTACTTAATTCTGAAAAAATCAAAGGACCCAAAGTTTTACTGGAGCTTCAGTGTCTGCTTAGTTTGGAATATATGCAGTGCAATAAAGAGTTTATGTAGTGATATTATTTGGTCTGGACTCCCTTGAGGACCAAAGGAAGTGACAAAGCCATCTGTTAGGGGTATAACAGCTTAGACCCAGAGACCAGTAGTGAATAATGAAGACAAATAGTTAGGAGTGCAATTAATTAAAGAAAAAATTTACTTAAGAATAGTTTGCAGTTTCATCAGCAGAAGCCAGCTTCAAGTCTCACAAGGAGTTTGTTAGCCGCACTTCCACTCTACCGGTCTCGTCGTACCGTACATACAATTGTCCCAACAGTTATACTGTTTTCAAGGTCTAGCCACGTCATTACTTCAAGGTGTATGATTCTGATTGGCTCAGGGAAAATGCACAGTCATGGTAAATTTCCACACAAGGATAGATAGCAGAGCATATCACTAAACTAGGCAGACTAGTTGTCGCCCCATGACTAGATTTAGATCATTGTTGACCTCGGAGGTTGCAGAAAGGCGTCTTCACGTCTGGTGTTGTCCATCTTAAATATTGGGCCTGCACAGATCATGCAACGCACACACACAAGAGCTCCCCAGAATCACAGCTCTCCCAAGGTTGGAGAGTCTTATCCACAAAGCACTTGACCAAAACATACTGATAACATGTGCTTTCTCTCAGTGAGAGGTACAGACAATAGTACAGGCAATATTCATCTTGATTCTTTAGTGTTTCAGTAAAAGGAAATATAAAATGAATAAAATATAATAAAAATGAAAGACAAATTCATATTTAATCTATGGAAGCCGTGCTAATTGAGCAAACACTGTTACTGCACTCCCAGCATGTTATGGGCTGTTACACATGCCAGACGCCACTCAAAGACCAAATACAAACTTTAGAAAACATAAAAGAAGAACAAACAATCAGTAGTTCTATTGAGTAAAATCAACTGGAATTAATCATTAGAAATAGGAGGATAAATATTAATTAACGCTTTGATTATGAATCTGATTAAGATATTTACAGGTATATTGAAGTGGCAGGGGATTTCAGACTTCCCCCTTCACATCTATGGTCTCATATTTTCAATTCAGGAATGCTAGATTTGGTTGCTCACTTGTTCTATGTCATTTGTTTTGTTGAAGCAGGGATGTGCCCTGTAAATGTGTGTTGACTCAGAGAGCGAAAGAGAATTTGTATGTTTATACAGTGACCAGGAAGACTTCTCAATGTATTTGTTTGAGTTCACTGCTGCTCCACTGCTTTGTAGATATTCCTGGAATTTACCCGTTTGGAGTGAGAGTCTGTGCTAATGTATAAATCTGCAGAGAGGAAGACAGGCAGAGAGATATCTGTATGATCAGATCCTCTCCTGTTATATTTTTAAGCATATTTTGGCAGTTTCATGAACAGGTTTCCTAAACACTCCCAAGATTGCTCCTGCAGGATTGTCTTTGTGTGAAGTCACTGTGGATAAAATCTCAGCCAAATGACCTTTTCTGTCTTTGTGTGGGGGTAGTTGGCGTGTCTGTGAGTGGAGATGGCTGAAGGACAGAGCTGAACTCTGCAGTCGCTGGACGTGGCTGCAGATGAGACTGTCTGAGCTGGACTCTCAGATTCCGTGGCTTGGAAAACTCCAGCATCAGATCCTCTCTAATAAGGTAAAGAACCAACACAGCATCTACTAGATCAGGAAGGAAATGGGCTGTGCAGTTAGATTTTCAAATTTTAAGAAATGGCTCCCTGTGTGAATTTGATTTGAACAGTATGGTGAATTGGAATGACTGAAAATTAATTTAGTCAGTTGAAATTCAATAGTCTTATGTAACAGATCCAAACAGTCATAAATGGCCACCATATTTGGAGATAGTTTTATAAAAAAATACGTAATTTAATTTTAATCTATTGATTATAAGATATTGAGTAAATAGAGAATTCTGGGAAGTGCGCTTCACAGTTTTTTTAATTGAAAATTAATTGTGATATAATTATATAAATATAATGCACATTTTAAAATATAGCACACTTAATTTCAAAGAATGCTCTAATTTACAGATTAAATTAAACATTGATTATTAAACAGTTTAAAATGTAATTCATACAAAAAATGTAATTATGATAAAAACATGTATTATGATAAAATACATTCACAACAGTTTGACTTTGATTGATTTTTATTTCTACTGCTTTAAATTAAATTTTGAATGGTAACTATACTGCTATTTGATACTTCAATTCAGATTAATTTCAAATTGTTGAATTGAACTTGAATTAAAAAAAAAAAATTGTTTGTTTTTGATGCATGTGTCCTTGATTTTTCTTCTAGGGTCATGTGGTTTTAGCAGAGTCTCAGCCCCTGACGGACAGGCAGATCCAACACACCTTGTGGACAGAGACTATGGATCTATCGTTCACAGCTGGGAACACACAAGATTTGCACTCTGATCTAGAGATGGAACCCAGCAGCCCCACACGCCTTCTGAGGAACATTGAGAGACAGGTGCTAAAGAAAAGCACAGGCATTTAGAAAAGATCATAGACAAGAACACTGATTAAATCAACCCCACAAAATTCATGGTTGTGTCTGTGTGTGTGTTCAGAGTGCACAGCTGACTCAGATTGTGAACAGCCTAATGCCATCTTTGTGTGCCTCACCTTCTTCATCAGCGATGTCTAAAGGACCCTGGAGAGGCCAAGACAAAACAACTTACAGCAGGTGAGGAGCAAACCAGCATCTACAAGCTCATCTACAAGCTCATCAACAGGCTAAAATTAATCTCAGATGTCTTCTTTTTTTTTAAGTGCCCCTATTATGATTGTTTGGATATTATCTTTCATGTAGTGTTTCATAAAGCTGTTTTTGAATGTAAAAGGTCTGCAAAGTTTAGAAAATTACAGTTTTTTCCTTAATGAAGACGTAAGTTTGTAAGGTTTGTTGACCCGCCCTCAAACACTGCAGTTGTAGCTCGGGCTTGGAAGAGTTTGTTTAATGTTGAAGAAGACGCTGTTTTCTGTGCTGTAAAAGCAAATCCACTTTGCATGCACTTCAAAATGATGAGGACTCGAATTGATAGGGTAAAACCAATGCCGTTGTTACTGTTTGTATCAATGTGTATACAAGTGCAGAGAAAGCTTCCGGAGCGGAAATTCAGATATGTTATTGGCCAGTTAGTTTTCAACAATCACTCTAAGAATTGTGATTAATTGTCCTTCATGTTATTGAAGCATTGGTTGCTGGATAAGAATATAGAAGAATATTCACACCAGAGAAAAACAGTTTTCTGTCATTGTTTTGACTTAATCATACATAAGCTCCAGAGACACCTACTGGAAAGCTGGATTTCATCCATGAATTTTGTATTTATTGCAGCACTGTAGAAGCTCCCTCTTTTTGATACATGTTTATGTATACATTTGTAATAATTTATGCATCTCATGTGAATGTCAGGATGAATACTTTGACCCAGTGGAAAACGGAATGAGCGAATAAGACATTTAGAAGAATTAGAAAGGGGGAAAAGGATGAGAAAAGAACCTCTTTAGAAGAGAACCAATGAAACTTTATTTGTTGTCTGATCAGATTTCTGTACTTTTGCATCCAAATGACAAACATGGATGCCTTTGTTTACAGTGGACCACAGTGTTTGCAGAAGAGGAAGCGAACATGTCACAGACGACAGTATCTCCCTCAGGTGGATGTCACCTCTATGTCAGCTCGGACTCGACCGCTTCTTACCTATCACAAGCCTAGACTTTTCGTCATGGACCCGTTGTCTCACAGAGAACAGGTTGGAAGTTTTAAGCAAAATTAACGTAAAAGTGTCCTTACTTTTGGCAGTTACTGCTGTGTGCTACTGCATGTCCAACATTTACACTGAATATGTGTATGTGTGTGTGTGGTCCTGGTAAATCCTACGTTATGGGGACAAAATGTCCCCAAAATGGTGGCAATATCTGAAATCCTTGTCTTTGTGGGGACATTTTTTGTGCAACCTGCATACACACTGACTCGTGGGGACTTGTAGGCCCCCATGAGGAAACAAGCTGATAAATCATACAGAATTAGTTTTTTTTAGGGTTAGTGTAAGGGATAGAATATATATTTTGTACAGTATAAAAACCATTACGCCAATGGAGAGTCCTCACAAAGATAGTAAACCAGATGTGTGTGTGTGTGTGTGTGTGTTTTCCCAACAGCCCCCAGGGGAGCTCAGAAAGAAAAGTCTAGCTTTTTTCTATCCTTTCCCTTGAAAACTGCTAACACGCTGTGCTCAGGCCAGCTGCACTTTCATAAATGATGATAATCTTGTAATTGCTGCTGGCTGATTTGAGGTCTACCCTGCTGTCCTTCAGTGTCCACTATGATCAGCCTGGAACTGTAAATCAAATATTTTCATTTTAAGGCCAGAACTTGGAGAATCAACAGGATGAAAATGTATTTATCAAAATGGAATGTAATAACAAAAATATACAAACAACATTAAATATTTTATATGAATAGCATAATAAATTATATGCTTTGTTCCAATTTTGTATGACTTTATTTATTTAGTGGAACACAAAATAAGAATCTCAATGAAAGCATATTGTGATTATGGGACTGCAAAAACGACAAAAATACCATAACAATTGAGTCTGCAACATAGCAAAATATACAAAATATTTTTGTATGGCCATAACTTTTTGCAAAGAGCATCTCATTTAATTTTTACTGACATGGGTCACACCATGTCAGTATAAAAACTGTAAGAGTTGGTAAGTCTGCTTCATTTCTATGAATCATTTCAGACTGTGCATTTCAGTTAATTGGACAATAACTGATTCAATTGTTAATTTGTGTGAGTACACAAAAATGGGTCTCTATGTGACATTTTCAGTTTTCCATGTATGGAAAGGAAATGGAAATGATGATGATTATTATTCCTATTCTTTAACTATTCTTTTATTCAGGTTTGGAACAACACAATGACAGAATCCTCTCAGTACAAACCTATTCCTTTAATAAAGCAGTTTGAAGTTATTTGTGTGCATGCCAGCCCTCTTCACATTGCACCGTGACTTACACCATGTTTTGAGTCTATTTTCCAGCTGGTGCCTGGTGCACTTCCTTTAACCTTATTTATGATTCTTATTTTATAGCTGTTTTATTCTGGCTACCATGCTTTTCCTTTTCATGCATTTCTTATGTCGTAATGGTTCCCCAGAGCACTGTGTGCCATAGATTTGTCCTTATTAAAGGTATATTTGTATGAATTTCTTTGTTCTGCTCAACACAAAAAAAGATAATTTAAACAATATTTGTAACCAAACAGTTGATGGACAGTTATTTTTTTATACTATGGAAGTCAATGGGGCCCATCAACTGTATGGTTACCCATATTCTTCAAAAAACCTTCCTTTGTGTTCAGCGGAAGAAAGAAATTCATACAGGTTTGGAACAACTTGAGAGGGAGTAAATAAATGATGACAGAATTTTCATTTTCCGGTGAACTATCCCTTTAACTTAACTGTGTACGTCCAACTCTTTTTATTTGTTTTAATGCTCAGTTGGACAAATCAGGACTGGATGATTAATCAGGACGGTTATTTTAGCTGCAAATCAGGCCTTTAGCATCATGAAGAGACATTTGATTAGTAATTATGCTTATCATAACTTCCCTGTTTTGGTTACATCTACTTTCTTTCTCTCTCTTCGCAGGTTCTATCGTCTTCCCCTTCTCTTTTTCCCAATTGTGCCTCCTGTGATCCTGCCTCTGTGTGCACAAAGTCTACATGCCGAAAAGAGAGTACAGGCAGCAAAGTGCATCGTGTTCTATCACTGTCCTCAGGTAGAGAGATGAATAAAACATTTTTCTTACTCCATCCACCATCTTGCAAGGATTTTTTAAATCGTAATGCAATTGAAATGGTCTTCTCCACAAAGGATACATGTGAAGGCGTTTTAGGTTTTAGAGCAGAGTCTGTCTTAAACAGTAGAGAGTGTTCATATTTTTGCAGTGGTAATTGGATGTTATGATATTAATGGTTTTATAAAGGTTAAAGGTTAATACTACAGCAATCCATTTATCACTCATCCATCTCACTGCATTAGGCCGTCACTTCAATTCACTCAGAATAAATTGTCTTATATCAGACCGTTACTCCATCAGCATGTCAAATTTGTGCCAATCCTGCTGTGCGTCTAGCAGCAGGAATGAGGAGTAGGTAGATAAAATTAGCCTTGGTTGTCATCGGTATAAAACCTCTGTGTTCAGTTCATACTGTAATATGACTCAAATGCAACAGCCAGTCATTTTTCACATTTGACAAGGTGTTTTAATGTTTTCTTTATGTACAGATGCTTCCCTTCCATACTAACTAACCACAGACTCATATTTACTGTATCACCACCATATTTAAAGGGATAGTTCACCAAAGTATGAATATTACCCCAGGATTTACTCACCCTCAAGCCATCCTAGGTGTATATGACATTCTTCTTTCAGACGAATACATTTGGAGTTATATTAAAACATGTCCTGGCTAATCCAAGCATTATAATGGCAGTAAATGGCAGCCCAAAATTTGAAGCCCGAAAAAGTGCATCCATCCATTATAAAAGTAATCCACACAGCTCAGCGTTAATAAAGGCCTTCTGAAGTGAATCAATGGGTTTGTGTTAGAAAAAGATCCATATTTAAAACTTGGTAAAAGTAAAATATCTAGCTTCGCCAGACCACCTTCCGTATTTATTAACCCCTCAGAGCCATGTAGATTATTTTTATAATGGATGGATGGATTTTTTTGAGGCTTCAAATTTTGGGGTGCCATTCACTGTCATTATAATGCTTGGATTAGCCAGGACATTTTTTTTATGTGACTTTTGTATTCGTATGAAAGAACAATATCCTATACTCCTAGGATGGAGGGGGACACTGTACATTTTGGGTGAACTATCCCTTAAAGTGTTATTTAAAGGATTTTTTACTATGTCCTGTTTGCTCTATCCATCAGAAACTCCATTGTCCTTCCATCTGCAAAATGCTCTGTTTGAAGAAAATGTGCTTCAGCAATCTCTCCTCCTGAAGACAGAGCGCTCCAGTCCCCATCACTGTCTCGGCTCCAGAGTCTCCCGATCGCTATTCCGTAAGAATGATTTCATAGCATTTATGTGTGGAGGCACTTAAGTACACATGTGTTTAAAAGTGTGTTTGTTCTTCCCAATGTTTCTTTTTTGACTATTTTAATAGAAACTGCAACAAGAACTTTTGTCTCAAATTAAGTTCAGTAGTTTGCCATTAGCATTTTGATAATCTACAAATGACACTTAATAAAAACACACAGCACATGTAATCATTAGGTAGAATAATGAAAGGATCATGACTGGAGTAATGGCTACTGCAAATTCAGCTCGTTGAGGCCTTCTATACACCTACACACACTTAAGCAAACACACCAATGATCTTTCGTTGTGGTCAAGCCCCCTTAGTATTTCCATGATCAACAGTATCAATACAGTCACAAACAACATTTGAAAGTTTGGGGTGAGTAAGATTTTAAAAAAAGAAAATTAATTCAGCTATATAAAAGATAGTAAAGACTTTTACATTATATATACATTTTTTCCAAAAAAGTATTAAGCAGCACAACTGTTTTCAACAATCATAATAATAAGAAATATTTATAGAGGACTAAATCAGTATATTAGAATGATTTCTGAAGGATTATGTGACACTGAAGACTGGAAAAACACAGGACATCACAGGAATACATTACATTTTAAAATATATTAAAACAGAAAACGGTTATTTTAAACTCTAATAGTTCATAATATTACAAGTTTTACTGTATTTTTTTTTAAATAAATGCATTCTTGTGGAACATAAGAGACTTGCAAACCTCAAATTTTTGAACGGTTGTGTATATTAAAATAATGCACTATTTATTTATTACAACATAAAATACAATTTTAAACCTATTTGATTTCCATGTTGTGACATCACAACCAGCATGTTTGCCTAAATAATGTTCAGGCACCTCTGTCCTCAATACTTTTTAATACACAGTGATGCACATTCCCAGTGCAGATCTGAAGGTCATGTTGATGTCAATGGCTGCTCCACGGTCTCAATGCATTGCTAGGGTTGAAGTGAGCTGACCTGGCACTGGACTCTGAATCATCCGCTCTAATCATTAATGGTCTGCCACTCTTCTCTGCTCTGCTGGTTATTGTCTGACTAGGGGGCCTAATGATCCTGAAACAGCAATGCTATTCTTAACGGAAAGATATTGTCAGAGTGATTGAGTGATTGCAATGGAATGGAAGTGTGGTACGGGTTTCTAAAGTGAAAAAGCGCCTCATGCTGCTTAGTTGATTTTCTGTCAGTGCTTTCCAGCACCCCTGTAGTCAATGAACGAACTGCAAAATATAACTATGAAAGCTAGGAATATTTCCTCAACAATCATCTCATCTCAATGTCAGTTCTTCTGAAGTCCAGTGTGTGGGATGATGTAAAGTGTGTGTAGGCTGCTGGATGGGCTTAGTCATAATGTTGTGGTGTATTGTTTATGTTTATCTCTGTGGCTCAGGCAGTCTATCCGCAATCCTGTAGCTTCCAGAATATGAGTGGAGATCTACACTGACTCACAAATTCAGCCTGAAGGCACTGTAGCCCTCTTACTATTTCCATGATCTCCTTGATATTATTTTAAATTAATATTGTAAATAATACAATCTCAAACAATCCAATACTGTTTAATAGCTACATGTTGTGGAGTCCATGCACAACACTGTCTGTCTGTCTTTCTGTCTAATCTATAACAAACAATTGACCTTTTACATTTCTTGAATCACCCTAAAGATTTGCAAACCAGTTAGTTCATTTCTCAAAACAATTCATATAAACAGCACCACACAGTGGATTACCTGCAAAAGCCTGTAACTTGCTTAAAATCCTTAGTTCGTCTCTCAAAAGTAAGTATTTATGCCAATGAACATGAATCAGTGCCATCAGAATGACAAGTCCTTGTGTCATTGTTCACAAACAAGATCGTCAGAATGTTAAGTCATGTTGTCAATATAACAGTGAACTCAGTATTTTCAGATGTAAACTATAGCTGACAATGATTGAAAATACACAAGACTGCACTTTTTCTCTATTGCATATATTTCAACAGTACAAATGTACACATTACTCTATGTGCGATATTGATTGCAAGTGACTAGACAGGTTTCACTGTTATACTTATACTGTTGTTTCTGTCAAAAAATTACAGTATAACGTCTTTGCGATATACTGTAAAAAAAAAAAGACAATCAATCAGGCATAACATTATGACCTAATATTGTGTTGGTCCCCATTTTGCTGCCAAAACAGCCCTCCATTAGACCCCTGAAGCGGTGCTGTGTTATCTGGCACAAGATGTTAGCAGCAGATCCTTTAAGTCCTGTAATTTGCGAGGTGGGGCCTCCATGTATCGGACTTGTATGTTCAGCACATCCCACAGATGCCTGATTGGATTGAGATCTGGGAAATTTGGAAGCCAAGTCCACACCTCAAACTCTTTGTGCTCCTTAAACATTTCCTGAACCATTTTTGCTTTGTGGCAATGCGCATTATCCTGCTGAAAGAGGCCACAGCCACCAGGAAATACCGTTTCCATGAAAGGGTGTATATGGTCTGCAATAATGCTTAGGTGGGTGGTGCATGTCAAAGTAACATCCACATTGATGGCAGAACATTGCCCAAAGCATCAAACTGCATCCGCCGGCTTGCCTTCTTTCCATAGTGCATCCTGATGCCATGTGTTCCACAGGTACACCAGGTACAGGCACACGCACCTGGCCATCCACGTAATGTAAAAGAAAACATGATTCATCAGACCAGGCCATCTTTTTCCATTGCTCTGTGGTCCAGTTCTGATGCTAACGTGCCCACTTTTGCTGCTTTTGTCGGTCAGCATGTGCACCCTGACTGGTCTGCGGCTATGCAGCCCCATACACAACAAACTGCGATGCACTGTGTATTCTGAAACCTTTCTTTCAGAACCAGCTCACCACTGTATCGTTCCGTAGACCACTTTTGATGGATACTGACCACTGCAGACCGGCAAAAACCCACAAGAGCTGCAGTTTTGGAGATGCTCTGACTCAACATCACATCTAGCCATCACAATTTGGCCCCAGTCAAACTCGCTCAAATCCTTAAGCTTGCCCATTTTTCTTGCTTCTAAACTTTGAGGACAATATATCACCCACTAACAGGCGCCGTGATTCACTTCACCTGTCAGTTGTCATAATGTTATGCCACTGTATATATGTACTTTACCTGTGTTACATTATGTTTTTGTATTTACTGTATAATGTAAAATGCGGACTAAAAGGGGACTACTATAATATGACACATTTTTTCTCCCAGCATTGGGATGTACCTTTTGACCCTATCTCAGCCACTGTAAGGTCATGATTGAGAGCACGGTCCACAAAACCCCTTATTTCATTAGAAACATGTCTGAAATCTTGGCCACTTCTACTGCTTCATCTTTTTTGCCTACATAGTCCTTACCCGTCCACCACACATCCTGACTCCTCTACTTATTCTTGGCTGTTTATTTCCTTGTTGTCAGAATTTGCAATACAGTATGGTGCTATGTCTATATATGCTTGCCAAATTAAGCTTCATGAGATGCATCTCTGAGCTATTTTAGAGAACTGGTTGATCATTGGTCATAACCCTTTACATAATCTAACCCTTTACATTTCCCTTCATTAGTGAAATTCAAAATTAATCTCCAGAATTCATCAATTTCAGGACTCATTTAGAAAAAAAGTCTAATAGAAATGTATAGAAAATATACATGACGCATTATGACACCTAGCATTTATTTGCATTTCATGATTTGTGCAAGGAACTAATGCCTAGATGTTTTGAGGGGTAAGTCTATACAACAGAGAACCAGGATAATATATTTTATCATTACATAAGCAATTGATATTGTAGGAAACAGCAGACAATTGTACATAATCAATTGCATCAATGTAACAAAAGCATTTGCAAGTTATTCAAAACGATGGAAAATTGCTTTTATGATGTGCACAAGTTACTAGATGATGTGGAGGTTGAGTAAGTCATTTAAAAGTAATTTTGAGAATTTGAGTTGCAATCTGAGACCAAAAGCAGATGAGAAAAACTGTAATAAGAATAGGATTTTGAATCTGTTATATTACATATTAAGAGAATATGGGGCATAAATGTGATTTATAAGACATATTGTGGATATAATGGAACTATAGTCACATATGTATGGCCCTAAAATAGGCTTCATTTACTTTATGCAAAATATAATTTCTTATTTATTTATTTTGATTTTGGGGTGATGCAATCTTAATGTGTTTTGTTTTCTTTTATAAATATGCATGTTCTGATAAATAGGAATATGTCTTTACATTCTATAATTAATGATAATAGATTGCAGTCCCCGACCGAAAAATGGAAAGCATTTGAAGAGACAACGAAGGGAGAGCACTCCTATACGATGGACATGTACCCAAGAGCACCGCAGTCGAGCTTACAGAGCGGGCAAGAGGAGGAGACACTGCTCTGACAGGCCAATGGGTACCATACATGTGTTTAATTTCACTCATATACAACAAAGACTCTGAGATGTTTAAGGTAGTAATACTGCTTTGTTCTAGACTTGCAGATCTCCAGTATTACACCCAAGTCTGATCTGCTCTCCCAGAGTGATGATAGTCAAGTGGAGGAATCTTTAAAGGATGTGACCGTCTCTTACTGTACACCCACACAAGAGAGAAACTCCCAGGTCTGCCCTTTAACCAAACCAAGATGAATACTGTATATCTCAGGTTGCTCTAATCCAAACAAAGATCAGTGTTTCTCACCTTGAGGGGAATGCTAATCTAGTTCGATGTTCATATAATCATGTACTGTCCTGTTTTGTTTTAGTTCCCATTGCGCAGGAGGAACTGTGAGAGTGTTTTCAGCATTGATGACATTGTCATTCCCATGTCTCTGTTCACCTCAGTCAAAGTGGAAAGACTTCAGTATAAGAAGATTTTGACACCCAGGTATTGATTGTTTTCTCACTGCATCAACATGACATTAGAGAGACACCAGCTGTTTATACTGCAGTAGAAATATACTACCATTCAAAAGTTTGGGGTCAGTAATTTTTTTCGTTTTTTTAAAGAAGATTCTTTCAAATGCTCACCAAGGCTACTTTTATTTATATGGTACGTAATATTGTGAAATATTACAGTTTAAAAAAACAGTTTTCTATTTGAACAATGTAATTTATTCCTGTGATGGTAAAGCTGAATTTTCAGCATCATTACTCCAGTCTTTAGTGTCACATGATCCTTTAGAAATCATTGTAATATGCTGATTTGCTGCTCATAAACATTTCTGATTATTATCAATGTTGAAAACAGTTGTGCTGCTTAATATTTTTGTGGAAACTGATATATTTTATCAGGATTTTCCATAGAAATATAATAGAATTTATATAAAAGAAAGTAAAAAAAAAACAGCATTTATTTGAAAAATTTATATTTTGTAACATTATACATCACCATTGAGCCATTTACGTAATTCATCCTCGCTGAATAAAAATATACATTTCTTAAAACAGAATACTGCACTGACCCCAAACTTTTGAACGATGTTAGTTTTACTGTTTAAGGCTGAATCTGAATCACCCCCTAAACCCTCAGTCACTATTCCCTATGTTAGTTCACTAATACGGTTCACTTGAAGGAGTGAATGGAAACGAGTGAGCGAATTCGGACAGCCGTTGAGTACACGGCTGTACACTCGTTATTGCGGTGCAGTGTGGGATAGAATGAGTACACTTGAAAACATCATCTATGGTTTCAGACACCACTACAAATGGCCGTCCCTTCAAATAGTGCCCTATTTGAGGGTATTGGGAGGCGATTTCAGATTCAGACCAAGTATTTTGGTTTTAACTCTCATTATATGATTAGATTTTTCATAAATGTAATAATATTGTGGTTATTTTGGTAGTTAAAAAATAATAAAATGCATTTCATTTGTAAAGTGTTTGATTCACTGGATTATCTAAAACTATGAGTTTCTTTGTTCTGCTGAACACAAAAGAAGATATTTTGAAGAATGTTTGTAACTAAGCAGATAGAGCAACCATTGACTACCATAGTATTTTTTTATTCATAGTATCTGCTTGGTTACAAACATTCTTCAAAATACCATCTTTTGTGTTCAGCAGAACAAAGAAACTCATACAGATTTGAAACAACTTGAGGGTGAGTAAATTATGACAGAATTTTGTATTTTTGGGTGAACTATCCCTTTAAATCAAATCATTTTTCTTAGAATTTCCAGAAAAAAATATCTATATTTTACTATAATTTTGCTCTGACCGAACACTCATATGGTGCTTGATAGATGCTCATTGAGTCACTTTCAATAACTGCTGATGCATAAAGATGTGGATGAATTCATGTGTATTTGTTTCTCTTTACTCACTTCAGTTGGCGAAAGGTGGATATGTCTCCTTTACTGAAAAGAGAGGAGGATGAGCAGGAGGAAGGGGTAAGTTTTATAGTTATAAACTTGCTGTAGTTCATAAAAATGATGAATGTCATCAGTGGCAGTTTGTTGTGGAGTGATGGGCTATATCTCTCTCAGTTAGAAGCAATAGAAGATGAAGATTTCTTTCAGAGACACCAGAGTTATGAGCGTAGAGAGAAACTACGCTTGTCCTACTGGGATAAGGACAGAACAAACAGGATCAGGTCTGTGTGTATTGGCTATAATGTATATGTGCACTTATTACACAAATATTCTCCAGTACATATTTGCTGCTGCTGATTGAACTTTTCTTTGTTGTTTCTTTCTCTCACAGGTCATCCAGAAGAAGCTGCTCTTTTGAATCTGTGAGAGACCACACTGCTCACTGTCACCCACCTGTATATTCTCCTGTCCCCTCCACCTGGACCTTCCGTCCTCCTGAAGCTCCGTCAGAAGCCAGTGTGGAGGACAGAGAGGTACAATCTATTTTTAATGTAATGTAATGTAATTTAATTTAATTCAATTTAATCTGCCTGTCTATCAGATTTGTATTCATTCGTTTCATTCTTATGTAGCCATTACCACCATGGAAGAGGCGTACTTTCCCTCTGACTGGTGAAGATGAGGAAACTTTGAGGTGTGATGAAGATTTAATGGTGAGGGTACTTCTCTTTTCTTTAATTGTGCATCCTTTCCTTGCATCTTAGATTTTTTTTAAGACATGAGGAAACAATGCAAGATTGAGATGTGAGGACAGGTTTTTTAAATAAAATCTGAGAATAAATGTATCACAGTTTCCACTAAAATATTAAGTAAGTTCAATATTGATAATAATAATAATAATAATAATAATAATAATAAGAAATGTTTCTTAAGCACAAAATCATCATATTAGAATGATTTCTGAAGGATCATGTGAGACTGAAGACTGGAGTAATGATGCTGAAAATTCAGCTTTACCACAGTTATAAATTATATTGTAAAATATATTCAAATAAAAAGGTAGTTTTAAATTATTATAATATTTCACATTTTCAAAAACATTAAAAAGTCTTTCCCACCCCAAACTTTTGAATAGTAGTGTAAATCATTTCAAATGTTACACTCTTGCTTAATCAGAACCACATTTAGAATCAGAGTCAGTTTTTGGACTTTTCACAGAAACATATTGTAATGAAGTTCGTTGTTCAGGGAAGAAAGGAGGCGGGAACCTACGAACATTTAAAGACTTTAATCAAATAAACAAACAAACTGAAAGTAAACCGCGGTAGCCATCCGTGAGGGCTTTGTTATGCACACACATAACAAAAAGTAAATAAAACACAACGTTAATTCCAGGCCTGGTCCTCTCTCGTCCTTCACTCGTGACGCTCGTCCTTATATGCCTCCGAGCTCCCTCATGAGAGGACTCGAGATCACAGGTGATGCTCATTATCAGTCACGCACGCTCCTCCCACGTCTCTCGTTCGTCCAACTCGCCACATATATTATATCTAAAATGCACAGTTAACATTAGAGAGAGGGATTGAAACAGATTGCATTGTCTTTAAATGCAGATAGACAGTTATTTAATTTATAGAAATACATGCTTTTCTTGCTTTTCGTTTGACTGATTATTCTGTGCTGTTTACAGACTTCCTGAGCACCAAAGCACAAAATCTGAGATGGACCAGGAAATGACATCACATTGGGGCACAATCTTAGCCATCATGGTTCCACTCTCAGTTACATAAAACACTCTTAACACACAGTGTTGTATACTGATGTGTTTTCCACACTGTTTCTTTACCCTCTAAAGTTTTTTCTCCTCTAAAATATTTTTGTAAAGTGTTTGTATCCTACAGTCTTGTCCACAGTGTAATTTATGAAATACCTTTAAGCCAACCCATTAAAAGTATGAACTGTAAGGAATTACATAATTTATTTATATAACCTATTTTTGGTGATATATTTATTTGAATATAAGTACAATGTATATTTACTGTGCTCACATTTTTGAAAGGATAGAACAAATCATTCATGATTTTCTTGGAACTCTCATAACTTATATTTTTTCCATAATCTATCCAGTACTGTGGGAAAAGCACTATGTTGGAAGAAGTGTAATTTTACCTCATAAAACATTAAAGTGTTAAGTCTTCTTTTATCACATTTTATGAAAAAAAAATATATTTGAGGGATTTAAATACAACTAAACATCAGTGGAGAGAATTTGTGTTAGTCTTTGAACTTCCAGATAAAATAAATGAATCATCTTAAAACTCGTCTTCCAAAAGTACTACTTTATGATTTATTTTAATAGATATTGAACCCAGATTGTTAATTTAGTAGGCAGGCAGAGTACATGGGTGCAATAATTATATCAACCACAAAGGGGCACTAGTGTGCCACATTTGTGCCTTAAAATTGAATTTGCTGTTAGTGGCAAAGGGGACAAAACAGTAACTGAAAACTACTTGATGATTCTCTCCAGTCTGTTTGTCAAGCTTTGACAGCTCAAAATCCTATTGCATTGATCCTGGGTCTGTGTATGCAAAGAGCTTGTGTGTGTGTGTGTGTGTGTGTGTGTGTAGTCTTTGATCTCTTTGAGCTGTAAGCTGATTAGGCCATCTCACAAGCAGCCCACACACATCCACACACTCACTGGGGAAAGGCTAATTGGCTATAAGTAGGGGTCAAGGTTATTGCCTTCATCTGAGCCTGTCCATGAGATATTATCTCACTCACTTTCCTCCTTCTTTAGGACAATGACGTTCAATGGTGTACTTCTTAAAAGTCTGCACTCAACATTAACTTACAGGCTCTTTCCTCAAGTGTAGTATCTTTTTAGACAGCATCCTAAAAATATGTTGTTGTTTTTTTTTCATTCGAGACACGTCCACCATCTTGGATTTATTTAATCACTGATCGGTGCAGTACGTTTTAGGATTCCTTACATACATATGCCTTATATTTAGGCAAAAAACATCAGCCTCTGGTGGCTTAAAATGCTGGTGGACTGTTCACTATGCATTGGAACAGAGCATCAGAAATGTCCCTCTCCATAGAACTGTCAGAGCGCTGTTTTTTTGCTGCAGAATAGGTAAATACAGTCTTTGTGTGACGCATAGAGTATTGATCTGTGCTGTTCTGAGCTCGATAGGCCACTCTTTCTATCTCATTCTCTTTTGTTGTGAACTCTGAGAATGGAGATTCATTTTTTATAGCTCCAGTGAGAGAGCATAAGTGATTTACTTCCGCCAGCAGGGGGAGTTTTACAAGGACTTTGGTGCAGTGCGCTGATACACACTAAAAGTAAAGGTTCTGTATTGGCATCTATGGTTCCATGAAGAACCTTTAACATCCATGGAACTTTTCCATAGCACACAAATTTCTTAAACTTAGTAAAATGGTCCTATTAACTGAATATATACACCGATCAGGCATTATGTTGCCTGATCAGCCACCTTCCTAATATTGTGTTGGTCCCACTTTTGCTGCCAAAACACCCCTGACCCATCGAGGCATGGACTCCACTAGACCCCGGAAGGTGTGCTGTGGTATCTCAAACTCGTTGTGTTCCTCAAACCATTCCTGAACCATTTTTTTGCTTTGTGGCAGGGTACATTATCCTGCTGAAAGAGGCCACGGCAACCAGGGAATACCGTTTCCATTAAAGGGTGTGCATGGTCTGCAACAATGCTTAGGTAGGTGGTACATGTCAAAGTAACATCCACATGGATGGCAGGACCCAAGGTTTCCCAGCAGAACATTGCTCAAAGCCTCACACTGCCTCTGCCGGCTTGCCATGTGCATTAGTGAGCCTTGGCCGGCCATTACCCTGTCGCCGGTTCATCACTGTTCTTTCATTGGACCACTTTTGCCGACCACTGCAGCCATCTCAATTTTTTGGCCCTTGTCAAACTTGCTCAAATCCTTACACCTCCCCATTTTGCCTCTACATTTTTAGTTATCTTCTGCATTTTGTCACTTTCGGTGGGCAGTAGTGTTTGAAATCTGTCTGAACGCTCTTTTAAAACCGGACCCCTGACTGTTGAGAGACATCATGTCAGACCAGGTCTCAACCTTATTTGCCTGTCTTGGAAGGGCTGTCTCCATAGTGATCATCAGTGCTCTTGAGTATGCACTGGGCCCTCATTCAGCTTTTCTAATTTAAGAAAATGGAGAGGATGGAAGAGCATCCCATTTCTTTTAGTGTCTCTCTCACTTTGTCTCCACTATATTGATGTTTCTATGACAACAAGACTCAAACCGTATCTTATTAATTTAGCTTTGTAACACTGGCAAGCATCTGAGGTTTGAAGGGTGGTGTTTGTTTACCAAGTTGGAAGAGAAAAGCCTTTGTGACTATCAACCAAAATGTACATTGGTGTAAACATGTCAGTTGTTTTAACTGGCCTCTCGGGGCTCATTCATAATTTATAGGTCTCTAGTTTCCGCCTGGAGATGAATGTGGTTGTGAGTGTTAAGATTCTGTTGCCTAACACTTAGTTAAGAGAGGGTGTGTTACATGCTTCTAAGCCTACCCACATGTTTACTTGTATGTCCAATTTAAAGACCCCCTGTGGTGAAAATCAAGTTTTTAATGTTGTTTAAATGCCCATGTGGTGTTTTTAATATGCTTTCAGATTAAACATGTGCACATTTGCAAATTCATTAGTCACCATTGCTGAGTATTTTCTCCTTATAACCAAAGTCTCAAAAACATGGTTTGAAATCGCTGATGTTTCTGACATCACAAACTAGCTTGTAGCCAATCACGTCACGAGGGGGGCGGTATATCATTAACTGTGACTACTCTGAAGCAGGGGAGTCTCAAGAGAAGCTAGCTTATCTTGGTATATTTTTCTGTTGATATGAAAAATCGGGTCGGCTACATTTAGCTATACGGGGTGATTTATGTATATGATGTATTATGATGTTATGATGATATATGACTAATGTTCTAAAACTAAAACTTAATTCACTTGTGTCTTTTCAAAATGTATTTCTCCTGTGAAAAGGCTATTGTGAAATATTATTACATGTAAAAAAGTTGTAAAATTACTGTTTTCTATTTCTAATGTAAAATGTAATTTATTCCTATGAATTTTAAGCAGCCAGTCTTCAGTGTCACATGATCCTTTAGAAATCATTCTATGCTGATTAGATGCTCATGAACATTTTTTATTATCATCATCAATAATGGATCATGTTGATTTCATTTAAATTTAAATTTAGTTTTTAACAATTTAAAAGTTTTTCTTTTGCTTTTGATCAATTTAATCCATCCATCAAATAAAATTATTTATTCCTTTTAAAAATCTAATGAAAGATAAATATTGCTATGTAGTTGTTGGGCACGTCCACACTGTGATTTACGGTAATTATTCAGTAGTGGGCGGGATTAGGCGGCAGTGGGCGGGATGTAGTGTGGGCGGCTCTTCACCACCACCGGCGTTCACACAGCGCTCCGAGAGGAAGCCTGCAGCGGACGCAACACGCCGAACAGGTAAATCACTATATTTCATTATTTACATAAAGCCATAATATCGAGTTTAAACGGCCAGCATGATTTGCATATGTATATCTGCATATTCTCTGAAGTTCTCTGACACGCTGCTATCTCACTTCCTCTAATACGTGCTTTTGAAGATGTTAACGGGACAGATAATCTATTGCTTGAGAAAGGACGCATTGTTCCATTCACTGCAATGGTGCTGATACTGTGCTTCAGAATGATGGAATAACACTCCTTATTTCTATTAGATACAATGCTTAACTTTTGAGAATGTGTGCGAACTTTGATTTGATTCTCAAGGGAGTGCTTACATTTTTGCATCTTTTTAAAAATGCTTCTTTGTGCTGAAATCCAATGATTTTCATGTTATAGTCATAGTTACATGATTTGTCTTTAAGGTTGTGTATTATTAATACAGCTAATCTGATCTACATATGAAAAGGACGAGACCTGGTCACAAACATGATTTGGTTTTGTCGCAGAGGAGATTTTGCAGTCCAGCAGAGATGGTGCTGAAACAACAGCTACCCAGTGTTAAGCACCTATTTCTGCACCTCTTATTTTTATCAGTACTGATTTTGATATGTCCCTGCTGAAATGTGTATATATATATATATGGGAAAACATACTGATAATATATATATATATATATATATATATATATATATATATATATATATATATATATATTTATATATATATATATATATATATATATATATATATATATATATTTATATATATATATATATATATATATATATATATATATATATATATATATATATATATATATATATATATATATGGTAGATGGTTATGGTTACATTTTATCAGTATGTTTTCCCATCTTTAAACACCTGCCGTGAAAGGTTATGCTGAAAAAGATCAGAATCAGTTCATGTCTCGCAAACCATATAAAAGACTCCATCAGTGATGATGATGCTGTTTCTGATAAGACATGATGCATTCCTGCATTGGCAGTCTGCCGGCTCACGCTTGTTCATGAAAACAGAGCTGTGAGGTTTAATGCAGCGCCCTTCACTGGATGACTGATATATCTGCGCAGTCCTTATATGTATGTGCCATTTATCTTATAATGTTCATTGGCATGCAAGTGTTAGTGTGTCTAAACTCCGCAGAGTCCACACCACCGGTCATGAGCTATGACCATCTGTTAACAGACTGCCGTCTTCATCAAATACAACAGATGTTCAAAAGAAGACAAAAAGTTGGACCCCTGCATTAACACACACGCATGCTGGTGGGGACTTTCCATTGACATATGTTGCCTTTATACTGAGTTTTCATTCCATACCCTTAAACGTAAGCTTCACTTAAACATTTTTATGATTTCATTAAGATGCTATTTAGTATGTTTATTAAGTCATTTCATCGAAGGGACACTGGCTGGTTTCCACAAAAAAAAAAAAAAAAAAAAAAAAAAAAAAAAATATATATATATATATATATATATATATATATATATATATATATATATATATATATATACCCAGCACACACATTTCTTTAATTAAATTTTAACGATTTGAAAAGAGTGCATTGTTCACTGGTTTATAGTAGTGGTTTCCATCCAATGATATGCGTACCAAAAATTAACATAATTTTCATCACATGCACAACCTCATGTCATTCTTTCTTTTGTGGAGCACAAATATTTTGAAATATCTTTTTTTTTTTCTTGAAAAATATCTATACATTGAAAGTCTATTTAAAGACTAACATTAGGCTATGTTTTTTGGAACTTTTTTTTCTTTTTAAACTCTTCTGAAAAGAATGCCATGCAGGTTTGTGATGGCATGAGGGTAAATATTTAGATAATGGATGACATCATTTTTGAGTGAAATATCCCTTTATTAAGCAGATGTTGAGGGTATATTCAGGGAGTTTGCTTTATTATAGGTGAACTATTTAGTTAACTATTTAACTTTTTGTCATATTTTAATCTTACCCTAATACGCTATGAATCCCATTGTAAGTGTTTATATTTTAGACAGAGTGGGATGCTTTTCGTGCAAAATTGTGTAGTTACGCCACTCGTCCGCGTGTGTCAAGAAGTGTCTCGCTGCAACCTGCGGTGGACATCCAACCCGGCCCACATCCAAGTGTAATGCCAGAAGCCACGCCCATGTCCAAATACACCAGACGGAAACTCCACGCTGCAGACGATTCTTAAGATTTTATTGGTCATGTACTGATTGCCTACACCAAACATTGATCCCTAAAACTACCCATCACTGCAACTTTAATCAATGAAATTAGCTGTAGGTCGGGATTTCTAGTGGAGTGGTTTGGGGGTGGAAATGAGAGGCTGCTCACTGCAGAGCAAATGGGTGGAGCTTATATCTAGCCCCTCCCCACTAGATATCCAGAGAGGTGGGGCGAATGTAATTTGGACCTAATGGGTGGAGCTAGAATATCCAATCACACCCTAAGCCTTCCCACAACTCTATCACTCCACCCCATTAGACGTCCAGAGAGGTGGAGCTGGACGTCGTTTGACTCAGCAGTGAGTACCGCTTGGAAAAAAAATCACGCTCATCCTCATTAACATTGAAATGTTTTCATTGAGAAGACTTATCACTCAGACCTAATTCTGTTTTATTTACTTCTTATTTTTCTCTCTTTATGCCATACCACACTGAAACCCACTCAAAACCTACGCCTAAAAAACTCTTTTAATCTGGAACCTACATACTGAAACCCACTCAAAACCTACTCTTACGCCTATAAACCCTTTCCATCAACAACCTACATACAACAAACCAGGTTTTCAGGGCAAAACGGGAATGGGGAGTCACAAGGTGATGTTTTGAATGTGGGCGGGTTGGATGTCCACCACAGGATGCAGCGAGCCCTACTTGTGTGTGTCCGGTAAATAGAAAAAAGTTGCTCTGGCTACTTAGACGCATATGGGAGTGGCATGGGTTAGTTGTCACAACGAGTGAGAAAGGTTGACACGGAGCATGTTAAATCATGAACCTCTGGGGAATCACCTGTTTTAAAAGATATTCTGAACAGAGCAGAGTCTGCTGGAAAAAAGAGAATGTGACATAGCTTGTAATAAAACAAGAATCAAGATTGGCTTGGCTTTTTGGAGATGGTGAGAACTGAGGGATTTTGAACAGGCAAGTAAGGTATTTTATTGAACAGATAAATTGCCATATTTAGCTCTCTTCAGTTCATTGTTAAATATTATCTATTGTGTCTTTCATTTTGGTTTTAGCGCTGTGCCGTGTCTATTAATGGGTATAACTACAGTAACGTCTTCGGCTACACAAGATCCTTTCCATCTAAACTGTTTATATCTCTTCAGCCTAGTAGTAGTGAATGTTTTCCGCACAGTCACGCAGAGCTGAAACACAACAAAACAATGTTCTTCCACAATGTTCTCATCGATTAGCTTGTTTCAAAGAGTTTTGCTTTATTAAACCTGCAAGAAAAAGAATCAATTAAAATAATGAAGTGTGATTAACCTCAGGATTTTAAAGGAATTTGTGAGGATGACAGAATGTAGGCTACAGTAGTGTCATTTTTCACCCAACCTATTGATTTTTTGATTGATTGTTTGACTTCCTGTATTAAAGGTAATGCTAAATTATATCCAACGTGAGTTAAAGGAACACCTTTTTTCGGTTTTGTGTAGATGAAGTTGAGCCTTGAGCTGTAATGTTGGGGTTATGGAGGTACATTGTGCATACAAAACGAGTCGTGTACATGCAAACAAAGAGATCACAGTTACATTATTACAACCCTTGTGCAAACAATTGCTTCGCCTACTTCAGTGAGTATTATGATTACATTAACATTTTAAAGAGAATGGTTTTTGTCCTTGTACTGCCGTTTTCTGCTTATCCAGACTCAAAGAGCACCTTTCTATGACAGCCTGTCATGGGGGAGTGGTTGTTGTGCCCTGGTTTTACCAATAGACTGTAAGGTTTTACCTGCTGTGAAACAACGTAAAAGGCTGTTTGTGTATTGGAACACTACTTTGCTTTCAAACTGTTCTTGTAAGTGAAAAATGCGAAAACGCACTAGCTGTGTTATTCAGAAGCAAGACTGATATACTCAGTTTGATTAGATTTGGATAGTGAAATGTTGTGGCCATTGATTTCCTTTGGCTGTCAATGCTCTGAAGATGCAGGTATATGCATAACGTATGTCTAATGAAATGGTAGTGAGGCAAGGCATTAACCCCAGCCACCTTCTCATCACCTCATGCTCGCTGGATCAATGAGGCTGTAGGGTCTAGAACATTCCCTGAGTCAGGCGGACACGTATCACTCAAGTCATGACATGATGAGTCCTCGGGGAGCCCTAAGTGCATCTCGAAGCTACTGTTGAACTCGGAGGAATCTGTTGTACTGTAGGTTTGCCATGGTGTAGGCTGATACTAAATGTTATGTTTGGAAACAGCTCCTATATCAATCGGCTCCTATATCAATTCCAATTCAGAGGATGTTTACTGAAACTGTAGTAACATGGTAACACCCCCATTGTTTGTATAACGTTAGTTCAACAATATAGGGCATTAATGACGTCATGTGCAGGTGTTGGAGTAATAACTTATGCAAATTAATATATATGCAATTCATGTCAGATTATTAAATAGTTTATTCACAAGAAACAACAGAAAACCATATTTTTTAATAACGTTTTCATGCAGTGTGTAATTGGCGTATTCTTGTAAGCTATAGTGTAAGTTGGGGTAATATTGGGGCCAGGGCAAGATGCCCCCCCCCCCAACCTTAATTTTTTCTACTGATTCTATTTTCTTTTCTAAAAATCACAAAATCTCATCTCAGCAGTTTTGATGGCTAAGCAATTTTTACTTCTGCCATTTCTTTTGAATATAAACATTTGTGAGATTTAGTCAGTCGAAAAAGTTTTGAGGTTGATTGATGTAATTTTTTTTGTGCATTTGGAAATAGTGACCAATTACATTGTATTATATTAATATATAATAATACATATATAGGGATTTGTGGATTAAAAGTGATAGTTTTTTGTTTTGAAGAAAAAAGATACAATTTGACCCTTGGGGTAATATGCCCCACAGAATTGGCACAGAACTATGTTCAATAGCCTAAATAAACAATAAATTGGATAAACAGTTTTTTTTTTTTTACCGAGATTATTGTCAATAGCAAATTAATAGTCTTGTCATGAAAAGGCTAATTTCTATTTCAGATATTTTAATACATTTATAGGACATATTCTGTTGAAAAAATAAAATAATTCTGGACATACATTTGTATATCTCAGCGTTGCATTAATTAGCCCATTTTATATGCATGTCTGGACACATTGATCTCTAGTTCATGGTATATAAGCATGGGCCGTTTAACCCATACCAGTCATCCACTACTTGTTAAGATGTGGCATGACTTTGCACTGACAGCAGAAACCGGCATATGGTTTTTACCTTGCATTAGCACGGCTTGAAGTCACTGAAGTCATGGGGACTGAAGTTAATTTGCCTTAATTGCTTACTGCAATAAGATTAGAATCAAGACTCTTCCCACTATACAGTTTGAACTAAAATTCTTTGGCATTTTGTATACATGGCTTTCCCAGGTTCAACAAAGGTATTGTGTCTTTGACAGGTTTGACCTTTGGTAACAGATTAATTTAGATGAATTTTGAACAGGCACAGTCAGTGTGTAAGAGCAGGAAGTTTATTTGGACTGTGTAAATGAGTGTGCGTGTTCAGAGTGTAGCAATGGGCTCTCACTGGGGAACTGTTCGTGGAAAGTGAGCTGCAGTGCTGTAGACCCCAAAACAATGATCTCACTGTTCTCCCTGTGGGCTCCCGAAAAGCAGGTCACCTCTACATCCAATTACCGCAAGCATCAAACACTAGATAATGCACATTCCACAAATATAGAATGAGTGTTACATCAGCCGACATGTTTGCCATTTTTTTATTATATGGAAATAAATTGTGTTAATAGTAATAATAACTATTATAATTGTTGTTGTTGTATGTTGTTGTTATTGTATAACCTTGTGTGCTGGATGGAAACATGTCTGCTTTGCTGGGAGTGTCTCAAGTTAGATGTTGTCATTACAGATTGCCCTAAGCTGTCTAGTGGTCTAATCTGTCTGCCACTGTTTGACTCTGAGCTGCCCATGGGCTCTTCTTGCTCCATAACCCTCCCACACTAAGCTTGGGGCAGAACAAAGGCCCGGCATCTTTCTCTACCTTTAACCTGCACTGCAGGCAGCTGATGAGGAGGAGGCCGGTTATCAGCAGGAGGACCATCACCCCATCTGATCCATATCCCTATAATTTCCCCTGGGCTAAAGGGCAGCAGTAACAAATAAAGGTCTTCCACATTCAGTTTATAATCATTTAATGTGTCTGACCTCTAAAGGAAAGCTTGCATTTCTTTGCAGTGTAGGATATCAGTTTTCAGTTTGGGCATGATAAATGTTATAGTCATAAAGGCAGATGTTCTCTGTAAGCTCATCTGCCTGAAAGATAAATGTGTGTCTGGTCTGGGAGTGTTTTAGTGTGCACGTTTCACACGGTTCAATGATGTATTGAGTTTGGCAACTGTAGTGAGTGAATGGGAGCTTGGCTGGTGTGACAGTGATCATGAATGTGCTTTAAAGTGCAACATTTACAGTTTTATCAATATGAAAATAGACTGACAGGCAGTGTTTATGGATTTAAGTAGGTTCAAGATTTTTAATACACTCCCAGTGAAGGGACATCTAAAGTCATAGTTCAGTAAAAAATGTACTTTCTATTATGATGTTTTTATTTAATTTCTTTCATGGAACACAAAAGGGGAATTTTTGAAGAATATCCTGTCCACATGTTTTTAAAACTGTAATGTAATAAACGGGTACTTTCAAGCCCCAAAATGACACACACCATAAGAACATAAAAATGGTAATTAGAATGTTTATATATAGCTTCCATTCATTATTCACAGATAATCTTCCTCTCGGTTAGTTGAACTCAAGAATCAAATCAATATGATTAAAAAATGAATCAGTCAGTTCTTGTGAACTGGATTCATAAAAAGATTTGTTTATAAATTAGACATTGTTACTTCTTTCATGGTCATCAAGTGATTTTATGACTTCAGGATATATTATATTGACCACTTTATACTTTTATGTTAATTTTTTTGTTTTTTTTGGATTTTGACAGCCCAAGTCCCTATCCACTTTTATTATATTTTAAAGACTGTCCTGAATATTCACCTAAAAATGCGTTTTTAGTGTTCCAAATAGCGTGAGTTTGAGGCAGGACTCTGGATAGTGGTGCAGTAATTACACATTTCACCTTTGCTTCTGGTTGAAGTTTTAGATGGTCTTTTTTATATATCTTTTAGGCTATATGCTATTACATCTCATGACATACACTGTGGCACTTTTCACGGCTTCCTTTGGAGTTGTTACATGCTTTTAACACCATTTACTGGCTAACAGACCTCTTCAAATACTGTTGGATGTGTGACTGGACTGTCACTCGAGGTGAAAGATGAGCAGGTTAGCGTTAGGTGAGTCAGATACTCATATTGGTTTCTGAAGTTTCAGTGAGCTGACCCTTGGGTTGTTCTGGGTAATGGTGTTTATTGAGTCTGCTATAGGCTGTGGAGTGGCAGAATGAAGCTCTTTGAAGAGATTGAGCTCTGGATGTTTCTGTCTGTACGTAACATGCAGCATGCAACTGTTATGGCACAGATTTACGTAACTGTGGAGGTGACGTACAGCTAATCCATGAACAGACACCCCCCTCCCTGGAAAACTGCAGCCTCAATGATCCCTTTCACTGCCAAAGCTTGTGTGTGTGTCCGGCGTGTGTGTGTCCCAGACCAGGATCTGCTCTAGAAAAAACTTTTCGAGAGACTTCAGGAGTCACCTTCTGAATAAATTAAATTACTGTCATTTAAGCATGACAAGTAAGGTAAATTAATATTATCAAACAAGAGTTGAAAATTACTTTCTATTTTTCATATTTTTATATGCTTATCCTTATTATGTGATATTTTATAAAACTGTAAAATGACTTATTCTTAAGGAAACAAATCAAATGCTTATTCCAATGACAGTAGATCAAGTCTATTGAATATTAATTTAAAATAATTTACATTATTGGTAATTATTTACATATTAGTTTTTAATCTCTTTCTTGATATTTATTTTTATTTCTAATTTAAAACAGTAAAATACAGTTTTCTATTTTAAAGGGGTGATGAATTGAGAATCCAACTTTCCCTTGAGCCTTTGATATATCAAAGTTCATCATGATAAAAGAATATTATGTAAGTTTCAGAGAAAATGTCCTTGTTAGTCAAAGAAAAGCTTTTATAGACACCAGGCCCAGAAAACAAGAGCTGGAATTCAATGATGTCATGGGAAGAAGAAACACAACTCAACTGATGAATGTGTATGTGCTTCTGAAGCCCCGCCCACAGAGTCGAGAGCCAGGTTGTGGAAGAACACAGTCGCTGCGGATGCTACTATTAGGAATGAGTGGTTGAACTTTTTAATGAAGTTCCAGTGGGGAAGACATGTACGTGTGTTCTTCATTTCACTGCGGAATCGTTTGTAAACAAGTCTCAGGTGCTGGATTTGCAGACACAGTGTTGTGTCTTCGATATTGGATTTGACAGGAATGGTGCAACAAACTTATGTGAGTAAAAAGTATTTTTATATGAAATGGTCAGCAGGTCTATGAATCTCAAATAATGTGAATAATAATCCTTTCTTGATCTGGGTGCGCGTGCTCGTGTGTGTCTATGTGTGTGTGTGTGTGTGTGTGTGTGTACGTGCGGTTCGTGCTTATCAACCGATCGGTAGGGCCATGTAATACAGAAATGATATTCCAATCAATCTCGGGTGGATGAGAAATAAATCATTGTGTTTGTTTGATAAAGACGTTTACGAGCCCTGTGATCGAGAGAATCATTCCGTTGCCGCTTTCAAAACGATCCTCCCTATTGTGAACTGAACTGACAGGAGCTGAAGCTCATTAAATATGCAAATCTTATCCAATCCCAGCCGTGGCGTTTACTTAAGTCTCCAGTGCGGCACGCCATCGAAACCCAGCGTCTAGGAGAAAGCCTCAAAACCAGTGTAGAATATAGCCTATTACTTATTCATTATGTTTTTGAATGTAAAAACCACACGAACGTCATAAGTTGACCTCAGACAACAGTATAACAAAATTAAAAAAGCCAGTTCATGACACCTTTAATACATTTTAAAATGTAATTTGTGATGGCAGAGCTGTCATTATTACTCGTCTTCAGTGTCACATGATCTTTCAGAAATTATCATAATATACTAGTATGCTGCTCAAGAAACATTTCTTATAAATATCAATGTTGAAAACTGTTGCACTGCTTAATATTTTGTGGAAACCGTTGTCTGTTGATTAGAAAAAGCAGTATTTAATTGAAATAGAAATGTTTTGTAATAATGTAAAATCCTTTACTGTCACTTTTGATCAATTAAATGCATCCTTGCCTAATAGAAGTATTAATTTTATTCTGAGTGTAAAGGAACTATGAACTATACCATATTCCTCCCCCTTCTTTGAACTCATTCTTGCAGTTGATGCTAGTGTTTTATGGAGCAGTATGTGGCTGTTTGTTTGTGCTAGCACAGGAACAGGGTAAGGCAGAAGCTAAGCCTGTCAGAGTCTGGACTCCAGACAGCTTTATCTGGCTTCTGTAGTTCAGCCTCAAAGGGAATGAGCTTACATGCAAGGCCTCAGCAGAGCTGTCACTCCAAGACCAAAAACATATACAGTACAGTATTTGCAAGTACATAAACGTATATGCGAATGCAGATGTGACTACTTGGCCAAGTAAGGCAATCTTTAATGTTAACCCATCACAGGAATAAATTACATTTTAAAATACATAAAATAAGAAAAGAGTAATTTTAAATGATTATTTCACAATATTACTAATTTTACTGCATTTTTGATCAAATTAATGCAGCCTTGGAGAGCATAACAGACTTCTTTCAAAGCATAAAAATGAATACTTCCCCCGAACTTCTGTACACTAGTGTAACTTAACACACTCTTTTGTTAATCATGTTTGTAGTTGAACTAAAAAAAGAAAATGTCATTGGAAGCAAATTGTTTGTTAATTTCCGCTATAGTCCCCCTGCAGCAATACTGGAAATAACATTGCATTATGAATTGTGCTGATACTTATTGGAATATAAGTATTATGTGAATGTCATGTTTATAGCTACAAGCATTTGCATTTATATCAAGATTATTATCGTTAATTAAATCTTGACTTGAAAAACTAGCAGTGAAAACATTTGCATTAACTGTAATAAAATGGAGAAAAAAGAACAAAAATAAATACAATTCTGTCATGGAACTAGATGGCACAGGCTGATAAGTCCTTAATTCAGTCTGCTTGCAATCACATAATTCTCTATAGGACACAACTGATTGGTTTATGCTGTATCAGGAGCCAATGAGCTTGCTGCTCAACCTTCAAATACTTAGTAAGCATTTGCTGTTGTAGTTGCAGCATGCTTTCAGAAACCCTCCACCTTCCCCAGCTCCACCTGTATATTTCTGCTACGGGTAATTCATGTATGCTGTTCAAGTCTGGAATACACTACATGACTTTTGCTTTTTACCCAGATTTTCAGTCTGGATAAGTCAACAGTAGTTGCCGAAAGTCTGCGCTGGTCGGCAGCTTTTTGTTCAGTCTGTTTATTCTGTCCAAAAGAACCCCCAATTAGATATTTTCTGAAGATACGAACAAAATAAAAACTATCTAAGAACATTTTAAACTGAGATTGGAAATTAAAATTCCAAATGAAATATATAAAATTAACATACTTGCATGAGGGCCTAATGTTGTGTGTGTGTGTGTGTGTGTGTGTGTGTGTGTGTGTGTGTGTGTGTACATATTGAATGGATCCCAATATTTTGTAATCTCCTCTAGTGGCATTGATGAGAGCAGATAAATCCGTGTGCGTTCTGAATAAAGCTTGTCTGATAAAATTGCTGTTTTGCTTTTGTACTTCATTTCACTAATCATTCGGTCGATTGAAGATTCCTTCCCATTTAACAATTTTCATTTTGCTTGTGCGATAATGACCTTTTCCAGTTTTTTGTGTTTGTTAATTATCAGCATCCATTGTTGTGGGAACACATTCTTTCCATTCTGCTGGTCAGATCTTTTAGTGGCGCACAGAAATGCTCTCAACAGCTGTGAGGCATGAAAAGCACAAAACTTTAAATGGAATTTGAAGGAACATAAAACTTTTTCTTATTTTAATGAAGCCCTTTAGCATACAAGCATTAGTGCCATTGGTTAATGGTGCAAACCTCTACTGGTCTGAATATATGTGTCACCATGGCAACCACCACCATGGAAACAGTAGCCATGTGACTGAGGAGTAATGAAGATTGTGGATCACACAAAGGAGCCTCTACAAAGATGTGTCCATGTGGAAGTAAGCCGTTGAGGGCCAGGCACTGCAGTCCTTTTAGGTTGCAGATGACTTTGGGTTCAAGTGCTAGATTGGCCGCTGGCATCCACAAGGCACTGGGGAAACCTTGCTACTTAAGTGAAATGGGGTTAAGGCGTAGTACATCTGACAGTTGTGACCCACTGAGGAACCACTCATTTGTAATCCAGAGACTTTGATTCTAATAACCGTCACGTTTCGTTTTGCAGACATGATTGCAATCCTTGCCTTGCTGCACTGGTTTTCCTGTTAGGGATAGTTCACCCAAAAATGAAAATCATTTACTCACTTTCAAGGTGTTCCAAACCTGTATGAGTTTCTTTCTTCAACTTTCTTCAAAGGGGAGTAAATGATGAAAGAATTTTTATTTTTGGGTGAACTGTCCCTTTATTGCTAGTTCATCGGCATTTAGGGCTGGTAATGTTGTTCCAACACTCCCTTACAATTGGTAAATTACTTCCCATTAAAATCAAGCTTGTATTCTTCATTAATAGGATCAACAACAGTAGCCAGTCATCCTTCAGTGAAAAAAATGGGAGTCTTGGAAAAAATGCAGTCTCCTGTTGTTTTTGGCAAATAAAGTCACCACAAATTGGCACTTTATGGATGTTGTTGTACTTGTGCTGGAAGAAGAAGCTTACGTCAGATGTTTGGATCTTTGGATACTTTAAATAAAGAGCCCTTTGAGGCCTATTATGGTATAGAAAAATTTATGACACAATAAAAAAATGTATAATACAAAGTTCAGAGAGGGCAACAGCTACTGTGTATAGTTGAAATGCATGACTTGTGGTTATATAGATTTACTATAGAGTTTAAATTGTGCAGAATGAGACAGCCAAAGGGCTGCTTTTAACATGGTTGTCCAATCGCCTTTGTGTGGCACTCAATTTCACGAAGGTTTGTTTTATTGCCGTATGACACACTGAGGTTCCCTATGCTTCTGAGTAACAATTCCCTGATTAAATTTCAATAGTGACTCCTGGTATTATGATTACTTGTAAAAAGCTATTTTTATATTAATGCTCCTGTAAAGGTTCAGCTCTGTTTACAGCATCTGTGCTATCTGTACTAATCCTTCAGTTTGTAAAAACAAACGCTGTATACTTAAAATATAAGTCAATGGAACACCCTGAAGGGTTTAAAAGCAGAAATGTGCAGCTAATTTTGTCTGTTTGTGTGTGTGTGTAATATAATTTGGAAAATATGTATAGATATTGACATGTCTCCTTTTGGTATACTTGTACATTAATTGGTTTTATATGGTTAATGGGGGTTTTAAATGGATCAGTAAATCATAAATGCTTCTAAGAAACTAGAATTAAATTGTCTAATTATGGACCATTTTATTAAGCAATATTGGATATAATTCATTGGATCAGTTCTCACATTATTATATTTAAGTTAACTTTGTTGTTTATAAAATGTAGTTTAATTTGTAAGTTTATTTTGTTGTGTTTTAATTTGAATGTATTTTGATTGAATGTAATATAGTATATACAAATACACACATACATAATTTTAACTGCAACTAGAAATGTTTTCAAATTGTTACCAACAAGTAGCATACAAAAAATGTGGCCTGGATAAAGATAAAGAAACAATTTTGTCTTATTAAAACATCTAACACACTTAACATTACTCATAAAGTGTCATTATGCTCACAATAGGGATTGTAATGTTTCTCAAAGGCAAGAAGAAGAAAGAGATTTGAAAATATCTCCCCTCTCTTTTATGAAGGAATGCTTTTACTGTGTTGTGTGACAGACATCTGAGAGACTGCAAGACATCTGAGGACCAACGATGGCAGGCGTAGGACGTTCCTTGAGCAACTAGTTGATTGTGTGTGGGCTGAAGACAAGTGTGTGTGTGTGTGTGTGTGTGTAATGAAGGTGAATGTGTGGGCTGGAAGACGTTACTGTGTGTTGCGCCCCTCTGTGTGGGTTGTGAATAGGTGCAGGTAAGTAGGTGGAGCCGAGGGGTACAGAGTGACCACAGTGACTCATTTAGCCATTACCCAGAAATCCACACTCCTTTTCTCCTCCAAACAGTGTGGCCAGAAGGGGTGTCAGAGTTGTGCGCAGGGAGATGTGACGCCCATGTGTAGGCGGCAGTGTGTGGGCTGCCGCTCTGTAAATGTGTATTGTTAAAGAGCCAGGCCCGTGAGATCGCTCTCCCCTCATCTGTCGGGGGCGGACCACTCTCAAGCGTGCCACAAGTGCAAGGTGGCTCGAGGTTTCTGCAAATCGTGACTGATTTTTCAGTAGGGAGCTTCTGACTATGGTTTGGCGGGCACAAATGTTAGTTAAAAACAAGTTTCACATAAGCTTCCATTGGAAAATGCTTTTAGCTTCATTGGACCTATGAAGGGGCTGATGTTGAGATTGTAAACTTGCTAATTGAGCACTGCTTGATTGGTCATAATGTTATGCTTGATCAGTATAACAGGAAAGTTTTGAGAAAGGGAGTTTCCCTTGTTGCAGTCCAGACTCCTTCAGTCATGAGAATTGTGCTAATAAAAATGATATGTCTCTTTTGTATACTATGTGCTAATTTTCCCTTTAAACATGAAATGTGTCCCAGAATGCTATTTATTTTTTCATCATGTTAGGATCCAGCTACCTTCATACATCATATGTCTTCCTCCGTCCAGCTCTGGGAAGGATCCAAGTAAATCAAAGCTTTGAGCTTCAAAGGCCCTTTTAAACTCCATTACAAGTCACTGATCATGATCAGTTAGTAATATTTTACTGTCATCTCCAATTTGTTAAGAACTTAAAGAGATGGTTCATACAAATTGTTAAAAGATCTGACATAAAAGAATGATTCGTTGACATATCTGTAATTCTTATGACTAGAGATACATGTCTGTGTAAACCGTTTCAAAATAAATAACGGCTTAAATTCTGTTCAGTTTTTCACCTAAAGCTATTTTACGGCTTCAGAAGACATGGAATATAGTACGCAAGTCATATGGATCACTTTTATGATTATTTTATGGTGCTTTTGCATTCTTTCGCTGGTTCTGCATGAATCCCCTGATGCTGGTACTGAAATAACTTATAATGAGAAGTGACAAAAAAAACTTTTCGACTGACTTATTTTGCACTCTTGAGTTTTTATTCTCACATAACTTGCTGTATTGAAAATAGAAGTGACTTTGTGTTTTTTATTTGTGGTGTCAGTGCTCTATTGTGCCTATCCAAAGCACATGTTTCTTGAAGCATCTCTAGCTGTCGGTCCAAACGGCAGAGGAAAGAGAATCCCTGAGAAAAACGTGTTTGCATTCTCCCAAGTCCTATATTTAACAGCTGCTGACAAGCCATGCCGATGAAAGCCTTTGAAATGAACTTGATTTAGTATCAAATGGATCAGTATATGCTGGCATGTTTGTATATGTGTGTGTTTCCTCTCTGAACTTGGTTAAATTGTCCGTAGTTTCTCCTCACACATAACTTTGATTGTGTGGTTTCTGTGGAAAGCAATAGCTGAACCAGTCAGAGCTGCTGTGAGGTCTCTGTGGATTACATCTAAAAACCCCAGAAGATTGCAAGATGAAATTTCCCAGAGATTTGGTTCTTTGTGGCTCTCTGAAGAGTGAAAAAGCTGGCCTGGAAAAGACAAATGGGTCTGGGGTGACTGAAAAAAAGTGAAAGCACAATAAGATTAGTTGTGTTTAATCTGCGCTCCTGTCTGCTTATTAATGTATTTGATTTAAGTCTGTAATGTTTCATCATATATATTCAACTTGATGCTTAAATGGATGAGGGAATCCTTTCTACTTTCATGCTTCACATGAAAACATTTTAAATGCAATCTGCAGAATGACAGTCTATCATGGGACAAAGAAACTTTATATATAAAATATTATATATAAAAATGTTCTTTCTCATATCCCCTATTTTTACATGTAGATTACCCGTGTCATCACTGAAAGCTCACAGAGAGCCCTAATTTAACATGTGAGCTCATGGTCTGAAGCGAATGTCGCAGGTGCCCTTAGGGCGTGTCCGAATCCACTTTTGCTAGTTTCAACTGAACATGAAAATGAAAACTGCGTCAGGCTGAAACTAGCAAAAAATACTTGCATAGCGCCTGCCGTTGCATTACGCCGGGTGTATGATAGGGCCCATAAAATGAAACAGTTTTAACTTAATGATACTAATGAATGTAATCTGTAGCAAGACCACAAGATGAATATCCATTGCTGATACTTTATAATTTTTTATGCCTAAATTTACTGGTTGCATTTTTTTTTTTTTTTACTTATTTCGACAAAATACTATAGAATTTTAACATTGGCCATTTATAAATGGTTATTACATGAAAATAATTACCGACCAGAAGCAATATATCCTGTATCTCAATTTGACATTTTGTCTAAAAAAAGATCAGCACAGTCATTTTCCTATTTGTGTTCCGCGGGAAGAAAGCAAGCAGGTTTTGGAAGAACATGAGAGTGAGTAAATAATGATAGAGTTTTCATTTTTGGATATACTATCCCAACCAACAGAGCCAAAACTCTTTTTGGGTTTCCAACAATCCTACCTTATTCTGTGTTGGATATCCTGTTTTAAAGCTTTAAAACATAAATTCCTTTGAAAACCAGCCGGTTTACATTTGCACTGGTAAAGACATTGTTCAGCCAGAATCACTACTGCGTGCTCTGCTTGGTTTCCTGGCTGTGGTTATCGACATGTGCATCCCAGAGGTTTGGAGGTTGACTGAAAGACAGTCCTTCTCGTGGAAAGAATGGATCTCTCTCAGTGGAACACATATTAAACTGGCCCTGGGGTCAGCGGGAGCCGTGACCTCTATGCCCTGTATGGCTCATGCATTCTACCAGAAGGAAGTGTCAGGTAATGGCTCTCCCGTTTCCTGTCTCTTTAGACTTTATCAAAGCAAGAGTATAAATATATATATTTTAAATGTTCTTTTTATAGTTGCACAGTATTTTAAGATAACTGGAGAACAGTTAGTGATGGTTTCACTATAGAAAGAAGTCTTCATCAGGGTGAATAGAGAGGTCGGACTCTCATGAGGCAGGTGATTAATGACCAAAGATACAGAAACTGCTTCGTACCGAAGCACCACAGAGATAATTAGCAGTAATGCTATTGTGAATTTTTAATGGCCACATCGTGCTGTTCCTTACGATCAGGCACATAGGAACCATAGACAAAAATGACATTGGTTTCATCTATCTATCTATCTATCTATCTATCTATCTATCTATCTATCTATCTATCTATCTATCTATCTATCTATCTATCTATCTATCTATCTATCTATCTATCTATCTATCTATCTATCTATCTATCTATCTATCTATCTATCTATCTATCTATCTATCTATCTATCTATCTATCTATCTATCTATCTATCTATCTATCTATCTATCTATCTATCATCTAATAAATTAAACACATGTAATTTTAACTCTTCTTCCTTTAATTCAAATTTGAATCACACTTATGTAAGTTCAACTGAATTGAAATTCAAAAGACATTTTCAATACAATTCTAACTTTACTCTGTCAGGCTGATATGCCCTTTCCATAAGATGCAGGCAGATCGCAAAGCACTGTGGACTGTGAAATCGAACCAGATTCAATATACAGGATTTGTGTAATAGCAATGGCTTCTACAGCATATTTATCTTTCCTTGGAGAGGCAAAGCATCAAAGCGAGTCATTTGAGGGACATTCGGAGCCCAGGAGAAACTACTGCCGGCGGGTTTTTTTTTTCATCTGCTCTCTTGAAGGTCTTCCTAATGCTGTTATTTGTTGCCATGGAGACTGACTCTCTCAGCGTTGCCCTGGTAACAGTTCTGGTTGCCAGCCACCCACTGCTTGGAGCAGAGCAGAGTCTTTGCACAACCTGCTTTGCACAGTATTTAGGAAAGGGTTAGTCAGCAGCTTAGCTGGCCAAAACAAACACCCCAACATGTCTGTTTGTGAAAAGGGGATAAGATCTCAACATCTTACTATGTTGCTTGAATATTATTGGCTTAATTTGAGGACAGATCTCATTACACCTCAGCATTTAGTTATTGCCATGCTGGAAGGCTTCCCATTGTTCTGCAGTCACTTATTTCTCCAAAGACAGCACTTTAAATGAATAGCCTAAGTAAAATTAAATGAGGATGGCTTTAGGCAGGTGATGAATTTTGGTGGTTTAGTGTCTTGTGCTGCTGTGTAAATGATATCCCAGCTGGGTCTGAAGAGAAGATGCGGTAAGCACAGGCCGCCTGTGGAGAGCAGCAACAACCGCATGGATGGCAGGAAGTCATGTGTAATTTGTATGGTTATGTATACATCCTGTGCCTTGTTTTAGCTGTTGGGAAGCTGCTGTCAGTGGTCTCTTCTCAGATGAGGTGCAGACCCACTCTGTCCTCTCGTGTAAAAGGACATGAACTTCTTAGCAGGGCGTCCGTTAAATAAAGTTCACCCAAAAATGAAAATTCTGTGTATACACAGACTACATCAAATTTGGCAACAAAAACTCAACTGGCTCCTGCATATCATGTAACAAAACGGCATGAAGTTTAAGGTTTGTGTTGTCATATTTAATATTGTCAAATGGTGTTAAATCATTAAAATGGTGTGGATTAGTATCTCATTACACAGTGATTTACACATATCACTGTATTTAAATTGACTTTCGTTTTATGGACATAAACTGCAGAAATATTGTGTTTTCCCCAGAAGAAAGCCAAATGAGTTTGTGAACTTTTCCTTTTTGTATGTAGATAGTGACTCACCAAAGCAGTATTTAGTCCTGATAGTGTCACCTCGCTGAGTAATTCATAATGTGAGATGTGTTCGAGGAATGTTTTGACATATGCTAATGATCTCAGAAGATGAAGCATCATTGGCTGCCTGCTTGTTAGCGAGAGGAGACTTCATTAGCTTGGCAGGCTGTAATTGCATGACTTGTTTATGCCGTAGCTTATAAAAATCTGTGAAATCTCCGTCTCCTCTTTAATGTCACACGCCCAACACCACTATGGCTTTAGGCTTTTCCCCAGCCCCTCCTTTTGGCCTGGTTAATGCTTAGAGGTTCAAAGACCCTAGTTCGGCAGTGATTGCAGAAGCAGAGCCTCATCACAGCAATGTGGTAATGTTTAGGTTCCTTCTACAAGCAAATGTGGTTCAATACCCCTGTGAATGGTCTGGAATCAAGAGAAGCACAACTGGAGAGAAGAGGTTGCGTGAGAGTGATTCATACTAGCAGACAGAAAGCCCCTCATACGGGTCCGTCAGAATCCTGTTCACGCGCTTGTTTATGCAAGTGCAGTATTTAGAGTATGCTTCATTAATCTGATTGTTTGTCAGGATCCGTCATTTATGTCTATTAATTAGCTCTTAAACAAATAATTCAGACATGGATCATTGCTAATGAAGGTACTTGTGGTTCTAAAGTATTAGGTTCCTTGGGAGGGTGCTGTAGCATCCTGAGTCATCTTACTGGTTGTAAATGATGCTCATGTGATTGCCTTCTCCGATGTTGAAATTCGAAGAATATTGTGTTGAAATTACATTCATGTAAACAATACATTCAGGAATCATCAATGACCATGTAAACACAGCTAATGAGAAGTTTCAAAAACTCAATAACTTGGGTTCACAGCCATCATGAATACCCCTTGCTACAGCATGTCGCATCCTAGTTTAATCTTACCTTTTTGTTAACGCAGTAGCTGAGGTTGCAGTCTTTTGTTAAAAATTTCCCTTGAAAAATCATATGCTGATTTGGTGACTAAGATTTCTTAGTTATTATCAATATTGAAAACAGTTTCTTAATATTTTTGTGGAAACTGTGATAAATGTTTTCAGGATAGAAAGAACGTTATAGAAGGTTCAAAAGAATAGCATTGATTTGAAACTGAATGTTTTGTAACATTATTAAAGCATTAGTTCACTTCAAAATGGAAATTTTGAAAGATCCATGTTCATGTGTTTCTTTCTTTCTTTCTTTCTTTCTTCATTGAAGGTCCAAATCAATGCAGTTTAAAAGTGCTTCGAAGGGCTTCAAAGGGCTCTGCACAATCCCAGATGAGGAATAGGGTCTTATCTAGCAAAACAATCGGTCATTTAAATAAAAAAAATCTAATTTCTCATCTTGTGCTGCTCTGCGACATACCAAGGATTGTGCAATCACTTCGGAAAGGTCACGCCAGACGTAGGCGGAAGTACCACGCCCAAACGAACGTGCGAGGACTAATAAAAACGCCCTTTAACAAAAACACTCAATTTTCAACTTCAAAATAGTCTGATATTGTTGTTTTAGCTTTTTTTATTTTTGCTTTGTATTTTTTTGTTTGTATTAGTCTTCATGTGTGCTTTGGTAACATGGGGGTGGTACTTATGCCTACATGTATAGCGTGACCTTTACAACGTGATTGCGCAATCCTTGGAATGTCGCAGAGCAGCGAAAGATGAGAAATGTAGATCTTTTTTTTTTTTAAAGGACCAATTGTTTTGCTAGATAAGACCCTATTCCTCGTCTGGGATCGTGCAGAGCCTTTGAAGCCCTTGGAAGCCCTTTTAAACGGCATTGATTTGGACCTTCAACATTTTGGTTGCCATGGAAGACTATGATGGGGAGAAAAATCCTGGAACGTTTTCCTTTTTGACTGAAGAAATTATGTTTGAAGAAATTAATTTCATGTTTTCATGCATAATAAAAGTATTCACATCTTTAAAAAAAATAAACTTTTGAATTGTAGTGTATATTCTGTCATTTTCAATTTTAGAATTCGATTTTCATATGGTGTGTGAATTCCATTCCATGTTTTCCTCATTCCTTGTTTAGCTACAGTAACACTGAATTTGTTTGAGTATAATGAATGAAAGAATCACTTAAGAAAAGTCTGAAGTAGTCAGCTTTATTTCACTTGCATTGTGGTAACTGATTTCAACTGTTTTCATCATCTCTCCAGATCTACAGCTGGAATCTCGGACTTCCGCTGTCAGGAGTGAGCTATGGCTAGTGAAATCCCCTCTCCCCGAATGTGTTTCTGGGGCTGTTGCGATAATGATCTCATGGGCTTTTTTATTTATTTTTTGGGCATGTGAAAGTGGGGAGTGGGGATTTACAAATGGGGAGGACTCCTTAAACACATTCTGAGCAGTGTGCTGGTCTATCCCATGGAGCCATTACAGCTGGTCTAAACCCCTCTTGTGTAACGTAATGATTTTGTTCCTGAAATTGTGATATGTGAACAGATTAGTTGATAGCTATTTACTGTTGAATTCGTTCTTAAAAATAAAGTTTATTTTTTAATTGGCGTCTAAGTTTTCATGAAGAATCTTTAACATCCATGGAACCTTTCCATTGCCCTTTTTTTTAAAGAGAGTAGATCAGCAGATATGTGATTACATTTACTCTTGACAGAAGGATATGAGGTATAGATAATATAGATTAGATATAGATAAAATAAACTAACCTAAGAACAGTTAAAAAGAGTGCAATCCTCCTTTTGTTTTGTTCTCCAGCAGAAGGACACCATCAAGTTGAACTTTAAGCCTTG
This sequence comes from Gobiocypris rarus, assembly GCA_023029165.1. Lineage (NCBI taxonomy): Eukaryota > Metazoa > Chordata > Actinopteri > Cypriniformes > Gobionidae > Gobiocypris > Gobiocypris rarus. Next base: position 38,426,309 of record CM040910.1, read on the forward strand.
CTTCTTTGCATACGTCCCACACTGTCATTGTGCAGGACTGCCATCTTAAATAATTCTGTCCTCAATGTCGCTCTTCCTTTCTTCTTGTTATTCTTTGTCACGTCTTCCTAAATCCACCCCCTCTCTTGTAATTCTTTCACAGCCTCCTTCTCATTCTCGGTGGGGGAGTCCATATGTGAGGAGGATATGAGAGGAGCTGGGGGTGGAAGCCCCTTTAGTAGAGAAGCACGGCTGTTTACGAGAGGAAAACAGACCCTGCTGAAAGGACCCTTGTCTACTGGTGTGTGTGTGGACATGGCTGTTAAACCATTGCAAATAATTTTGGCTGTTACCATTGCTGTTAAACCATTGCTATATACCCCAAACTAGTGTTAGGGAAAGTTACTTAAAAGTTACTAAAAATGCATTCAAATAGTTCCTTTAGTCCCTAAAAAAGTAACTTAAAAGTAATGTGTTAGTATACTAGTTACTTGAAAAGTAACCTGATTACATAACTCACATTACCTGTAACCCGTTAACACTGCTCCTAACACTCATGCATTAATTGCTGTATTGAAAATCATTGTACAGCAATTAAACAATATGATTTGGCCATCTGGTGTCCGGTCTCTGTACTTTCTGTTGGATTGGAGCTGGGGGGTTTGGGACAACAGCTGGGTCAGGGTCACATTTCCTGCTTTGTGACTGAGGGTCCTTCATCATATAGACAACAACAACAACAAAAAAATTCCCACAAAACTAGGTATGATAATTTCTTATTGGTACATGGTAGCTGGATTTTAGCTGGTCCGTGCTGGTCATTAGGTGACCTGCACTCTTAAAATTAAATGTTTTTTATTGCCATCTATGGTTCCATGAAGAATCTCTAACATCCATGGAACATTTCCATTGTGCAAAAGGTTCTTTATAGTGGGAAAAAGGTTCTTCAGATTATTAAAATATTTTTCACACTTCTTCACTCAAGAGCTGTTCACTGAAAGTCCAAAAAAATGCATTAAATAACATTAAAACTGAGTATGTTTTTCTAACAGGCAAAATTGTGCCTTAAAAAAAAGGTCAAAAACATGACATCCAATCAGATTGCCCTGTCTTTTGCTGTAAAAACTGACTGTATCCACACAAGCAGCATGCATATGATAGGTTGTGTGCAGAGTATTGCCTCAGCAAAATGTGCTACATTACTGCTGTTCTCAAAAATGTACCTTTGTAAAAGTGGGGTTTTAGCGCTTAGCCCAGAGTGTGCATAGAGACAGATTTAAGACTTGACTTAAGATACTCTCTTCGGTGCAAGAACATACCCAGTGTGAGTTCTTGTTTTTAATGTTGATAATGTTATACAAGCAAGAATGCCATTTTTCACAAATATCCACACAATTGCAAATGTGACATTGAAATTCTGTTCACACAGTATTGTCAGTATTCTTTGCAATGCAATAATAGTTCCAATGAAAGCCACTGCAGAACTGCTGTGTTCTAGTAAACAAATATGTGGCTTTTTTCAGAGTCAATTGAATGATTCTGAAACGAAAGGGTTCATTGATGTATAGGGATATTAACGTAAAGGGGTGCGAAACACAGGCAGTCGGTCAAGACTGAATGAGATCTTAATTGAAGAGATACACTCACAGATGTGGGCAGAACTGGACGTGATGCTCTCTTCACCTGTCCTGAATCAGGAACTTGATAATCTGTAAGATGTGCAGGCGGCCTTGTCTGACGTCTAGGTCGGACGACAGGTGGATCTGATTCAGGATGGGACATCATCTCTCTGCTGCGATTCGCCAATCCGGCTAGAAGGACCACTTGAAACAAAGGGGTTCTTTGATGTATATGATATTAACGTAAAGGGGTGCAAAACACTGCAGGCAGTTGTTCAGTGGCCTATCTGCGGACAGAAGACAAAGAAGTTCAAGTAGAAGTCACCTTTGTTGCTGCCTGATCCCGCGTTGCTCCCCGCAAGCAACAGTCTATACCCCGCTTAGAGCTGTGTGCCGCTTTCAGTGGAGCACAGCTCTCCCAGCTCCTGACTATCGAGCTTACAATTCCTATCCAGTCCACCATGCTCTGGTCAGACTCCACCACCGTGCTTACATGGCTTACATCCAGCTCCAAATACAACCTGGCCTTTTGCACAGATTCAATGACCCATTCATGAATAAAGCCACTTGCTTTATTATTGAATGAATGAGCGAATGAATGACTCGATGACTCACTCATTAAGACAGTGACTTAATGCCACCTACTTTAAATTTTAGTTTAATATTTAAAAGTATAATTTAGTTTGAACCTTTTTTTTTTGCATATTTCTCAATTGAACATTTTTTATTTTAAAAAAATGCATTTGGAAAGCAGTTTAAGGGGGCAAATATTGTCCCTTAATGGAAAAAGAATGAATGCAAGTTGAAGAGAGAGGGTATGCAGAAAGATGTAAAATACCTCTAAAATTTTTTGAAACACTGCTATATTGGAACTTTTATTTTTAAGAGTGTAGGGTTGCCATTGCCTGTACCAAGCTGGTAGACCATCTTATACCAGCAATATACCAGCTGGTCAGGCTGGCTTTTGTAAATAATAACCAGCTTGAACTATTTTTTGACCATCTTAGGCTAGAAGTCATATACCCTACCATGTTCCAGCTACCAGTTAAAGATGGATTTTCCAACAGGGAAAAATCTTAAATGTGCAATTTACCCAGCTATTTCCAGCTAGAATGTGAACTTACAATTTTCCCATCAAGTAAAAGGGCGAGATTATTCTCTGGGAATGTCCTCGGTGTGAAGCACTGGCAATCTGGTGAGTTGAAAAGACAAGTTTTGTTTGCAAACAGTAAGTGCGAAACATGAGTCAAGCAAATATTGCAGTGCCATTAGATTGCTAAGTGTCACGAAGACACGTTCATTATGAATGCAGTTTGCAGTTGAAGGACATTGCCTGTGGTGATTCTTTGAAGTACTTCAGGTTCCTCAAAAGGAGAGGGCAGATCTTTTCACATCTCTGAATGTGAATGGGAGCAAAAAAAGCGTGAGAGAAATGTGGAAGAGAAATCACATAGGAAAGAGTCTGACAACATGGCACCCAGAACAGAGAGCTTAGCAATCTACAGCTTTAAGCCAATCACTTTGTGTACTTTGCGGCTGTATCTATACATACTCTTTTCCCCACACACTATCAAATATATCTTAAAACAACTCTGTGAAACTTGAGAAAACTTTGTTCCAAAACCTAGTGAGCTGCCCGCCTAGACAGCATTTTAAGGCATCATGTGAAAGCTGTTCCAAAAATCTGGCAACAAGTTTTGTCTTATTTTCCAGTTTAAATCTCTAAAAATCCTTGAAACTAGATGTATTATTTGAGAAGCAACACACCATATGATACTGCATTAGCAGATAATTTCACTTGGTTTAAGAATAAACATGTTTTTTTTTAAAAAAAGATTGAAAGAATCTGCCAACGCAGTAAGACAAAATACACTTTGTTTATTTGTATTTGTACTGTATTGTATAAACTAGTCTCATTATCTTAGAGTGTTGCGTCTCATGTAAATTTCAGGATTATTTTTTTTATTTTTAGATATTTGTACCGGAAAAATAAATAAATAATACAATTAATAATAATAAAACCCCCTCAATTAAGACTTTTTTTTGGTTGTGTAGTGCCTTCAAAGATACCTTGATTTTAAGGCAAATGTTAAGGCAGCATTTCATGTATTTCTTTGCAGATAATGCTATCCCAGAATGCATTGCAAACGAATTCAGTCAAAAATGCATCTAAGATGAATATACAACTATAAATATATATTTATAACTATAAATATATTCATATAACACCACAGTCTCTGCGAGTATTTGGACCCAAACCTGGTCAGAACTCACCCACAAAGCTACAGTATATTTAATACTAAGCTACAAATTGAGCATTTCACACAATAATTGTGTGTCGTTTTTTATTGTTTGCTTAGCAACATGCTAATGTCAAACCCTGTTGTGTCTCTCTTGTGGTGCGACTAGCAGTTTTTTATGTAATCAATGTGATGTATTGTACAGTATATATAAAGTGTTCCAAATAAGTCACCTATGAAGTTTCTTTTTAGTTAAGATGATGTAGCCTCCCATTTAGACCGTAGACCTCAAGGCAGCTCATTAGGTTTTGGCTCACTAATGTCTTATTTTACTAGTTTGAGCATCTCTTAAAGCCAAAATGGGGCTTTTTGGTCTTATATTTCAGTCATTATGTGGGTGTAGGAGTGGGATCTCTTTGTGGAGCTAATCAAAGGGAATGTCCTGTTATGTTAGTTGTTGTGTGCAGTTGCAGGTCGGGCCAACTGGGCAGTGCTGCCGGCCGCACCCTGAAGTTCAGTGATGTGGGCAGGGCGAGCACTGCACTGACCACAGAGGCCATAATGGGGCTTGACACTTTTTCCATTCTGCTCGAATGCCTTGCAAGCAGCCTTGGGAGAAAACCTCCTTGGTGGAAAACATAGCTTTGAAGTTAGTTAGCTGCTCTTGACCAAGCTGAGAGGCCAGGTTAAACGAGCGATATGGTAATATCAGAGATGAGCTTCATTATGTATGTTGTCTCTACACGTGTTTACATCTAGGGATAAAATCTGTCATCATTTACTCCCCTTCAAGTTGTTCCAAACCTGTGTGAATGTCTTTCTTCTGCTGAACACAAATGAATGTTGTTAACCAAATCTTACAATGGAACTCTATGGAAGTCAATGGGGCCCATCAACTGTTTGGTTTCCCATATTCTTCTAAATATATATTGTGTGTGTGTGTGTGTGTTTAGCTGAACAAAGGAATTCATACAGGTTTGAGAGTATGAGGGTATATGAGGCTGAGTAAATGATGACAGGATTTTCATTTTTGGATCAACTTATATTGCTTGCCTTTAAGGCAATATTTTTTATCCTCATGTCTTCATCCTCTTTCTTGCCCTTTTTGTCATCATGGAAATCCGTCTTGGTAGCTGTGTGCTTTGGAACATGGTAGCTTATTTATCATTGGTCTAAGATGGCAATTATCTGTTAGACTATCTTAGACCAGTTTAAAATTGTCAACCTGGTTATTGGAACATGCTGGAACTAGTTAGCTTGTTCCAAAACACAGTTACCAGTTTAAACTGGATATTCCCTTTCTCTTTCAAAAATTGCCCCTCTCTGCAGTCTCCCGCCCTCATATGTATACGTCTCTGCACTGAATCTGCCCATGGGATGAGTATTTCACTTGAGAGGAATTTCCTGTGCTCTTCATAAAGCAGAACGGAGGCAGAGAATAAAAGTCTAAGATGGAGAGAAAGTGAGAGCGAGAGAGAGAGACAGGAAAGGAACTTGGAGCTTCTTTTGATGCCTTGGCATGAGCGGACTAAATTACTCTAGCTAGATCTTCTCTTCCTTCTCTATCTCTTTCTCATAGAAAAGTTAAAGATCATATTTGTGCATGTGCTGAAAAAACAGGTTTATAGCTGAAGCCTGTTGACCTTTGACCTGCCTGGTCTCCACCATTCATTTTTGGTTCTGTTTGCTCTTACATCTGAGAGTGACTCAAATTGCAAACTGAGGTGTACTCGCATATTTGCTTCTGAGGCATTTATTTGCTTATCTATTCTAGTGGTTAACAAAACGGAGCTGGTGATCAAAAGGTAGTAGGTTCAAACCCTGCTAGGAGAGATCCTTAAAGTGTCACATTTGTACCCTTGAGCACGGCACTTAACTCTCCCACAAGGTTTTATTGTATTATAATATTGGATTATTATACTGCTATATATTTAACTGCATTTTTAAACATGCATTAAATAAACAGTTTAAACTATGTCTAAGTGATTTAATAATTAATTATTTTACTGGTACATTCAATTGCTTTTTTAATTAATTATTTTTTAACAAAATACATTTGGTTATTTTGGCTATTGTAGGGAGTGATGAAGATTTTATTGTGTTCTATATTGTGTTCTATATTAACATTATATCAATGCTATAGATTCATATGCAGAAC